>OX377622.1:5546949-6031949 GCA_947397865.1 Polietes domitor | reverse complement strand
AATGACTTCAAAGACAAAAAAATCGGCCTCGTCGAGACAAAAACATCGATGTATCACACATTAAAATCCGTTTATAAATGCAGAAGTTATATAGAAAAATGTAATAGCGCGACCCCTACGTTCGGCATAAAAAAATAAAAAAAAATTTTTTGAAACTACCTTTCAATAATACTTCATATTCGAAGGTGTACGGCGAACTTTTTTTTACTTGTAACCTGGTACGCTCTAGTGTACACCTCAAATTTCATGATTCAGGAAGCATCCGTTTTGTTGGTACCAATTTTATCCCTTTTCCCCAATTTGCATCCTAAAAGTACGAAAATCAAGCGACGTATACAGCAAATTTCATTGCTTCACCCTTTAGCTTCGTACCATTTTTATCCCCCTTGGTCCGCGTTCCCTAAAAGTACAAATTTTGAGAAAATCCTTTATGTTGCGCTTCTACATGGTCATATGGATGTACACATCGAATTTCATGCTTCTGGGTGCAGCAGTTTAGCTGGTACCAAATTTCCCCTTTCCCCATTTTCATCCAAAAAGTACAAATATCAAAAAATCCCTTTTATTTATCTTTACACAGTCAGAGCAACGTACAGCGAATTTCATAATTGTAGATGCTTCCGTTTGGTTGGTACCATTTCTATCCCCCTTTCGGTACGTTTTTACTAAAAATGAAAATTTTGAAAAATTAATTTATATTTGGTACACACCGAAATTTACGATTGTGGGTGCAGCCGTTTAGCTGGTACCAATTTTATCCCTTTTCCCATTTTCATCCTAAAAGTACGAATGTCAAAAAAACTTATTTATCTCCTCAACACAGTTAGAGAAAGGTACAGCGAATTTCATTATTGTAGCTCCTTCCGTTTGGTTGGTACCATTTTTATCCCCTTTCGAGCCATCACACTCTCAGTGGAATGTACACACCGAAGTTCACGATTATGTGATCATCCGTTTGGCTGGTACCAATTTTATCCCTTTTCCATATTTATGTCCCAAAAGTATGAATTATTATTTATCTCGTCTACGCACTCAGAGCAAGATGTACAGATAATTTCATTATTCCAGCTGCCTCCGTTTGGTTGGTACCATTTTTATCGCCTCTCGGCCCATTTTCCCTAAAAGTACAAATTTCAAAAAATTAATTTATATTGCACCTCACATTATCAGAGGAATATACGCACCGAATTTTATGATTCTGGACGCAGCCGTTTTACTGGTACAAATTTTATCCCTTTTCCCAATTTTCATCTTAAAAGTACAAATATCGAAAAATATCTTATTTATCTCCTCTACACAGTCAGAACAACGATTACAGCGAATTTCATTATTCTAACTGCTTCCGTTTGGTTGGTACCATTTTTATCCCCTCTCGGCCCCTTTTTCATAAAAGAAAACAATTCAAAATATTCCTTATGTTTCCATCCACACGGTTAGAGGAATGTACATACCGAATTTCATGATTCCGAGTGCAGTCGTTTTGTTGGTACCAATTTTATCCCTTTTCCGGCAGGACCAATTTTACCACATTTTCATCCTAAAAGTACGAGTATAGAAAGATTTCACAAATTTAACGTCTACGCAGTTCATTATTCTAGCTGCTTTTTTGGTACAATTTTTTCCCATTTTATCCCGTATAAAAACAGAAATTTCGAAAAATTACTTTATTCCGCGCTTCTACATTGGCCGAGAAATGTGTACGTGGAATTTTATGATTTGACCTTCAGCCGATTGTTTGGTACCATTTTTATCCCCCTTTTCCCATCAGACCCCTCAAATGCTCGAATTTCGAAAAATCCATTTTATATGTCTACAAAACTAGGCGGATTTATATACCGAATTTCATGCTTCTCGCCGTTGTCAGATAATTTGTACCCATCGTCCCATATCAAATAATTTCAAGGCCGACATCTTAAAAAATATGTTAGAATTTTATGGCCATAAAGAATATATAAATTTGGTTCAAAGGGTCTCGGGTCGACTTGCAAGGTATTACAAACGGAACGACGAACATAGTGTGCCCCCATCCTTTAGTGAAGGGTACAAAAATGAATTTTAAGATACTTTTAACTGAATTTAACATTCTTTCTAATTTTGAAATCTCTTGAACACTTACTATAGGACTATAACTTCCGATCTTTTTATTCAATGAATTAAAGATATAACCAACTATTTAGTTATGGTTTTTTACAGCCTTCTCTGCCAGATTGATCCACTGTGCGATGAAAGATGAGGGGTTTGGGGACAGGAAAAATAAGAATTGTAGAGGTTTATTTCTTTTTGTAGCAAAATCTTGCGAATGAAAGGATTTTCCTTTAACACCGGAAACGTTTGTTATAGACGCTGATATGTCTGCAGACACACGCACACACACCACCGCCGCTGTCATCACGAACTCTCTCCCACACTCACCCATCTACCGGCCTAACAGACACACGATGACAAAACACTTTTTTTCGCAGCCCACAACAATATCTACATACCCGGCCAACAACACTTCGGTAAAAGTTCTTTTTTTGGTGAAAGGATTCTTTTTTGTTTTGATTTTTCACAAGATTTTCATTTAAGGGGGGTCCTTGTGTTTATTTCCTGCTTGAGAAGAAAAACACACACACAAAATATCCCCATCAAGAGCTCAGAGCCCGAAAGATCTCTGCTGAAAAGAAGGTGGATTTGTTTGGTTATTCATTCGACTACTACCCTATATTTTGCAATATGGCTCAGAAGA
This sequence comes from Polietes domitor, assembly GCA_947397865.1. Classification (NCBI taxonomy): domain Eukaryota; kingdom Metazoa; phylum Arthropoda; class Insecta; order Diptera; family Muscidae; genus Polietes; species Polietes domitor. Next base: position 6,029,221 of record OX377622.1, on the reverse strand, counting down.
AATCCCACTTTCGCCGTTTGCCGTTTGATGTGGGAACGTTTGTTGTTTGACAAAGTCTGGAAAGTGTTAATGTATGCAGATTTGTTTTTTGCTTAATTTCATGTTGTCAACGGTGAGTGAGCCTTTGTGCCTTTGTGAGGACTTTGGGAAAACACCCTGCTGTCTCTCATTAACAGGCAGGAAGGCGGACAGGCTGGGTGGGTGGCAGGAAAACACCTGATGTTTTCAAGATGACACGGAAAATCGCTGTAATGTTTTTGAATTTTGCAATTTACTGAGACTTTCATAGGCCATTACCTTAAAGAGGTGTTTAGTGTTGGTGTTTTGGGCCAAATGAACCTAAAACTATGCCACATGAGAAGATGTGAGCACTGAGTAATCCCGTTGGCATGTTGCACGGAAGCCGATTAGGAATAATAGCGTTAAAAACAAATGCGAACAATTAAAAGATTTAGCTATTTTCCGGAATAATGCGACAAATATGAAAATCCCCATAAGCTTTGCGACAAAGGACCATCAAACTCACCAAAATTAGTGAACTCACTAATCCTTGTCGAGCTGCAGCAATTAATTGTCAATAATTTTCCGAGAATTATACAGAGTTTGCTGTGGGTTCGCATTTATAGAATTTTTGTTTACAAGTCCATTTTGTGTGTATAAATGGTGGTATATTTTTGTAAGAAATATTTAATATTTTTGTTTATTTATCTATTTGACTATATGCCGAAAAGAATTTTTTGATTTCTAAGAGTTAACCAAATAGCTAATCCTACAAACATTATCCAAGGGACTACAGGAAGTCCTGCTTATCACAATCAATGTGAGTAGGTATCTATAGTTTAGAACGGAATCTGAGAAGGGTCGTTAAATAGAAATACACTCTGCCTTTATACGGAGGTGTAGCTTCTTGGCAGCTCAATTGAAATGTGTAGAGTAATTTCATGACATATCACTGAATTAATTTCGCTAAACCCATTTACGGAATTCTCATGATCTTACTAAGACTTCACTTTGAAAATAATGCCCATTTTAGAAATATCATTTTTTTATACCTTTCGCCATATTGTCTGTATAGGATATCCAAGTTCGTCGTAGAATTATAATTATAAGTAGTCCAATGTTCGACCATTGTCATCGATTAAAATATATACAATGGATTTTATCAGACATTTCAAAAATTGTTTGAAATCAACTTTCATTTCATTTGGTTCAGAATCAAAATCAATCCATCCATCTCTTGTTCTAGAAGGCATTTTTGAGTTCTGTAAAAAATTGAAATTAGACAAGGACCCAAGGATTATTTCGCTATATTAAGATTTATAATCGGGCAATCAATCGGGTGTATTTTAGAAATTAGCCGAAAGTTGGCCACTTTTTTATATTTAAATTTTAAACATAACTAAATATTTTTGGTTTTTATGTTTTATTTTATGTTATTATTTTAAGTATTTGTTCATAAAGTGCGGAAAAAGGTTTAGGTTTTTTCATATTACAGATTTTCACCTTTTCAAATTTTGAAAACTGAATTAAAGTAATATACTTTTTTGGCGTTTTCGAACTGTTTCCCTCACAATTTAAAAGATTTTGCACACGAATTTGTTTTATTTGAAATTGTGGTTTCTTAGCTTTCTTTGTGCCAAAAAAGTTTGTAATAAATATTTAAAAAATACCATTTTTGAAAAAAAACGTATGAATTTGGACCAAATTTTTTTCTTTAAAAACCTTTAATTTTTTATGAATTTGGACCAAAAATTTTTTTTGAAAGCCTTTTATTCTATTTCTTATTCGTTTCTCATTAACTTTTGAGAAGTATATACACACCTAAAAATATGAGCTAAAATTTATACCGATCGGGTTTCATTTGCCGGAACTATGCCCAAAAACCCTAATAATTACTGATTTCGCAGACAAATCGAATTAATGCGACTAATTCAGGTGTATACACTGACACTTCTTAAATGTTCGGATACATGAATATCAACTGAATTCACCTCAATGGACATCAAATTCGACCGCATTGGCTGTACTTTTTAATTCTAGAGTTTTTATTTGATACTTTTTACATTTTTACAAGTTTTTTAATTAAATAACTGGGGTTTCTACCACACCTGGGCGAAGGATAAATGAAAAAAAATATTTTACTTTCGTTTATTTATTTATTTTTATTTTTGGATCTCTAGTGTATTCTCTTTTCTCGGCAATTTTGCTAATTGACTTGTCGTTTTAGAGAACAATGAGTCCATTACTGAAGAGAATGCATATTGCGATGAAGCAGTTGATTCACATTCATTTGAGTCATTCGGATTTAATTCCTGCAAATGACAAACTGAGCACAATTGATAATAAGGTTGTCAGATTTAGCAAATTTGTTACCTCTAAAACCCCCAACTATAACAAAGTGGACTTCAGAGGGAATGAGTAATATTATATTTAATGAGCATAACGTATACGCCACGACTGCATAATTGCAGGGATTTCATAGAATTTGAAATTAAATCAATTGTCACATCATCGATAAGCGATTCACATTTCTAATCTAGAATCGGTCAAAGGCCTTGGATCCATAATATTAAATCCAAAAAAGCGTGATTGAATTAGATTTACCGAATCCAGCACATGTTCGGAAAAAGTCAAAAGGACGGAATTTAGAATATAATGTTGTGAAAGCACTCAAATGTTTCAACGAGCACACCCTACAGGCCAGGAGGGTGTATATAACAGCCAATATGTGTAACGCATCAAGGAGTGAATTAAGACACTAACCCAACAGATATGATTAAACCACAGTTAAAGTTAACCAACAGATATGTTGTCAGCTTGTGAGGAGTTCCAAAAGACATTGTTTTTTCCGTTAAAATGACGGCTAATATTAAATAGCAAAACATTCCGTTAACCAAGTTGTAAAGAAAAATTAAAAACTAAATAAAGTATGGGTGATTCCATTGGAACGGATGTGACACTTTTGCTTAAATATGTTTAAATCTCAGTCCATGAATATGGGAGATCATTGGCTGAGATTTTTACTATATTGCCAATTGAAAACGTCAGGTTGAGCGGAATATTATTGCAAATATTAATATAAACATTGGAGATATACAGCATAGAAGAGCGTCAGAGAAAATCTTGAGGTTTTACTTATTTTCTTGAATTCGGTAATGTTCTTCCATTACATGCCTCTATTCATTTTTGCTAATCAAAAGAGTAGTTAAGAGACTTTCTCCTACATTATACGTTACCGATATATCTTCATGAATATAGGAAATATATGATATTTAAATTGTAACGGGTGTGACATTACGACACTAGTCTATATCTGGAAAAGGAAATTATCCGGCCTATTGATTTGATTAATTTTATGAAATATGATCAAAAATATGTATTATATTTATCGTTATTTTTTAAATCATAAATTGATTTTGAAATTTTGCCGAAAAAAGGGTCAATTTACTTGAAAACATCCGCATGACTTTTTATACACTCCATTGTGCATTTGTTTGTAACACCCAAAAGGAAGAGAGATAGACCCATTGTTAATTATACCGATCGACTTAGAATCACTTTTTGAATCGATTTATCAATGTCCGTCCGTCCGTCCGTCCATCTATTCTTGTAATCACGAAACAGGTCGCAATTGTAGACAGAACCAAATGAAGAACGAACGCTATTTAATTTGAAGAAAATCGGTTCAGATTTAGATATAGCCCCCATACGAATTTCACTCCCGATTTGACACTTTTCACTCTGGATACCACATATTACAACAGATTTTCTTCAAAATTGGCAAAACATCTTATATTCCAACTAGAAACACCTGTGGTAAAAATGGGTCAGATCGGTTCAGATTTATATATAGCCCCAGAAACCACGAATTTTCACCGAATTTCTTCAAAGTGAGCATAACACCTTATATTTGAACTAGAAGAACTTATTGTGAAAGTTAGTCACATTTTTCCATGTTTGGATATAGCCCCGATACAAATTTTCTTATCGATTTGACAAATCGAATCAGGTCGTATTAGCCTATGATTAGGAAACATGCAAAAATTCTTCCCGTTTTCACTTTTTTACCGAGTTGGACTGTATTCGGTTGGAAAGTGGAGTGTATCATATAGTCGGCCCCGCCCGACTTTAGCCTTTCCTTACTTTTTAAAATTAGTTTGTATCTACAAACTTCCAAATTTGTCCCTAGATCTTTTACGCATGACACTAGTTTCTCTGGAAAACAAATTATTTTTTCAGATTTTTTTTTTAATTTTTTTGCAGTCTGTTCCTAAACCTAAACTAAAACTTTTGTAGTCATCATAATTACGTTTAATTAAACATATAAGCGGACTTATATTTCCAAAATGAAAGTTCAAATATTAAAGGTACCATTGATGAGAATTAAAATTTTAATATTTTTTTAAAGTATTCATAAAAAATATTTTGCATAGTGTTATCAATAGCAAGAGTTGGTGAAAATTCTGTTAAATATGTTTTATTTCAAATACATTTCATGACTTCTTAAGCTGTAGTTCCATTTGCCACGTCCATTTTGGAAATTGGATCACTAAGAGTGAGTATACGTGTAAGTCGTTTTAACCGGCTGCCACTCTCTCATTTCTTTGCATCTCCCTCTACAACGGACTTGGATGCTTTCCCAAAATCCCTCCGAATTTCACAGAATTCAAATCCCTTTGAAGACATTGGCTTATGTTTAACACAAGTAATTAAATTTAATATGAAAAAGTCTCATTTGTGAGTGAACAAAGTTTTGTAAAAATCCACCCTCCCCCCGCTACCCAAAATCAATTAAAAGTTTCTCGCTTTGATAACCTCCAACTGTACTGGTATGAAATCATGTGAACCTAAATCGAAAAATTAATTAATTACTGATGTTCTCTTCGAAGAATAAATACTTTTTAATGTTAACGCAGAGACAACACTCACACTCACTCCGAGGAAATGTATCGATTCAATATAAATATGTGTACATTTCTTAAGCAGGCCTTAGGGAATTCAGGGAGGAGGAGGGGGTGGAAATCTTGGAAATTTGTCTTAAACTTTGCTCCGAAAAAAAAACGTTATGTATGTGGTCCTTAAGCAAAGTGTAGTTCAGTTCTGGGAATCATTGTTCAATAGAAAAATAATCAGATTGCCACACAACAACATAAAACACTAAATATTATATTGTCGATTATTGGAAGAGCCTTTATATTTCATCATTTCATTGATTTGTGTCCTTAATGACATCTGCAAATCACATGCAAGGACCTGCTCAACAATGCGTTGTTCTTCGCACTTTGACGCTTTTTCTTTTTAATTTTAATTACGCTCCTTCTCTGCTGTCTGAGGGGTTGGCCTTAACAAAGGAAAATCTCTTTATAATTTCCTTAATTGAAATTCGTCTTAGAAGCTGTTAATACAAAGAAAATGGGCCACGGCCGAGCAAATGACCCAAGGTAACTGAGAAGGGCAATGGGAAGGAAGCTCATGCTTACACAGAGAACCCACCAACAAGTCAATAAACTTGGTGCTACACACAACAGCAGCAGCAGCAAATCCAACAGCAATAAGTTGTAGCAATATTCCCGTTAACATGGCCAATACTAGCATAAGCCTAAAAGCCGTAAAGCATTTAAGGGGTTGCCATGTTGGGAAATTGTTATTTCACACACGCTTGCCTCCCAAGGCCTTAGCCAGCCAGCCAGTCAGCGAGTCAGCGACGAAGATGATGAAATAAATAAGTTTTTCAGTTTCCTTTAACTCTGCCATTGTTTTGTTAAGGACTTTTTGAGGGGTAAGTAAGGAAACACTTTCAGCCTTCCTTGAGCCTAAACAACGAGTCATGTACCACATACAGACATACATATGTATGTAAATATATATGAATGTGTGTTTATGTGTGTCGTGGGAGGGGAAACGGAAGACAAGTAAATAAATGAAACACAATACCCAGTAAATACATGAAATTGTTGCTATAGAAAATAACAAAATCAAATAAAGTTTTTCTTCTTTGTTCTGCGTTGTTGTTGTCGTCGTTCTTCTATTTTTGTGCAGAATAAGAAGAAAACCAGAAGAGACTCCAGAAATTATGACATGGCGCCAAAAAGACTATAAAGGCCATAAAGAAAAAGTAAAGCAACAGTAACACGAAGAAATTATTATTGGCAAACAAAACGAACAGAAAAAAACACGCTAACAATTTAATATTTACATAGATACACAGACACAAGCACACACATATACATATATACAAACGTAATTATGGACATGTATATGACAGTGTGTGTGTGTGGGAGTGGGTTAGTATAAGTGAATTTCTGTAAAATGTTAAGTGTCACATAAATGTCATAACAGGATGTGCACTGTGAAATATTACTCGCCAGAGTGGCCATTGCCTAGGTATGCGTATACAAACTGGCATGGTGAGTATGCCTGTGTGTGCATGTTATCACTGTGTAATGTGTATACTTTTAGTTGTTTATTTATTCACCGACTGGATTATCTGTAGTCTACATTTCGGCTTAAATTCAAATAAACCATATTGCCTACTTTCAGGCATATTTCACTTAAAATCACATTTGTGTCTCCCATAAAAGCCAAATCCGTAAACGAAACGCAACGCAACGAAAGGAAAGGAATGAGGCGAAATGAAACCTAAGCCACAGCCTGTAAATAAACAAATCAAATGTAAATGATTTTCTCATCAAGCTGCTCTTTTTTTTCGCTGTGTGTGTGTGTGTCTATGTTGAAGATCCACCATGAACGTCGAGGCGTAGGTCGTAATGCTGCGTGCCTAGAAAACATTTAGCCAACGTTTGGGTTCGCTTTCTTGCTCTGCATATGTCAGTTCCCATTTGCCCAAAGATATATTATGTCTAACCTTCTTCCAGCAGACTACTGGTGTCCCTGGTGTCTCACATGAATCTTTAACGTGGCACAGTGGTCGTAAATCACCTGTTATGGCGGCGCTAATGATGTCTATATATTTGGAAATGGTATACAATTTAGGGTGTTCATAGAAGTTCCAATTAACGATAAAGATTAAACTCACACAAATTGTTAAGGGTTTCGATATGGAGATGTTACGATCGATACGATAAATTTGTATTTTCTGTAAAAGAAGTATAAATTTGAAACAAATAAGATGTTGAGATAATATTCCAATCTCAATAGAATTTAAATATTTTTTTCTCGACATATATGCCGTTTTGCAATTAATGAATGTATCAATCACAGCTTTCGTGATTAGTTCCAAGTTCTGACAATTATAAAGGGTGTTTCAGCGTGAGGTTTGATTCATAATGTAAAAAAAAACACATAAATTTGAAAGTGAACTCAAAATTTGTATTACCGGTTAAAAGAACAATTTATGGCATTTATTGTTTGAAAATGATATCATGTAAATGTTGGAATATGGGCGATATTGCCACACCCCTTCTGATACCTCCAACACAAAAGGGCATAAGCTTTGTTTAAAATAAAACCGGTGTAACCGGGTAGTCAAATTCATTTGAAATTTGATATTTGAAAATGTTTTTATAATCACTTTAAACCAAAAAAATATTTACGCTTTAGCCATGCCCCTTCTTGCACCTCCTACACAATTTTCTATATCCGGTGCCTGAAATCCGTTATGACTTGATATTTGATCACGTTTTTACAATTATTTCATAAATGTGGCAGTTAGGATCATATGCCAGGAACCTTCTAGGAGCTTCCACAGAAGTTTTCCATAGATCTGTTCTCTGAGAGTGAGTGTATATATAAGTCGGTTTAGCCGACTGAAGTTTTCTTACTTGTTTGTAATACAGCTGAACAATTTGGAGACGCTGTGGTGGTGTGAGTCTTTCCATGATGACTTGTCAAACGAAAATGATAAAGCAGTTTGATATGGGTCATACGCGATCTGTCAAAAAAGCCTATTTAAATTAAAACCTCACGATGAATCATCCGACATATGCTTTCGTATCTCGTGATTAGCTCCCAAGTCTGGTAGTGCTATTATATATTATGTTAAGTTGGATTTGGTATTTCATCATGAATGGACTAACGACAGAACAATAATATTTCGAAGCTTATGGTTAAGTTAATCCATTGTGTTCAGTGACAAGGCTCATTTTTGGCTCATTTGACTTGTCAAAGAGCAAAACTGATGCATTTGGTTGAAGAGAATCCGCAAAAGATTTAGATAAATGTCCAAATAGTTGAAAATATATTTTAGAGGTTATGGTATTGGTAAATATCTGGGATGTATGTTGCAATTTCATTTATAACACAAGAGCTCCTCAGGTATTCCTTTGGAGTAAACGATGTTAGTCAGACATCGTTTCTGTTTTCCATTTCAAAAAGGTTGCCCTAATTCAGTGTTTTCCAGTATAATACTATAATCCCGAGGCCGACCGACGCCTTAATAATTACAGATATTGATACCCTGGGGTCTCAATTAAAAATTGCAAAAATAAAGTTGCTTAAACATTTAATTACAAAAATGTAAAAAAGTTTTTGTTGGCATTTGAATATAATTTTTGTGTCGGATTACTTCGTAAAACAACATATTTCAATAGTAAATTAATTATCACCCTAAAAGTATGCACTGTAAAATTCACAAGCTCCAATTAGTCAATAAATTTGTATGAATGGCTTGGCAGGATATTTTAAATGATTTACTAATTAACAAAAATGCAAGCCGTTATCCTATGATTTCTTTGTAAATGCTGAGCTGCTATATTAAGCCTTAATTATTTATTAAGTTATAAGAGCTGGCTAGCATCGATTAAAAGATATAGCGAGTTTTGTTTGAGATTTCAAAATTGGAAAAAAATATAAATTTGCGTTGGTCGTGGCACTGGCAATTTTCAGTTAATTATGGACTAAAAAAATCACTGGTAATGATTTGTATGAACGTATATATGAAAATAAGAAATACATGATTATTTGACAATAAAAATTATGTGTGCGAAATTTCAAGGTCCTAGCACTATTCCATCTATTAATTTCCCCAACTTGTATGAAAATATTTCACCATCAAACAACTGTTTTAAGATTTACTAGCGAAAAATTCACACAGTTTTTTTCTGAATCCCTTTTTCTCAAAAATATGAAAGCGGTGCTTGCAAAATTTTATTTAAAAAAACGCCCTTTCATCTTCATACAACTGTTGTAAGCTTTAAGATTTACTTATGAGTACATACTTGTTACAGTTCCACTTTCCTCAAAATTGATTACTAGGCACTTTCTCTTCTTTTTAAGCATATTTTTGATTGATTGAGAAGAAATCAGTAGCTGAACCAGTCGACATTATATAATTGCTATCACCTTTTCGTTGTCCCGCACCACTGTGCCTGCTCGCCTTGTTGTGTTAAACCTTTCGCTTGGTGGGAGTAAGTACGAAATTGCTGCTAAAGGTTTTATGTACGAAGCCCGGCAACACACAATCATTCCCACATTAGTTGTGAGCCATACTACTTTTTTGGATTTGCTCCTCCCTCTCCTGCTACGGCTGACTCTCCATCTCCCCATGGCAAAGGAGCCCAAAGTAATGTTTGGCTATGGCCTAAGTTAACGAAAGTGTAATATGTTATACCGTGTACTTGTTTGTATTGAGGATATCTGCATGTGTGTAGGGGTGTATCTGTGTGTGTATCGGAGCCGGTATCATGTTCGGGTTTAGTAAGCGGGTATATGAATGTGCTATATTGACTTTTGCAATATATATTAACTTTTTTGCGTTGTTGCCTCAAACGTGACTGTATTGGATTGGCTTGGCTGGCAGACTAGCTTTCATGTGCGAACCACTTCCTCTCGCTCCTCGGAAAACAAACAGTGCGTACATTGGGACATGTGTATCCTCAAATATTTGCCAACAGTTTATACCGGGAGTAGATTTCTAAATAATTGTCTGTTTTCTGTATATCCCCAAACCCCGCTCTTAACCAGCTTTCAGCAACAGACGTAGATGCACGAGAGCCTGGCAAGGTTCTGCCCCAACGGCTAAGTCAGTGAGTGAGTGAGTGGTATGCGGTTGGCTGGGATGGCTGACGGGTGTTGCGTTGCCTTGCCTTGCCGTGCCGGCCTGTCAGTTTCTATTTGCGTGTAACATTCATCTATTTATTGAAGGCATCAAAATAAAGGATACGTATTTGATTTGATATATGGAGGACAATTTGCTCGAGGGACTATTAAGTATCCAGAGAGTGGTGGAAGGAGTCTATAGTCTATGGTTGTTGTAAGTGTATTATCCCCTTCCTTCACCCGTTCACCTTCACCACCTCTTTCTTACCGTCTGCCACACTTTATTGCTGCTGTAGAGATAAATGAAACTCTTTCATTTGCCTCCTCGTGCCTTCGCATCGTGCCGTCATCCTCTCTTCCTGTTAAGCAGTCATTTACATCAAACATTTTCCGCACCAAAACAAAAAAGAAGGACGAAACACAAAAACAACAACAGGAACAAGATAGACTGCCAATCCATCCCCTTCATTGATGTATTGAAAACGTTTTAGTGCTGTTGCTTTCATCTGCAGCTAAGTACTTCTCCATATGTATGGATGTGTACACACAAACACACACATACACATTCACGTGGATAAATATCCTCCGGATTGGTGTTTTCCATTCATTTACGCTTTATTTTTCATTTCACTTTAGCTGTGCGTAGCAAATAAATTTTGATTTCTGTGCCATTTTTGAAATAGCAGCCCGAAATGGTTATTAATCTTGATGTACGAAAGTACAAATTTAAAGTGTTTGATGAATTACGAAAAAAGGATGCCAACAATTCGTTTGTAGTTGGATAAATTGGAGCAACTCCATATAATTGAAACTGTATATTCCCCCTATAGTCATCAGAAAATCAAAAATAAATGAAAGTATAACTCTTGCACTTCAAATATCCCAAGAATATTATATATGTCTTTTATAGGAATATATATCTTTTATAGGGTAGCAAAAAAATAAATTTTGGACTATTAAATTAATATCTAAAAGTATTTTATTATTGGCGAAAATAAGTTCTAATATTCAGAATTTTTACTACAGCTTTTTAGACGCCTTTATTTGACACAGGGATGAGCTAATATTTATTTTAAAAAATAAAGAACGCTTTCTAATTGGGGCTTTGCATTTGAGATTTTTTTTAATTTTTTTTTTTAGTTTTTCGTTTGCTTTACTTTAGTCTGTAATCAAATTTTAATTTTAACTTGAACCATATACACCTGAAACTATAGGAAAATTAAATTAATTGGAAAATGATTTGCATTTGAAATATGATTTAAATACTTATTAGCAGCCTACAATGACATCATCAGTGTCAAATTAAAGAAGAGAATATCTGTAAAATATACTTAAAAATCCATGCTTCAATCTGTATTAGCTTAGCATTAACAGACAATTGTCAACAAGTTAAATAAATATTTTAAGTCTAATATAGCAGCTCTTCATCTGCTTAAAATCAATTAAGGATGACTTAAAATTTTCTATCAATTAATCAATAATTTCAAGTAACCATATATTATATTTATATATCGTCAATCAATACAGGCAATTTGCATACATCCCTAAAGTATGCTTTAAATATTTTTTCCAGAGAACTATGAACAGTCATTTGCTTTATTTTTCGCTGGAAGCTTTAGCCATTTCTGCTATTATATCGATGATGGCAGCTAAAAGCAGAATTTTATTTTGTCAATGATTAATTAAGACAACAGTGTATCAATACCTATAAGTGACATCAGCTTCAAGGTTGCCTAAGAATTAAGAACAAATATTAACATCTTTGAAATTCGATTTTCTAATTCACAATTTCGGAGGTTGTAAAGGGTTATTCAATAAGCTTTTTTTGATTTTCGGAGGTTATAAAGGGTTATTCAATAGGTTTTTTGATTTTCAATAGGTTTTTTTTACAGAACACGCATGACTCATATCAAACTGCTTTGCCATTTTTGTTCAGTATCGTTTGGCAAATCATTAGGGAAAGACTCTCACAACAACAGCGTTTCCAAATTGTTCAGCTGTATTAGGTGAAATGTTTTTCGTGCGATTCGAGGAACTTACGGTGCACATAAGCTTGACTTGTCGCAACTTCTGCAACTTGGCGTTTTTACTTAAGGATCTCGGCCTTAAAGCGTAAAACTTGTGCAGGAATTGAAGCCAGGCGACTTAAATTTGCATGTTATTTTCAGTGAATGGGATCACCATTCGCTATGTCCGAACGAGCCGCCCAAAATTAGACCTTTCGAATTGACCATCTCAGACGTAGTCGTGGCCAATATTTACATGACATAATTTTCAAACCGTAAATGCCATTAATTATTCTTTTAACCGATAATAAAATTTTTATTATGAATCAAACACTACGATTAATCACCCGTTATTCGCACCCTACGATACCTGTGTTATTGTAAAAAAGAGGATAATATCTGTTAAATAAACTTCAATTTGCTAAAAATACATTTTAAAAACCAATTATTCCAAATATCTATATATTAAAATTTACATCCCTAAAGTATGCTTTAAAAATTGTATCCAAAATATAGCACCAGATAACAAAGAACTATAATTTTGCTCTATTTTTTACTGGGATGGTTTAACCATTTCTGTAATTAAATCAATATTTGTAGTTATAAGCACAATTGTTTTATAATATTTAACAATTGGCCTCGCGATTATAGTTTTATACTGCAGAAAATTAAACATGCCTTACAAATTTTAGTTAACCACTGTTTGAAAAGAAAAATGAAAACTAATTTAATGCAAAAGAACGCCTCATTTAAGAGTTTGCACAATTAAATAATGATACATAATATTTTAGTTAACACAGTACTGTAAATAGGCATATTTGACATACAACTTGATATGTTACTATACGAGCGTATCTATTATTATCTATTATCTAAAACAACAACAACAAAATCTGGTTTTATAATCAAAACTACGATTGAAATAAGATGTTCTGCACAATTTATACAATTTTGGTGTCTTTGGTGAACCCCACTAAAATTTTCCTGCAAATCGTAGAACATTTTAATCCTTAAATGAAATTATTGAAAAGACTTTTGTTGATGTTCTCGAAAAAGGGTCAAATTGACCCATAAAGAGAAGAGCTAGAGGGTTAAGATCTTCCACAAAAATATTCCTCATCAAATTGCACAATATAGTTCTGACAATAACAATTCTCTCAGACATTAACTTACAACACTTTTCTCACTTAGTATAATGCTCTCTTCGAAAAAAATTAAAAGTTATATCCACTGTAAAAATAAAATCAGACCAGCTGGACTATAAGTTTATTCAGCAGAAATGGACATTCAAAATGTCCTTTTTGAATTATTGGGTCGCTACTTTGTTTCAAAAATGCTGTTGGACAGTGTTATTTTTTTTGGTTTGCTTTGATATACATCAACATCGAAGGAGCATTCTATGTGATAGTTTTTTTTTACAATATAGTAGTTTATATATATCGATATATATCGATATCTGTTTTTTATAGTTCGTTTCATATTTTTTCTGACATTTTAATAACCTTAACAGCCACTCTTTTGAATGGCTAAATAATATTGTTGCCCTGTGTTAACATTACTTTCGACATTGAACCATTTTATACTCGAATAGTTTAATTCAATATTCAATGTGAATGTAAGCGGTTTAGCTCATTGAACTGAATTGCCATTTTCCAAAATGTTATAATGGCACATTATGGAATGTAAGTGGGAGTACCTATTTGCAATTTGAGTGGAATTGAATTGAACCGCATTTCAGTGCTTACCATCCATTCGTTGGTATGCACTTGATGTTTATCAATCTAAATTAAAAACACGCGAAACTACTCAATGTAACACTAACCCACTAACGTTTCAGTGAGCCATTTGAGAGTGGGTGGGTGGATGTCTGTACACAAGTACACACCCACACTTACACGCATACACGGGGCAGACACAAAAATACAGCTTAACACAGAAACCAAGTCAAGTTGAACAAAAAAAAGCCGTTGCTGCCAAACCCGTTAAAAAGCGAAAAATACCCCACGAAGTAAAATAAAAACACTTAGCACACTGCCTGTTAATCCCTACCCATATGTCTGTATGTATGTGTTTGCATGGGTGTAACAATTTTTGTATTTGGTCCAATGTGAATGTGAAAGTGAGTGTGGTGTATTGCATATTATCAAATGGGAACAACACACACACGCACATACTGCTACTTTTTACAAACGCTACACGGGCCAGGGATGTAGGTCCTCGTAATGTAAAACTGTGGTCATGGTCGGTCTTTCGAAGAGCTGGATATTTTCTCCAGCTACAGCAACAACGTCGACGAGGGCACCCTCAATAGTGGAGTGAAAGTAAACATTTTAAAGTGCTTCATGTCATTTGCAAAAGAGACGCCAGCCAGCCACACTAGCCTGGTTTCTCTGAACTTCACTTACAAACATTTTGCACCCTCACCCGTGACCCCACAAGTGATGGAGATTATCATGGCAGAGAAGAGTAGTGGGCGGTCGAGAGGGGAGATTTTTTAACTACTTGAATAGTTTGAAGTGAGCATAAAAATGTGTGTGAAAAAACCGCCTTCTTATAACACTCAAAGCACACAGAGGCCAGTGATAGCGGGAACAGCAACAACGTAACAAACCTACAGTCGCACATACACGAGAGAAGTCTCACAACACCATAGAGCGAAGTACAACTGCGAGTATCTCTCGCATGCACACGAGTGTGTAGGTATGTGGCTAAACGCGAACATGATATCCCCTGTGTGTGTGTGTAAGAATGCAACTGCATGTATGATGAGCGCCCCTGAACTCATTCACAGTGTTGTGTGTGCGGTAGGGTTAGTGTCTGTGTTTGCGAATCTGCATGTAAGCATGTGTGCTTGTTTGTAGCATTTTGATTTCGTGGGAAAAGTAATATGGGCGGATGTTTCAATGCACTTTGCCTTTGGTAATCGGACAACATTTTTTTTGTGAAGGGGGGGCGGGGGTGGAAGTGGATCAACTTCTTTATATGCCATTCGTTGCAATCATGTCACTGCCTCGCTCTCCCCCTCCCCTCCCCCTTCACTTCATAACTAAGCCAGCAACTCGGTTCGTTGTTTTATATTTCATGGGCTCAGCTTAGGCCCTGTGCTCATCTTGAACATGCGAGAGCCGAAAATGGCAAAAATGTTCTTTGGAATGTGAATTTTGTGAAATTTTATATGAGCACAGCCATACATAAATGTATGGATGTGTAGGCATAAACAGCGCATTCACATACACACATGTGAGTAAAGAAATAAGTTGCATGCTGTAGTCTGTTTTTGATAGATATACAACCACTTGCATGCACACATACGTACGTGTGTGAATGCATATATATATGTTTGGCCACACTAGAAGTAGGTCTACCATTAAATAATGTTAGGATGCTTCTCAGAGATAGACAGCGAGAGAGGGAGAGGTGGAGAGGGGAAAAGAGTGAGAGTTTGTATGTGAAACGAGTGTAAGTTCAATGGTCAATAACACAACATTTGAAAAGTTTATATTACTGCAGGGGGTACGCTTTCGGTTGCAATGGGGCTTTTCTATTTTAGGTCATAGTCGTCGTTGAGGAGGTTTGAAGTATTTTCATTCGTTTTGCCGCATATTACGTTGATTTGTTTCACATTGAAAGTGGAAAGCTCGCTCGGCAAAGATTAAAGCCACCAAATTCGAGGATTTCTTTCATGCATACATATGATTGGGAGCATTTAAATTTTTAATGATACCTTCCCCAAAAACCATATGAAATATTAAATCAAAAGATTTGGCTTTGCCGTTTCACATGAAGATATCAACAAATGTATGATAGAAGAGATTTATCTAAAAGCTTTGAGTTGTGATATAGGAAGGCCAGGCCATGATTGGAGTCGTGTTGAAGTGGCAAAAACGTTAGTTTTACAAAAGGATTGGTTTATTTGTGTGTGAAATATTAAAAGGGCTGGGCAAATTTATATGAAACAGTGCTTAAGACAATGACAAACATGAAGTCATTCAAGCTTTAATTTACCTAGAGGATGGAGACGCTTGTGTATGACGTACTATAGGGTGGGTCATTTAAAACTTTGAACTACCGATTACTGTGACTTTCAAAGGTAGAATAATATTAATTCTTATTTTCAGGTTTATGTTTGACATTTGCCAAATAGGACCCTATACGCTCGAACAAAATTGGGAACTATGAAAAACTTATTTCCAAAGTAGTGAGTCTTTAACGCAAACTGTAAGAAAGTTACGTGGACAATTTTCGAGAAGAGATCGAGATCATTTCCATCTCGGCGGCTATGTCATTAAGCAAAATTGTCGCATATTGGGTTCAGAGAACCCACACATGACCATTGAGAAACCAATGCATCCTACCACTACGTGATAAAAGACCAAAAAAAGAACCGTGTCTCCCAGTTTTGCCCACTTGCACTTTTTTATGAACCCCCAAAGATGTGGGGCCTCTGTGTCATTTTTGCAAAAAAGTGATAATTTTCTCAGGCTTTTATCTTGCAAACCGTTTGGACTACTCTCTGAGGCAAAGTTGTAGTTCTTGTCATAAAGAACAATAATTGTGAACATATAAAATCAAAAAAAAACGTCCTCTTCAAGGTCAAAATCAAAGTCGCAAAAAAACTTTAAAAATTTCGATTTTTTAACTTTTTTTCCCTGTTCATGTCCATAGGTTGCAAACCGTTCAAAATTCAAGGAAACAATCGACTAGATAAATGTACCTAAGATCTAAATAAACAAATTTCTGGAATATAAAGGGTGATTTTTTAAGAGCTTGATAACTTTTTTTAAAAAAAAAACGCATAAAATTTGCAAAATCTCATCGGTTCTTTATTTGAAACGTTAGATTGGTCCATGACATTTACTTTTTGAAGATAATTTCATTTAAATGTTGACCGCGGCTGCGTCTTAGGTGGTCCATCCGCTTAGTCCAATTTTGGCATTTCCACGTTTTTGAGTAACAGAGACCCAATTGGTGCGAACGGCGACGAATCGAAAATTGGTGGTCATCATTAACACTGGCCGATACAGCTGCGATATTTTCTTCAGTTCGCACTCTACGTAAGCGTGTTGGTGGTTTAATGTCCAACAATGTAAATTTGGTGCGAAATTTAGTCACAATAGCCCGAATAGCCGCTTCAGGGGGTCGATTAAACTGACCATAAAATGGAAGCGCGCAATGAACTTTCTTAACAGAGCACGCATTTTGATAATAAAATTCAATAATTTGCAAGCGTTGTTCGTTTGTAAGACGATTCATGATGAAATGTCAAAGCATACTGAGCATCTTTCTCTTTGACACCATGTCTGAAATCCCACGTGATCTGTCAAATACTAATGCATGAAAATCCTAACCTCAAAAAAATCACTCTGTATAAACTTCTTAGGAATGATTCTTAAAACTGTTTAGGAAAATTTCCCGATTTGGTTTTTATTTTAATTTGTATTTTCTTTACTTCAACAATGAGATACTCTGCTATATATTGCAAAAATAATAAGAAAATAAAAAGACACGGGTCTTTTTTTGGTATTTTTCACGTAGTGAATGGACGCAAAATAAATTTCCCAACAATTCTAAAATTCTTACGCAGTTTTTTTTCTATTTTACGGGAGAAATTTTGCTATTTTATCACACAATTAACCATTTACATGTCAATATAAAAATGATCACATTTCCTTGGCAAAAATAAAATGAACTCACATTATCTTCCTCTTGTTTAGCTTGACAGCCATTTAAAAAGATATAAAGAACTCACTCAAACTGTTTCAGTTCTGTTCGGGTTTTTTTCTTATTTTTATTTGGCTGGTGAAATTCTTAAAGCTCATTAAATGCGTATTTGATGTTAATCGAAATCTTTTTGGAAATTTATTTACAATTTGCACAATCTTTAAAAGCAATTTATATTAAGTCGCCCGTTTATAAAAGCATAAATCTTAACATCGATAATAAATAGCTTAGTTGTTGTTGTTGTGGGACGGTAGGAGGCGGCGAAACCTCTTACCACCGGAAAACTGCCATAATTGGTAACATTAAAAATTTTCCAATTCATTACATATCTTTTCATTTTCTAGCCAGGATTCGAGACGCACACACGCACACTGTAGAAATTGCTGTTTATAATTCATCTTCCTCGCTTGTTTTGTTTTTGGTCATTCGTCTTTTGTAAATAATTTCAGGATTTTCCTCCCTTTTCTTCCCTGGTGTCCTTGTGCCTTTAAAATGTTGCCTCAAATTCGA
Source organism: Polietes domitor (assembly GCA_947397865.1). Classification (NCBI taxonomy): domain Eukaryota; kingdom Metazoa; phylum Arthropoda; class Insecta; order Diptera; family Muscidae; genus Polietes; species Polietes domitor. Next base: position 6,010,988 of record OX377622.1, on the reverse strand, counting down.
GTCATATCTTTCGATGTTGCTTTCTATGCTTTGTTAACTATGAGAAAAGCCAACAAAATATGTAATAATTCATTTTCATTTCTTCTGGCTTTCTTGCTTGGCCGCACTGCTCGGACTGCTTTTATTGTCTTTCTCCGTACATTTGGCCAAGTGTTGTTGTCATTGTTAGTGTAGTTGTTGTTTCTAGCATAAATCTCTTTTGTAATAATCATCAAGATTTATCATCAAATGGAGACGAAGCGTACCGAAAGCCAAAGTGAAAATGTGAAATGAATTAGAACTGGGCTACCAGAGATTTCATTTGGTTTTTCTCTTTGGGCCATGTGTAATTAATTTCTTAAAATGCGTTTCTATTATAGACGCAAATGTAAAAGGTTGAACGGATAGTGACCATTTACAATTTACCATTCATATTATCAGCCTTCCGCATCAGTATTTATGTGAGGGAAGGCTCCTCTTGAATTTTACAAATATTTTTGACAAGGAGTATTGGAAATGTCCAGTTTATGGAGGGATGTTTCTTATGTATCTGATCTTAAGTATAGGTACTTTAAATAAAATCCAGATGCCCTGGTGCTTGGTGGCTAGAAAGTTCGTTTCTGAGAATGGCACCTAATACGTACACAAATGCCAATACTTATAGTTTTCTGTTAATTAACACATCATTCTAAATAGCCATATAATAAAATTAAATTATGTATCGTCATTCAATATAGTCAATATTATTAGTATTTTTAATGCCTTTTTGTCTTCAATTATAGCTTGCATGTCATTTAACCTTACATCCCTAAAGTATACTTTAACATTTGTTCCAAAATACACTAACAGTAATTTAGCTTTATTTCTGGCTGGGGAAAATTCACAATCTCTCTAATTAAATCAATTTTTGTGGCAATTAGGAGAATTTTCTTTTTACAATGCTTAACTAAGACGCCAGTGTATCTGTATTTGTAATTGTCAGACATCCTTCGGCCTAGCAATTATATTTGTATATTGGAGAAAATTAGAAATACGGATTTTTTACAACTTCCAGGTAAAACACTTTTTTAAAAAGGAAAACGAGAATAAAATTAGACATTTCTAAAGCAAACTTACACTTCAGGAGCTCTTATCTTCCATGAAAGAATCAAAATTTCAAGACGATACATGGTTTCGGTGACAACTAATTAACCTCTAAAATGAAAAACTTTTGATTTGCTTCAAAATTTATGAACTTTAAATGCATCAATCAATAGCAATATTTTGCCACGATATTGCCAAAACCTTTTAGTATATGCCTTACTGGAATGTTTTGTGCAGAATTCAGTCCAAAAAATAAAGGCAGCGGTCACATGTCCCAATTTATATTCACACATTAATTAAAACAATTTTAAATTTTCAGTTCGAAATGAAGTAATTTCATATTTGTACTTCACTTTAAAACATGTAAGGAAAGGCGGGTCTATTATATGATACCTTCCTCTTTCTACGCCTTTACATTATATCAAGGACCTATGAGACCCACTTTCGCAATGTACGCTTCCAGGTGAAATATAACGTGTTCAGATCAAAATAAGTTAAAATATGTGATTTCTGGAGCAGAAATCGGGAGCGACATTTGTATGGAAGCTATATATAAACTTGAATCGATTTGAATACTTTTCACTACAGATGTTTCTGTTCAAATATAATTTGTTGAAGACAAATTTTAATAAAACCTGATAAAATCAAGCAAAATTTGTATGGTGGCTATATCTAAATCTGGACCGATTTAACCCATTTTCAGCACAGATGTTTAAAATATAAGGTGTTGTGCAAAATTTCAATAAAATCGAGTATTGTTTCTAGAGCAAATTGGAAGCTACATTTGTATGATGGCTAAATCTAAATCTGAAGCGATTTGATTCATTTTAAATATGGAGGTTTCTAGTCGAAATATAAGGTGCGGTGAAAGGTTTGAAGAATATCTGTTAAAGTGTATGGCTTTTGAAGCACAAAAAGTCAAATCGGGAGCGACATTTGTATGGTGGCTATATCTAAATCTGAACCGATTTAATCCATTTTCAGCACAGCTGTTTAAAATATAAGGTGCTGTGCAAAATTTCAATAAAATCAAGTAAATTATATTGTTTCTAGAGCAAATTGGAAGTTCCATTTGTATGATGGCTAAATCTAAATCTGAACCGATTTGATACATTTAAATATAGTCGATCCATTTGATCCATTTTAGTCTAGTCGAAATATAAGGTGCGGTGAAAGGTTTGAAGTAAATCTGTTAAAATGTATGGCTTCTGAAGCACAAAAAGTCAAATCGGGAGCAAAATTTGTATGGTGGCAATATCTAAATCTGAACCGATTTAACCCATTTTCAGCACAGATGTTTCTGTTTCAAATATATAATATATATCGATTAACTATGTGGTATCTAGTGCGGAAAAAGTCAAACCGGGAGCGACATTTCTATGGGGGTATATCTAAATCTGAACCGATTTGCTTCCATTTAAACAGCGTTCGTTCTTATCTCGAAAAACTTCGTGGTGCAAAGTTTCATTTGGTTCGGACTACAATTGTGACCTGCACTTTGATTATAAGAGTAGATGGACAGACAGACCGGCAGACGGACGAACGAACAGACGGGCATTGCTAAATCGACTCAAAAAGTAATTCTAAGTCGATTAATATAATAAACGATGGGTCTATCTCGTTTCCTTTTGGGTGTTACACACAAATGCACAAAGACATAATTTACTAGTGAAGGGTATAAAAAGATTGGGTAGGACAGAGGCAGTGGCCACATGCCTCAATTTATATTCACACATTAATAAAAACAATTTTTCTATTAAAATATGTTTTCAGTTTGAAATTATGAAATCTGCTTATTTTATTTCAATTTAAAATTATGCAGGTCTGGACAAACTCTCTATACAATGGACTATGTCAAACATGTATCAATAATATCATGTGCTTATTGCCCTCCAATGTTCACTTGCATTTAGCTGATATTTATTATGTCCATTTATTAATGGGCAATTTTTGCTTCTCTCATTCTCTATAAAATCTTTCCCCATCTCATTCACTGATTTCATCAAGGATCTCAGTTAGGTCCTTGCTAGCACTAATCCAAGACTGCAACTGTCTTTCTTTAATTCACTCTCTCTCTATCTCTCTCGCCGCACTTGAGTTAATATGCAGTTAATAGTTTTGTTTGTTTAGACATAAAATGAATTGCTTTCGAGTGCATAACGCATCGACAAATCCAAGAAAATCCCACAAATGAAAGATAAGCACATCTACAACAACATGAAGGACCCGACCCGTTGCGGCCGGAGGGTTGGGCGGTTGTATTTAACATTTGTGCAAATCCCTTTCACACAAAATTATTATGATACCATTCGCTCGGTCGCTCGCTCGCTCGACTCAATCTATTCGCACAACATTTGTGTGTTTATTTGCGTACAAAAGACTGGATTATGCATAATGGCCAGTGGAACCCTTCCCCACTTGATGACAGAGCGTCTTAGAGTATTTTCATATGGCCGGGGTGTTGATCAAGGATGGCTGGCTGGATGACTCAATGCATGGTGGTTGTTGGTTGTTCGATGGTGGATGGCTGAGTGCTTTGTTCAAGTGAACAAATACGCTGAATGTCTACATACCAGAGTCCAACTCTAAGTATATCTACTACATCTAGAGAAGTAGCTGTGGCTGTGGCTGTAGCTGCGTCTGTGTTTGTTTGTTTACAATTTGTCCAAAACTTGTCCGCAGGATATTTAATATAGAAACAGTTTTTTCTCTGTTTATTTATGAAAAAGGAAAGAAAAGCAACAGCATCACACTACCAACACCAGCACCACCACCATCACCATCACCATGGCTGCAGCACCAGGAAGACTGTGCTGTGTATAGAAATCCTGAAACTGAAGACCACTCCAATTGCATGCAACACCAGCAGGAGCAGCTGAAGACACGACAAGACTAACCATTCATGCTCGCACAAGTGGTTTGGAGCTAGATGAGACCTTACACACTGCTGCTGCTGCTGCGGATGTTCTTGGTGTTGTTGTTGTGGAAAACGCAAATGCAAAATGTAAAAACATTGTAAACACTGTTCCGCACAGTTTTTGCCAGCATTAAGTAAATACAAATACGTAGAAATGAAGATACTGTTTTGCTTTTTTTCTCTCATTCGTTTGCCATTCTTTCAGTCATTTTCGCAATCTTATTTACTAGATATGGACGGATACAGACGGAAACAGGCGGATGCGGAATGCGATACAGCCACAGCGCCACCACAGCCCGAACACAGGGGGCATGAGGCACGAGGAGCAGAGCTGATATTTCTGTTTGCCGACATATTCGTACTTATTTATCTCTGTTTACTGTTTGCTTTTCTATAAGAAATTATTTCCTTTTTTGTTTTCTCTCAGTACGTACATACATACATACATATGTACGTATGTACGTATTTATGAATCTATGAGTGGTATCTGTGTATGTGAGTGTATGGCTGGCTACAACTGTCATGACTTCATTTCAATATCTCACAATATCTACGTCCTCTTTTAATTTACAAGAGCAAATAAGGCAATCGCTTGTGGAGATAAATTTTATCGAGCGAAATGATGAACAGAACGATGTTGGCATTATGACCACACAGAGGAATGGTTGTATGTGTATATGGGGAGAGGGATATATTGAAGGGCTCTTGGAGGTCGCTAGACGAAGAGGGCCTTCCTCTGCTGCTTTGCTTCGAAAATATTAATGTTTAAATGAGTTTTCTTTTTGAATCGTTTAATTCATAATTTGGTTTGGGGCCATGGCTTTTGTTAAACGCTTTAACAAATTTGCCAAGTAAGCAAAAAACAAAAACGTTTATATTACAAAACTCCAATGCCAACCTTAAAATTCATTCAGTTGAGCTCCGCCGGGGGTGAGCCAGGATTTTTTCGATTAAAAAATATGCGGAGTAAATATCATTCCCTCGGAGGTCCCCTAAAATTCAGCCAGAATTATCTCATCTTTAGGGACGTTTAGCAGAAACCCTTGTAAAATCCCCAGAAAACACATTTAGGGAGAGATTGTTTTACAATGTAAATTAAAATTTAGAAATCGAGCTGGCGTATTAATATGTGATGTGAATTTGAATTAAGGCAGAAATTTTGCAAAAATGAATTGAAATAATCAAATATATCTGTCATTATTAAACGTGACCAGTCTGATTTGTCATTTCACCATAAAAATACTAACAACGCCGTAAAAATTTTAAGTGTAAAAAAAATTATACCAACCAAAAGGCTGATGATAGAATAGTGCAATTAGGCTAGGTCCCAAAAAAATATGTTGTCACCACTCAGCAATAATTTGGATTCTTTAATGATAGTTTACAATATATTACGTCCCAGCCATCAGTGAAACGGTGCTGAAAACACCCCTAAAAGTATTTTTCCACTGTGGTTTTTTATGTTGCATGTTTAACCAATTTTTTTTCTATATTAAAAGAACCTGGAAATCACTTTAAATATAAATTTTAATTCTTGTCTTCGAATAACTTATTATTACCCATATTTTTGGACGTTTATGAAAATTTTTGTGGATTTTCAAAGTGACAACTAAAAACTTATATTTATTGCAAATATTTTGTAAAATTTGTTATGAAAAACAAACAGCAGGAATAAATACCGGTCGAATGATACCTAAATGATGAATATCGGACGAAAAACGTAATCGCTGACACTACGTATGTGAAAATGCTTTAGTACAAAAGATGGTTATATAATAACCGAAAATTTCAAACTCTTTTACAAAAATGAGAGCAGCGCACAGAGAAATATTAAGTAGAAGGAATAGAGCTAGGACTTTGCAATTTCACCCACATCCCTCATATTGTCAAATTAGATAGAAAAATGTTGTTTAAATCCGTCCACAACCACGAATACCTACCATGTAACATAAAAAGAAAAAACGTCATAAATTTCTTATTTTAATATGTACGTTAATACAAATCATTATCAGAGATATCATTTGAAATGAAAAATAATCATTTGAAATAAATGAAAATCGCCAAACGCGCTCGTACATTTTTTTTACGATTTTTGAAATCTATATATAGGGTCCGCCATCTAACGCTTTTTTTCAACTATTCAACCGTTGGACTATTATTTGTGGCCAGCCGAGACAGCCATTTGAAAGAAATTATTTTCCATTATTAACCGGAAGGATTGTACTTTCAAATAAAAAAGAAATTTGAGAAAATATTCAGTATTTTTTTATAGCATTGTCAAAAAAAAGTTATTTGGCGAAATTACACAAAGTATAATAAAGGGTCCGCGATCTAACGTTTTTTTCCAACTATTCAACCGTTGGACTATTATTTATGGCCAGCCATTTGAATGAAATTATTTTCCATTATTAACTGGAAGGATTGTACTTTCAAATAAAAAAAGAAATTTGAGAAAATATTCAGTAGTTTTTTTATAGCATTTTCAAAAAAAAGTTATTTGGCGGACCCTATATAAAAAATCAATGTCTGTATGTTGCGTATAGGACGCCAAACCGGTGGACCGATTCGCCTGCAAATTGTACGGCATTTAACTTCTGTACAGAGGATGGTTCCTGGATATACTAGGTCATGATAGGACAAAAAGAGGGTGGTACCTTCCACACAAAAAATATTTTAAAACTATCAAAAATTATTCACTTTATCTTCCAAAGCATACCAAGTATGCGAAGAGGGAAAAAATGAACCCGTGCTTCGCAGCGACTTTTCAACATCAAATCCGGCCTCTATAAGGAAATTATTCTCACGGACAAGAAGCACAACTCACTTGCCGAATTTGCGTTTAAAAAATCGCACCAAATAATAAAGCACACATGCCATCTTACAAGAGAATAACTAACTAGCAATTTCAGTAATTAAATCGATGTTCGCAGCCATAAGCGGAATTTTCATTTTATTTTAAGATGAGTAAATGGGACACTAATTTATCAATATCTGTAATTGACGATGCACCGGTAAGCCTCGCGAATATATTTTTCTATTGTACAAAATTTGAATTTGAATTTAATGAAAGCGAAAACATAATTAAGTTTAAGTACTAAAGAACACCTCAAGAACTACTAAGAATTAAACGATATACCTATACCTACGATACATTTCAATAAAATGACCTCTATTATGATGAACTTTTCAACTTTATTAACATTTATGAACTTTACTATATTTAGACGCTATATCTTTTAGAATATGCTTAATAGGAATGTTCTTTGCAAAATTCAATCAGTAAAGTCGATATTTCGGCGCTTTTAATTAGCATGTTTTTGCCACTTATAATACACTTTCAACATCAATTTTCTTCCCATGATCATAGTGTATACATTATTATTTTTATTACTCTTTATTAAATGAATATATAAATAAATATTTACAGCTTAATATGATTGATTGCACTTAAGTAATACGGGTTGGCCTAGAACAATATACATCATTCGAAAGGTGTTGATTACAGCTATATATTTTTTAGGAAATACTACCAAAGAATACGATAGAGATTTCAGTTATCAAAAAGTACTATAAACGTCCAATAATATAACCAAACATCCATCCCATCAAATGTTCATTCGCCTGTGGGCTATACAGTCCTAACTCCGCCCAAACGTCTCACACTGCTCCGTTTCATGGATACAAATCAGAACATTTACTTGCTTCAAACTTATTTTTTGATATCGTTTTAGAGATAATAGTCAAACTAGAAAAATCACAAAGATTTTTTGGGCTGCACAGAGTGCAGGATTTGTATGTAAAATAAATTGATTTTGTGAGTAGTTGAAGGGAATTATTGTTCAAAAACACATTTTTAGACGTAATGGAATACTATTACTAATAGCTGAATAGTGGTACGAATTTTAATTTTTTTCTAAATCTTAAACATATATTTTTTTGGAACAGGGATATTGCCCAGGCTTAAAATCATTTTGCTTCTAAGTGTTATTGAATAATTCATAAACACAAGTATAAAAACAAGAAAAAATAGATTAAGGGAAAAAATATGTATATTTTTTTCAATTTTTGCTGATAGAGCAATCTCACAAAACAAAAAAATATATTTTTCCATAACCTATTTTTTCTTGGATTTTTCATTGTTTTTATGAAATAATGAACAAATATAATTTTGATGATTTTTCATTGTAATTCTGGTTGATTTTGTAAAGAAAAAATCGAAAAAAAAAATAAATTCTTCAAATTTGCACTGTAGTCATCACCACTTACGTATGTCTGAGTTTCTTCACATTTCCGTGAGCGAGTTGAACATAATATTTTAATATTTTTAAATTAGACATGCACTTTATTTGAAAAAAAAAAACACTTTTTTGTGCGCATATAGCCAGAGGAAAGAATGTATGTATTGTGATCTCCTGAATATTTTCGAGAAACGACTAATATTTGAAATTACTTTACACAAATGGGTCTTCATCTGAAATGTAATTAAAACCATTTATAATGTGGCAGTGTGTGAGTTTGAGTGGCTTATCAAAACATTTCCATATTATTTTCTTTATCTGTTGGCATTATATTTTTCCAAAAATAAAAACAATGTTGTGGAACACCATTTACATGCACAACAAGATAGTCCTGATTTCGGTAATCTTTGTTAGTCACGGTTTGTTTTCCAAGATTATGAATAAAAAAACTGGCAACCCTTTGTCAATACCGAAATGACAACAATAACAACTTATTTAACAATCTGATCATGTTTTGCTCATTAGCCACGTTTAACCGTCCCCCCACCGAACAACACTTGAGAGGAAACGAAAGGAAATGACTTCCCAGCCAACGAGCGCACGGGATATTCAAAATCACAAATTGTTTGCTGTTGCTCTCCCTGGAAAGCCAGAGCAGCGCAGAAACGGATACTGAAACAAAAACAGAAACAGAAACCGAAAAGTAAACAATTTAATTATGGAACGTTCCTAAAACCATTTCCTAAAAATGCTATTGAATAATTAACATGAAAACAAATTGTTAACAGCAATACAAGCACTCGTTGGTTGACCCACCAGAAGAAGAATCCAATCCATACCCCGCCCCGCCGCCGCCACTAGAAATGTTTTCATTAACAAACCAACGACAAAGGACTCGCCCTATCCTGGCCTTTCCGGCCGCCCCCTTCCGCAATAAAACAAATTCCACAACACAATGCCAAAGGAATTATTTACAACAACAGCAACAAAATGGCCAGCAAATTGAAAACATTTCACAATTTGCTGCTGCCGTTGCTGCTTTTGTTAAACAAATGACCAACTGAAATGAAATTTGGTCAACAAATTTAAGGGGAATTTAAATAAATTCCCTGCTGCACTGTCTGCCCGATGATCGCCCCTAAATAACCATACCCACCTCCCTCCCCCCCCCAACATATATATCACGCTCCTGCTAAGGAGTGATTGTGATATGGCATACATTTCGGTAATCAAATACCTGGAGACCTTTTTGATTCCTTCGCTACAGAAAACAGAAAACCGAGACGGAGAAACAATCACCTGGAACGAGAGACCGAAAAAGCAAATGCTACCATTCATGGAATTGAAAGGCAATGTGGAGTGGCCATGGGAGTGCGAGTGGAAATGTGAATGAGAATCAAACAAGAACAACAACAAACGACCGAATGGGAAATAAAGTAAATTGAATTTGAAGATGTTTGCGTTCATTTGGGGATGTATAGGTAGCTGCACAGTAGGCCCCCACACACTACATGGTTTTATGAACATTTTCACTTCAGCCTAAAGATCGGATAAACTTTTTGAATGCCACCAAATACTTGGAAAAGTGACACAATTTTGAGAAAATGTAAATTTGTAAAATATCTATTTGCAATTGTGTAGTGATTTATGTTTGCTGTCTTTAGTCTGAACCGGCAATGTTTGGATTGTTTTATTCATGTTTCTTGTTAACTTTTTCAAGTACTTTTTTCGTGGAATTTTCTATGAATTCCCTCAAAAGAAAACAAACAATTTAAAATGAAACATGTTGTCAGAGTTAAAGTTGTAGTATTTTTTTGCCCGGGAAGTCGAATAGGAAGTGTGCTCATCTCATTGTGGAGGTTGCGGGGTCTGATCGGTCGCTAAATCCACGATTTGAAGAAAATTGCACATTAATTATTCCAAATATACAAATATCCTTGTGATTCTTCCATTTTAAGTATAGGATGTATTCTGCATTATTACTTAAAAAACTACGCGGAACATTTTTGTGGAACATTTTAACCCTCTAGCTCCTCAGTATAGGGGTCTTTTGGTCGTTTTGTGTAAAAGTGTAAAAAACATCCCTAAAACACGTCAAAATGTTCTACTCGTTTTACCATAAAATTTATTACAAAATTCTACTATAAGTCTCCGAAAATAGCAAAATTCAAAATTCAACTTAAATGTCAGAAACAAGTCAAAACTTAAACTTAAATTTTAGGGTTAGATTTAAAACTAAAACTAACGTGTCCATGCTTTTTGGAAGATCGAGTTGTTTTGAAAAAAAGTGGATATTCCGGTAGAGCACTATAAACAAAAAATACAAATTGCAAAATTTAAATTTTCTCTTGTGAAATTACTGAAATGATTCGTATGCGCGATATTTTCATTTTGTGCATTTCTCCTTATCTATCCTAGGGATACGGCTAATTTTCGGAATGTGCAATTGTTGCAAAAATCCAAAATTCGTGGTTACAATTCCATATATCTTAAATTTCTATATATGCATTTCAAAAACTATTCTGCCACAAATATCCCATATTTAGCCAGTAAACATATAGCAAAAAATTTTATATTTTGTTATTCTCGAAATAATAAAAAGTTATGTGTGCACTTTTTACAATTTTTGACTTTACAACCAACATTTATCCTATATCAGCGTAATAACGTGGGAAGCGAAAGGCTATAGACGGTGGAATTTGATAGCATTTGATAACTTTCATGTCAAAATTCCAATGGGTTGCTCTCAAAAATATCATTTCTGTGTCTGATTTTATTTATATTTCTTCTTTTGCTAGAAATATATTTGAGGCAAATAATAACATTGGCAATGAATCTCCTTTTACCTTGTCCTTTTTCCAATTCGGACAAATATTGTTTTCCAATTTAAATATTCTGATTTATTTTTGAATGCCAAATAATAGCATAACTCCCTAATAAATCCCAATTTGTATGGTTATTGACAAGAACAATGTTGGGCTTTTAAAGTTTTATAACTAAAAAAACAGAACCAAACTGCTCCATGCTCTACTTTGATCTCTAATTTAAGAACTTTTGTTTTTGAAATTTTTAAAAATTTACCGTTACAATGACATGTGTGTTAGTTTTAAAGTGGTCTAAGTCGCACTATATCCACTGTTATTGATGAGTGGTAATGTAAACACACATTCTTTTATTTCTAATGCCCACTTCAAGTGATTCAGATAATTTGAATAAACATATAAAATGAATAATAATTTCAATGTAAACTTTCCAGACGAACAACATATAAGTATTTATATTCATTTTTTTTAATTTTTCTTGAAAAACTTTCTCTCATCTTTGCTAAGGAAATATAACTTTTTTCGAATTAAAATAACATATTTTGTTTGTTTAATTTTTTAATATTTAATAGAATGAAAGTGGTCTAAGTCAGTGCATCCTCTGAAAGTTGTGATGCCCTTAGATGTACCAATGATGTCCATTTTTAATAATACTTCGAAAAGAAAAAATTGTGTGCTTCGTTGGAAAAATATTTTTCAATTGACTCAAACGTAAACCATTACATATCTCCAAACTGATAAAGTGTGACTTAGACCACTATCATACTAACTGGCACATTTAATGTGAGAAATTCTACTCGGGACTTTAATATATATCGTCCACATAAATTCGTTAATCTTGACAATTGTGACATTTTTAACTCAGCAAATCTACTAGTGATTGTTGAGAAACAAATGCATCCACAAAACAAAGCATCCTCATCATCGGGTTGGATTCGTTAATGATAAAAATTGTCGCATTTCGGAAAAAGGATGATCAAGCAATATTATTCAATTGCGCTCACCATCAACACATTATACTACAGAATTCTTTGCGTGTATTATAAATCATATGGTTTAAAAATGTCAGCATCAATCCCTTAATAACTAAACTATGTGCAATATGATTTATATAAACTCCAAGGAAACTACAGTTTGTAGCTTGCAGCGAATGTCTAACAGATTTTACTTAAACAAGTTTCTTACACATAAATTTCGCCAATTCTGAATCACATTTATTTTAAAAATTTTGGATATAAAGGGTGATTTTTAAAAAGGTATAGGAAAGTTTTTCAAAAAAAAAACATAAAATTCAGAAAAATGCATGAAATCTTTATTTCAATCAATAGTACGGTCCATATAATTTAATGTTTGAAGATTATTTGATGCAAATGTTGACCTTGACTGCGCCTCAAATGGTTAATCCGCTTAGTCCAATTTTGGCATTTCCACGTGTTTGAGTAACAAGGCCCAATTGCTGTGAACGGCGACGAATCGATAATTGATGGTCATCATTAACACTGACCGATACAGCTGCTATATTTTCTTCAATTCGCACCCTACGTAAGAGTGTTGGTGGTTTAATGTCCAATAATGTAAATTTGGTGCGAAATTTAGTCACAATAGCCCGAATAGCCGCTTCAGTGGGTCGATTAAACTGACCATAAAATGGAAGCGCGAGATGAAATTTCTTAACAGAGCACGCATTTTGATGAATTGGACCTTACCACAAAAGACATGACCGATGTCTGTTCCATACTATCAGTCCTAGAATAATTATCGTTGGAATGTATACCATTTTAACTAAATTGTACTTACTTTTTGGAGCCAAACAAGACCATTTACACGTGAAACTAGACGTCGGATATAGGAAGATTGTGTACTTAGTGTTTCATTTGGTGATCTTTTCTCCTTTTTACAGGACTTTTAATTTCCAATGGATATAATTGTTTTAATAATTTATTTAAGTACTTTTCCGAGTGGCACAAAGGTGATATGGATATGAAACAAACGACAGAAATATCTGTTGAAAATACTTCAAATTTATTATTTCTACCTATATAATTTTAGCATTAACAACCATACCAAAATTTCCTCTTGAAAAAAAAATAAAAATTGACTTTTTAAGGGAGAAACTAGAAATAGTTGTCAATGCTAAACTAATACTGGCAAATATCTGAAATTTTATGTATTTTTAAAAGATGTTCTTCTCTTTCATTTTTATACACCTTTGTAGGACTCGGAAAAGTATGAAAATAAATTATTAAAACAATATACCCTTCTGAAATTAAAAGTCCTGTAAAAAGGAGATAAGATCGCCAAAACTGAGTACACAGTTCCTCTATATATGATCTACAGTTTCATGCGTATATGGTCTTCTTCATCTCCAATGGAAAACATGTAAAATTGTCGCACGGCGATTTTTGCAGACAGTTTTACGGAATATGTAAGATATTTATTTATTAACTGGAAACATCTGCAAAATCATCTTATTATTTAAAAAATTATAAACTATACTTTAATTTAAATATACATAAGAAATGAGAAGTAAATCGACAATTTATTCTTCCTTTGGGCCAGTACTGTGACCATATAGACCTATTTCAGAATAGGTTTCCAATTTTCACAAATTTCCCAATGTTTTTTCACAAGTTTGGTTCATTTTTCAATTTCCTAAATTACTGAATTCACATAAAAATTTCATAATTTCTAAATCACTTGCCCACTGTCCAGTGGATTCGTGTGTATGTTTTTTTTTTGTTGTTCTTTTGTTATCTACTCACCTTTAATCACAGTCAGGAAAATTAACAAAACTAATCCACAGCGAGGAAAATAATGTCTCCGCGTCTTGTGATGATGATAAGTGGAAGTAAATGATGACGCCGGGGGCAGATGCGAACTCTGTTCGGGCATTTGAGGCTGGTGGTGGCGGTGCTGCTGCTGCTCCTGATGCTGTTCGTGACGTTCCATGTTTGTGGGAGCGGGGGTTGGTTTAGATGCGATGGCGAGAAATCGAAAACGTTTTGTCGTCCCTTTGTCTGGTGGCGTCGTGGTGTTTGTTTGGTAACGTTCGTTATTTGCTTTTTTGAATTCTTGTTATTTTTTGTTGTCGTTGTTGGTATTCTTTCTTTATGCTGCCGGGTAATGTTAAGACACTAAACACTTTTTGTTAAATGTCGTTAACAAATTAAAATTCGAGACATTACTTTGTTGGCTTATTTAAATTATGCCGCGTATTCACTGCACATACACTCACTCTCACTCACGCACACTTAAGCGCTCAGTCACACGCGTAGAGGGTGAGTTGCCCCGCTTTTTATTCAATTTGTTTTATTTATTTTTTGTTGCTATTTTTTTTGCTTTTATAATTCAATTTCGGTGTGCTCTGCTGGGTTGTAAAGGGGGTGGGGGTGGTCTTTAATAAGCCGTATTGCCCGGTAGACAAAGTCGCCAACGACTGCAAGGACACCGGCAATAACGACAACGACCACGACAACGTAAAGAAAGTGCTAACTAACGTTTTTTGTTTTAACAAATTAGTGCCGGCCAGAATGGCTTTTAATGTTCCATTTCATGTTGGCTTTTCACAGTTACATTCTGCACTTGCTGTTGTCCTCCTTTCCCCGTAACCTTGTGCGAGCTCAGTTGTTGGGTAAATACTCTCATGGGTGTAATATTACCGACACGCTCGCACACTCCAGCACACAAAAAACACACACTCGCACTTGGGCACTTGGCGCCTTACCTACACACACACTCGAAGTCGTCGTCGTCGTCGACTAAGTACATCGATGGCTATTACAGCCCCTAAAAGTGCGCTTTAGGATTTTTATCGTAATTTTTTAAATTGTAAAAAGGGACCGAACACGGACTGCTGGATACTGTCGCGGCGACCTTGCTCATGCGGTCGTATTGTTGGGCCAGGCTCCCGATGACATTGCTGAATTTTTTATAAATTAAATTTCCAAAATTTTTCCGCAGTGCCTCCAAAAACAAACACTTGTGTACATTCCTAGAAGAGAAAAGAGAACAACAACAGGAAAAAAATCAGAAAACAAATTTGTTAATGCTTTTTGTTGTTTATTGTTTTTGTTGGTCGGCCCTAAGAACAAGAAGAAGCAACACAAGATATATGAGCTCTAAAGTATGCTACACTTTTCGTTTTCGAAAATATATTATTCTCATTTAATGTAAACAAATGTTGTTTGTAAACGCAGTCAGAGCATCCCTTTATGGATTTCGGATTTCCATGGAATGCTCTGCTCATATGTATTGGCATTTTTTGCCAGTGGGGAAAAAGGACCTTCTGCGCCCAAAAGTATGCCCCCATAAATATTCCTTGTTTATGCTTAACCTGTGGTCTACTTGAGCGGTTTATAAATTTGCCCAGAGATCTTGTCTTGGCTTGTCGTCATGAAGGACAGTGTCTTGTCCAATAAAACCCCCAAAAGAATATACATTTCGTTGCTGTTGTCTTTATCTCTAAGTATGCCTAAAATACGCAATCACATACAGATTTGTTTATGGCAAAAACTTTTCATGAGTTCCTCCCCCGAATGACTAATGTTGAATTGACGATAAGTCAGTGTGACTAATACAGAAATCCAAAAAAAAAAACTTGAGGAAACTGTGAAGTAAGCAAATTTATGTACTACACAGAAACAAAGAAAAAAACGATTTAAATTTGATTAAAAAATTCAAGTGTTCAAATGAAAAATTACACTAGTCGGAGAGCTGCGTTTAATATTTTAAGAAATATTTTGTTACACTTAAATCAGAAACGGTATTAATTATTTAATGGATACATAAAAAAAATAAAAATTTTAACCCTCTCATGCCAGAATTTTGTTCTTAATAAATATATAAAACTTACTATGCTTTTTGATGAGGTATGGGTCTAAATATGATTTCTATAAAATCTAATTCATACAGGACATGAGTAACAGGATGTTTCTTAAAATCATTATACTGCAGATATCGGTTAAACAAAAAATATTTTTAAATGGTTTCTTCATTTTAAAAATCTTTGATATATGTCTCTTCGAATAAAAAAGACAGTTTTTTTATACTCGATGAAATCCAATAAAAATAAGAAGAATTTCTAAACAATTTCGAATTACAAGAAACTCAAAGAATTGAAATTTGAGACTTCACTTTTGTTTTCACGTTACGAATTTGTTGGTTCCCTTTTAAATATTCGTTGATACATATGTAAATAAAAATAAAAATTATTAATTCTGCAAAATGTGTGATTTTAAAGATTTTAGAGAACTAACTCGCAATGTTGCCTATAGGCAACATTCGGCATGAGAAGGTTAATAGTTGATCTATAATCGATCATGTCCGCCTTTATGTTAAATTATTAATTATTATTATTAATTAAGCATCCAAAAATTAAGAAATAATTGATTATCTGTTGACTTTGTGTCAACCCATAAAAATAGAAAAATATTCCTTAAAGAAGAAAACAGTGCTAATTTTTATATTAATATGGATAAGTGAAAAAAAGCCTCGATGCAGATGTAAGATAATGATCAACATTAAAAATATATATGTTTTGTTTTAGTTTTTAATAGCCAGCATGCTAATGAAGAAACCAATACTTGTTCGAAAACCCTGTGATTCTAAGAATAAACGTAGAATATATAATGTGGATGTAATAGTACTTAAAAATGTCGTGTTTCACATTTTCCGTTTTCAAATGAAGTTCTTATTTAAATTATAAAATGAAAGAAATCGTTATTTTAACGAATATTTAAAAGAAAAACATGATATTTTGAATTCTTCTTGTCTCTTTTATGTAAAACATTTTGAGTTTTAAGAAAAATATTTTTCTCAATTTTTTCTAATTTATATTTTTTGATCTCCAAGTTATAAAACTAATACAATACAATTTTTCAAAAATTATTTTAAATACTTATTCACTCCCTATGATACCGGTAAAAATGTCAAATTAAAGAGGATAATATCTGTTCGAAATATTTCAAATGATTAGTGCTTCTAGCTGTACCCAGCAAAAAGAGAGCGCCCAAAGAAGTGAAAAAGATGATCATATTCTGATTTGGAAGTAGTGAAAATTGGGATCTTCACCAATGAATTAAACATGGAGTTGTCATAGGAGTTATGTCCTTTATTTTGAAAGACTTCAAAGTTATTTTAAAATGTTACAAAGGAACCGCTTTTTCACTTGTTTCCATTTCTGTTTTAAAAAATCCGCCGCTACCGGGGGTAGAACATCTGATCTTCTGGTTGCACTCTAACCATCTCAGCTATCCTCTGTGGTAAGTGGTGAATAACTAAGACCTATCATTTAGTTCGGTAGAACTGGCAATAGGAAACTTAACAAAATTTGTATTTAATATGATAATATAATAATAAATACTAATTAAAATTATTATTAAATAAACTGACACTACTTAATTTTACAGATATTATTTAGTATTAGTAATTAATAAAAATATGAAATATTTTAAGTACATTAAAAAGGCAATAAATTTTTATTTATTAAGCAAAAAATTTGAAATTGTTAAAATTATGCAAAATTAAACATTGCTTATTTATAAAAAGAATAAAAAAATATATAAATTTTTTTTCCGTGCCACGATTCGAACCCGAGACCTTCTGGGTACAAAGCGGCCACCTTACCTTTGTGACCCCATTCACTTGTGAAAATGCTATACATAAAATGTTACGGAATATTAACATAATATCGATTTATTTGGAAGTTGTTTAAAAGAACTTCTTCAAAAGCGGAAAAAGAAAAATGCGCATTTGGATTTTGAGATGCTATTTAAATGTGCTTCCTACGGAAGTACTTCCAATTTTTTTACTGGGTATTAACTTAGCATCATAACCATTTCGAATTTTACATCTTAAAAAACTAAATAAACTATAGGGGGAAATTTTAAATGGTTGTTAATGCTAAACTAATGAAGATAGAAAGAAGCCTGCGATGTTAAGTATTTTTAACAGATATTTTTCTACTTAATTTGACTCATACACATGTATCATAGGATCTGAATAAATATTTAAAATAATTTTTGAAAAAATGTATCCTTTGGAATTTTGTATTATAATGAAATGTAAAACTGAAAACGGCAATAAACTTAATTTTGCCTTTAGTTTCAAACGTTTATCATCCGGTTCCAGTATAACGATTTTATTAAAATTACATTGTAATTGATTCTCCGAGTTGAAATATAGAAAAATTAGTATTTTCGTACAACAATAAATCAAGAACGAATATTTAGTGAATTGGATCTTGAACGTAGATGACGAAGAGTAAATGAGGTTATCATATTTGCTATTTTCTCAGGACGTAGTCTGGAATATGACTCAATTTTCGGCTACAAAGCAGATATGAAAATCTTCTATATTTCATTTCATATGCCGCCACAATTTCGTCAAAATGCCGAATTCACTATGTCCAATTGAAAATATTCCAAAATCCTTCTTAAAGAACTTTGAATTTCTATACGCCGAAATAGTCTTAAAAAATCATAAGATCATCATTTTTTAAAATTGAAAATTTTATTTTATTTATAGAACGCTCCCAACTAAAGAACATTTGATATCATTTATTTTAATATTTATTTGTATTATTTATTAGTGTACTTTAAAAAATATTTTATTAAATTTTTTATTGCCAATTGTGTTTGACAAATTGCTGCGTTACTTAGAATGTCTTAGTGGGCATTAATTCAACTTATATGAGCTTTTAAGCTCACAAAAGAGCATGCCTCCTGTGACTACTTTTAGTTAAATTGACTTTCTTCCAAATCCGAAGTTAAGGACTTGTTTCACTATTGCTAGTGCACTCTTATTGCAGTTGCGACCAGTCGTATTTTGCAAAACACGCTGTAGTTGTGTTTGTTTCTCAACAATCACTTGTACATTTTGTGAACCGAAAATTTTACAATTTTGACAACCACTTTCGAAAAAAACCTTCATTTTTCTTAAAACATTGATCAACGATGAAGCAGCGTTGTTCTTCGTTTGAATCTTTATTTAAGCTGATAGCTATCACACAATACGCTTATGGTAAAAAAAAATCCTCACAAATGTAGCGAATTCGAATCTTGTGTGAATTTTGCGATAACCTTGCCTGCACTTACATGCTATCATATATTTGGTTTAATGGTTCACATCGCTCGAGCTTTCAAACATCATCTCACTTTTAAATATCTTCAATTTTATTCCGAAGTAGCGGACATTTTTAATATATTTTATTTAAAAAAATATATTCTTCTAAATTTTGTTGGAGGCTATTTCACTATTTCGAATATATGCACCTTGAGGCTGGAGTAATAAATAAAGTTGATTAAAAGTTGTACTACAAGTTGTCGGTTTAATACTGTTATTTTGAGTTAGCAATTTTCATTTTTATATCTTACCACGATCTTTCAAAATATGTACTCACAATATTCCTATCTCCACAAGATTCTGATATATTTAATATTAAATGAGGTCTAACTCCATTCGAAGGACCAAATGCATATGGCGCGAACAACATGTAAACATGAACCTTTAAGCTCTTTTTTCTCCAATAAGAGAAAATGGCGTATGGACAAAAACAGTATAAAGCAGACGAACTGCCTGGACTGCAAATGCACCGAACTCAGTTCAGTTCAGTAGTAGGTTCAGTAGTTAAAAGTTCTGTTCCTCAATAAAATCAGAATGCTAACAAATAGACAAATAGAAAAAGGGACTTTAGTTTAACTTTCGTTCATACCACACTTGATAAAGGAAGAAAATCTATGAAGACAGGTGGAAGTTATGGTCCATAAAGTGGGAGTATCTCATATTTGGACAACAATATTTGTCATTCACATTTATTGTTTCCGGTCCATTATCAAATTATTGACATTTTGTAGGCAATTGTTTATGATATTATAGTAGATGTATACTTTCATATTTAACCACAAATTTTCTGCAAAACAGCATTAAAGTATCATTTTAAGGCTTCGTTGGATAATTCTGGTCAAAATATAGACGAAACAATAGAACTACATTTGACGATGGAAAATGTCTCACACTACAAAAAAATAAAAAATTAAAATAAGATTTAAGTATAAATATAAATTAAATTGTTTTCATTTGCAGCATTTTGCTGTACTTTGCAAAAATGGTTTTATAGAGGAGGACGAAGCGAGAAACGTAATTTTTTAATAGCAGCAAAGAATTTTTTCTTAATTTTGGATCAAAAAGCAAATAACTTTTTTTTTTGGAAAATGCTATAAAAACTATTGAATATTTTCTCAAATTTCTTTTTTTATTTGAAAGTACAATCCTTCCGGCTAATAATGGAAAATAATTTCATTCAAATGGCTGCTGAGGGCACCCCACAAATAATAGTCCAACGGTTGAATAGTTGATAAAAAACGTTAGATGGCGGACCCTATATATTAAACCATAAACAAAACTATTTTTAAACCAGTACTTTGCAAGTCTGTGCGGAATTTTCGTTCATATGCACACTAAATCCCAGTAAAGTTTTCTTTTGTCTCGCGAAAAATTTTTGTAGTCTAGGAAAGAAAAAACAATATTTTTGTGTTTTATTCCACCTTCTTCAATTTAATAGAAAAGGCGCCGAGCTTAAAAAACCCATGAAAGGAAAAACTTTAAATATTTTTTGGTGAAACAAAAACAATAACATCAAATTGCAATAAATTAGAAAAAAATAG
Organism: Polietes domitor; assembly: GCA_947397865.1. Classification (NCBI taxonomy): domain Eukaryota; kingdom Metazoa; phylum Arthropoda; class Insecta; order Diptera; family Muscidae; genus Polietes; species Polietes domitor. Next base: position 5,990,287 of record OX377622.1, on the reverse strand, counting down.
ATAGATAAAAAATGAAGTAGAAGCTTCTGGGAAGTGCTACTATTATTTCTTGTAAGTGGTATCGAGTAAAACAAAGATCTGTGTGTGAAATTTTCCAGACACCCCTAAAATCTTGGCTTTAGGTAAAGACTGCAACTTAATTGATTCAACTGATTTTCAGTATCTCACCGAATTAAAAAGAAAGAAACTTTCTAGTGAAATATATTATTTAACAAAACACGAGAAATCTGTGTGCATTTGTCCAACAAGCAATTCAGTTTTTTTTAATTTTCTTCCATTTGAAGCTATTGGAGTTTTCATTAAAACTACATTTCTAGATTTTGCATTTTCCAAAAAAATTGTCAAATTCCCAAAGTGGGGAAAATTTGTTCCAAAATTTGAGATTTTTACTAAAATGGTCGACATGCCTTTATTTACCGTTTTTATCTTTTTTAAGGAAAAATCTACTAGATTTAGAATTTTTGCAAAAAAAAATCGAATTCCCAAAGTGGGGAAAATATGTTCCAAAATTTTGGACTGATTACAAGAATGGCCGTCATGTCTTTATTTATCGATTTTATCCGTTTTATTGATTTTTTAAATCCTCATTAAAACTAGTTTCTTACATAAAATACAAGTTTTGGACAGACATTCCAATAAACATGTCTCAAAATTTTAGGAATTTCAGATCCAATATTAAAACCAAAAATTCACAAAAATAGATAAAAACAATAGGATCAAATTACTACATTTCTAAATTTTGCATTTTCCAAGAGAATAGTCGAATCTCTAAGTGGGGAAAATGTGTTACAAAATTTTGGATTTTTACTAAAATGATGATTGTTAATGATTCCTCGGTAAATGGCTGCTTTATTGAGGTTTTCATTAAAACTAAATTTTTACAAAATCACAAGTTTTGGTGAAATAAAAATTAAATTTAAGGAATTTGACATCCAATAAAATCACCAAAAAATTCGTGAAAAGAGTTCATTTTGGCTCATTTTTTCAGTTATTCATGAAAACGAATAAAAATAATAATAAAAAATACTACATTTCCAAATTTTGCATTTTTCACCAAAAAAAATAGTCGCATTTCTAAAGTGGGACAAATGTTTTTCAAAATTTATCGCTTTTATAAGTTTTGATGAATTTTAGGAGTTTTTCGACAATAATATCACATTCCAGGAAGTTGGACTATCGCACAGTGTTATTTACAGTAGTTGTTCTATATTTATTGATTTAAAATAAGAATTTTGTTTAACAAAGGATAACACTACCAAATTCATGTAGCGAATTATATTAGAAGTTAAGTTGTACATCCCTTTAATATCTCAAAGAATATGGTTGAAAAAATATTTTCATTTCATGTTTTCAATGTACCTTTTTTCGGTACATCCTAATAGTATGTGCTCGCTCATCTTTTCAATTTCTGTCGCAATGATGAAGTGTTTAAGATTACCTTCCCCCAAACGCTAACAAGATTCAATTGGCCGAAATTCGAAATATGTTTAGAAAGTTATTCAATGTTGCACTAATTGTTGGAGAATCCACCATAGTCTTGGATAGGACAAAAAATGTGTCACTTAATATATTTCTCGGAGAAATCCCAAGAAATATGACTAAAGTTTAGGATATTCCCATAAGAGTGGATTTTAGATAAATTCGACATAGATTTAGGCAAATTTTCATTGAAATGAAAAATAAAATATCACAATACAAATTTCCAACTTATGTTTTTCAGAGAGCTGCATTCTTGCCAACTAAGTTTAATTTGTTTTTAATTTCAATTTTAATTCTTCTAAATTGCTTTACTCGTAAATTACTTTAAAATATTTTTTACATCGCAAGTTTGAAGTTTTGTTACATTCGAATAATTCAAGAAAATTGGGTTGTACACAAATGTAATTCTTGAAAGACACTTTTTGAATCCCTTGATTAGATTATTTAGTTTCAAGCGTTATTTAAATATTGTATACCAAAAATAATATATTAATAATTAATATTAATATAATTCTTTGGACGAAAATTCATAGTCTGGACAATATTTATATATATTTATATTTTAAGTCCCCCTTAAAATACCAGTGTTTCACTATACGGGGAACCCGTCATCTTACAAAGAATTTAACGTATTTCGGAAGAATGTTGACAGATAAATCGTCATGATTTATTAACAATAATTTTATGCGCCCCCAATTTCATTTCCATTGGTATGGTATTTGGTGTGGGTTCTATCATATATCAATTCCTAGCAAATCCATAGAGTTTCCTCAAAAACAATTAATTAAATAAAATATATAGCCAAACATTTGCCATTTGTCCACTTTGTTGCTTAGAGTGCCGAGCTAACTCAACTCGACATCTCAGTTATTGCCACCATCTCAATATGTCCGGTAGAGTGTTTATCTAATAGAAAATCCATACGATATGCAAGATATTGTCAGGTCAGTGCATATCCTAAAATTATACTTTTCCTTAGCAAACTGGCATTCTATTGGAAACTATACAAATGCAGCTACATTCTCAGGCAGTTTCTCTCGGTAACTGAATTGTACAAAACCAAAATCTGCTGTCAAATTCCGTAGTGACAGCAGTGTGAACTCCCAAACCTTCATGACCTTCGTTGACTAAACTATTTAGCCCAAGAGAAAGAGCATAAATGCTTAAACTAAAAGAGCCATTAAAATATTTTCGTAAAGTTATAAAATTTTCTTTAAGGCCTCAAATCTCATAATGTTTAGCTCATCCTCACCTTTAAAGTTTATATATTACGTTTTTGTCGGACTATAAAACCGCTCCACAGGGCGAATCATCAACCATTTTGGCATAGGTCTGAGGCTGCATCTCCTTTTAAAATCGCTCACGTTCTTCGGACTACAACTTTTTCTATGAAAATATTCGCCTCTTAAAATTTACTATCCTCACCTTCCTCTCTACTACTCTTCTTCTCTGGATATGTCCTCTTTGAAATCTTAATTTAAGGCCAGTTTATGGCTCTTAAACATTTCATTAGTCCGCCTTCAAAAAAAAAGACGCTGTAATCTACAATTTCCACCCTGTCCGCTGATGGTTGGGGACATTTAAAGTCTCAAGTTTTGTTTTACAGTCCCATAATTCAATTGTTTCATTTAAAATCCGCCAAATGGTATGCTCTAGTTTATGGACCGTCCCTCAGCTGTAAACTATGCTACAGTTTTCTGCTTTCTCGGGTATAAGTGTGTGTGTGTGTATTGTTGTTGATTACATATTTCACTCCGAGAAGTAGGCTACTGTTGAAACAACACACATAAACTTTCCCTTTGCTTGTTTTTTGTTTCTTTTTTTTAAGCAGAATTATTCTGTGACGCGCTGCCTTGAGTCTGTGGGGTGGCAAAGAGCAGCCAAAGAAAAGTCTTCATTTCTCTGTTCTTTCTTTTAATGCGCTTAGCCACAGGATAGGATGTATGTTTGGTGTGTCGCACCGTTTGTGACGCTACAAGCAAATTGGTATTCTCAATAAATTGGGGAAGGTCGTTTTTCTACACAATATTCGATCGTGTGTGCCACAGAAGAAAGATGTTGTGGGGAATTCCCCCTACATTCTAAATTTGGATTTTAAATCAGTTCATGGAGAACAAAAACAGCCAAGGTTTCCTTTAAGTTGATTTTTCGGACAAAAAAAAATTTGCATACAAATGTAAATGGTTCTCTCTGTTATAGCAACGCCTCATTAGAATGCGTCTGAAACGGATGTTATTCTACTTTTCGTTTTCTAAAAACTGAAGGAAAGATCCGTAAATACATTTATTAGATAGGAGGAAGGAGCTTTTTGAGTTTTCAAATTTGATTGAAGAGTTGACTGAAGTAAGTTTTTAGCATTTATCTGGTAGCATAAACTCAATCTGAAAATTTTGCAATCCTGATAGAAATCGCCATATATTAAAATTTTAATAGAAGTATCCATTTATATTCAAAAGAGTTGACATGTCTCACCATTATCAATTTTGTCAATTTGCTATAATATACTGACAAAGTATGAAAGCTTCATCGGCATGCCCCATTCAACTCTTTCTAAGTGTATTGACCAGGCAATATTACTTGAAAACAACGTTAGTTTTGAAGAAAATCAATGAGTAAACCTTAACGTTTCCACAAAAAGAACTGTAATTTGTTCCTACTAAGATGGAACAATTTATACTACATGGCTGTTTTTCTTTAAGACTGGATAAAATTTCACTTAAAGTATATAAATTATAAATATAAATATTAAATTTTGAAAAATAAATTTGTGTTCAGTGTAAGTCAACATTATGGTTATCGAGGCTAAATCCAAAAAAAGTCAACACAAAATATTTCTTTTTGAAAATTGATTTGATACATTTATTTATCGAGGGCTTATATTCAAAAGTGGCTGTGAACCTTTTTCTCGAAAATGAGTTTTTGATGCCAAACTATTCTTAGATTTGGATGTCATCTGTCATATAATTTTGGAAAAGAATTTTTTTTCTAAAGCCATTTTTCTGATTTGGCTATTAACTCACACGTTATTTTGTGACTGCATAAGTGGCTATAAACATAAAAATAATAGAATAATAATTATAGAAATAATAGTTAAAAAAATGGACTAATTATAACCGATTTTTTCAGATTTAGGGTATATCGTACTATCAAATTCCATCATTTCGCCGTTAATAGCATTTTGCTCCTCAAGTTATCGCAGTAAAATAGGATAAATAGAGACTGTAAAGTCAAAAATTGTGAAAAGTATCTTTAGAAAAACCCGCGTAACTCTTTATCATATAGAGAATACCAAAATATTTCTTTGGTATGTAATTGCTGACTTCATGGGGAATATTTATGTCAGAAAAGTTGCAGAATCATGGATGAATAAAGTTAAAATATTAGCAATTGCAACCGCGAATTTTGGATTGTTCAACAATTGCAGCGATTTTCGCCACTGACTATATATATGTTACAAACGACATTGGTTCTTAGTACACGAACAAAAATTCAGTCGGATCCGTTGGCTGGTTCGCGAGAAAATCATAAAACAAAAATGTCATGTGTGAAAATCATTTTAGTCATATTTGCCGCGGAAATGAAAATTTTCCAAAAATATGTATTTTTTGTTTATCGTGCCCTACCACAATATCCACTTTTTGTAAAAAGGGATAAAAATGGTACCAATCTGAAGGATGAAGCTGGAATCTTTAAATTCGCTGTGTACATCCCAGAAAATGCGTTTTCTGCACAAGATTTCCAACATTTCATAAGAAAGTTATCGAGTTCAAAATAAGTCTTATTTATATATTTGAGCATCAATGGCTATGTGCTTATTTCAAAATTCATAGTGCTCAATTCGAAACGTGCAAAAGTGGTTATGAACCAAAAAACCGCGAATAATAGGAAATTTCGAAAACTTTTTAATGGTAGCAATTAGAAATTCTTTTTATATTGAACTGTAGAAGAATGATTCATAATTAATCTTAATATTAAGGAGAAAATCAGTTTTTTCGCTCTCCTGAAAATTTGCGTTCATAGCCACATATGAATATAAGCCCTTATAGTTGGCGACAATGTGAAAAAATAATATTTTTTTGCAAAAAATTAAAATTTTTTTAACGTTTTTGTTATCGCAGCTTGCTATTCCGGCTTAAAGAAAAAAAACAACCATTAATACTGTTCGATATAAGATCTAATTTTTAAGAAATAAACATTAAAAATTAAATTTTCATAAATACGAGGAAATGTCGAAGCGTTAATTGTTGAGGGGGAATAAATTGAGTTTGCGGCCCGAAAAAATATTTTTGTGGGTATACAGAGAGATTTAACGATTTTCTTAAAATATTTTTTTCCCTTAATTTTAATTTTTCTTTGGAGGTTGTTTCACCATATCTTGAGGCAATAGATACCGACCATCTTGGGTTAATGCTAGGAATTTTGCAGTGGAAAACATTTAGTATTTTCAAATTCACGGTAAGAACAGTTCAAAAGTTCAAATACTTCTTCGGAAAATTTTAAGAATTTAGTGTCCATGGATAAATCTAGAAGTAACGATTAATTCAGCAAGATTACATGGAACATTTCTAGAAAATATTACTAAGTTTTGTTAGTAGTTTCTGTTTCAAGGATAATTTAGAAACATTTTTTCATAAATATTTTTGCAAGTTTAATAGGCAAACTACTTTAAAACTTGTCGCATATTTTAAATGAAATGGCTATAAAATTAGTGTTTTCAGCAATTATTGAAAATATTCCAAATTACAAAAAAATGGGACTTTGACCTCGGATTTGTTGGGGTCAAAAATAAGTTTAGTCTAACTAAAAATGTGTTGTTATGTAATATATTCCACAAAAATCCGGAAAAGAACGTTTTACATGTATTTTAAGTCTCACCAAGTTTGTACTAACAAAAAAATAGAATCTGAAAAATTAGTGCAGAGTGTAAGGCCTAGTATGGGCTGTTAATTGATATTCAAATTTAATTTCGAGGCGTCTAAAATTTCATATTTATTCCGTAGTTTTCGTGAATAACACTATGCAAATTTAAAACCTGTGTCTTAGACAACAATATTAAAATTCAAAAATTATAAACACTAAGAAATTTTTTATGGATAAAACTTTATTTACAAAAATGTTCATAAATGTTCATAAATATTCGAATTTTCGTCTAATGCACTTTTAATATTTGTACTATTGGTTTATGTGGTTGCTCTCACTGGAGCTTCAAATAGTGCTTAAAGGCACCTTTTTGAATAAAAATAAGACTACTATAATTTTGGCAGTATAAGTACGATTTATGAATAGTCGCCAAAAATTTAAGAAAAAATATTTTTTTGAAAACTAGTTATTTTAGCTTAATTTTAATGCAAATATTGTACTTTCTTTAACGAATGTATTTACACACTCTGCAATAAAATGTGTTATAGACTTGAAATATTACAAATGTATAAATAAAAATTGTTTTTTTACTGGTACAAAAATAAAACTATAGAAAATAAATAAAATGAAAAAATATTTTTTTATTATTTGTTTTTGCATTCTTACGAAAATAAATATATGTAGAAGGTATAAATTTATAGATTGTGAATTTTTTAGTTAAACACTCATACAAATTAAAGAAATATTACTTTTTTAAATTGTAAAATGCTATCCAAAATTTAGTACAATTATTAAAATTACTTTCGACGAAAATCAAAATTTTAATAAAAGATAGACTTCAAAAAGTTTCACACACATACCGAATATTTTTGCATTAAGATTTCACAATCGCAAATTTTCTAGAAAATTATTTTTTTAGTTTTTTTTTCGTTTGAATTTTTTTGGTCTGTATCATTGTTTGATTTGAACTGGCATATTGTCCTGGCTCAAAACCATTTTGCATCTATATTTAATAGAATGCAAATTTGTTTATAAAATGGCATTTATTACTTGGCAAGTGAGTTGTGCTTCTTGTTTCGTTTGTGAGAATTATTGGCTTAAAGAGACCGGGTATGTTGTCGCTGCGAAGCCACCTGAACGAAACCTTTGACAGGGTGCAAATCATGATAGTGATAGCCTGCAGCCAAGTAGTAAATGTCACAAGGTCATTTGTAAATAAATTTGCATTCTATTAAATATGGTTGCAAAATGGTCAGGACAATATCCCAGTTCATAATTAATTATTCGTAAAAACCATAGAATTTGAATTTCTGGCAAATTCTCGTAGAAGTATAAATCATTACACCTAAGTAGACCTCATATCCAATTAATATTGTAACATAACCGGCTTCCTTTCTGTTTAATTAGACATTTAATACAAATGGAAAAGCGTATTTGATGGAAATCTCTAGATAAATGTAGAAGTTATGACCCTTCTGATGGAAGTCTAAATTAAAACATTGCTGTCTAATAACATCTATAGTTATTCATCGTTTTCTTCCTAAATATTTTTTGTGTTTTTTATGGGTTTTTACAGTGCCTTCAAAAATCTTATATTTAATCAACCATGTCACCATGCCATCTGTAAATAAAATTGCGTTCTATTAAATATGGATGCAAAATGGTCTTGAGAAAGGAGAATATCCCAGTTCAAATCAAAATATATTTTTTAAGATTTTCTTACATCTACGCATAACTTCTATATATTCTATATATCTATAATTTTTTTTTAACTTGGAATTGTTCTCTTCGTTAGATAGACATAAAGTATATTAAAAACTGATATTAAACAAAATAATATGTTTTCAGATTTTTTCCATTTTCGGTGTGCCAGCAAAAACTATTTAAAAAAATATTTTTTTGCGGTGCGTATAGTTGACTTGATTGATTTTAATGGTATCCGTTATCGTCCGGATTAAGATTACAAATAAATGAAAACAAAATGTTGTTATTTAATATTTTATTTTTAATTTTTGTTCCCGATATTTCGAACCAATTCGTTGATCAGACTCTGCGCCTTTACAATTTTAAAAAACAATCCTTCAACTTTCACAATTTTTTGTTAACATTTGATCGACGAAGTCATTCGAAACAAAATTTGAAAAAAAAAATAATAAACAAACAGCATCTTATTTTCATATATATTTTTTCTCAAATTTCTATATGAAAGTTAAGGCTCATAGCTTTTGCTTTTATCCATATACATTTTTCACCAGGCAATGTTTTCTTCGTTAGATAACTTTAAAAAATATAAAAAAAAACATTTTTTCCATTCTCTGTGGGGTTTCCGGCCAGCAAAAATGATATAAAAAATGATTCTTAAGCCATAATTTCTACGTGAAAATATTTTTTTGTAAAATAAAAGCCCTTTGAATTAATGTATAACCGGACATGATCGAAACTATACCTTCGAAGAAATTTGTATATTTATGGACGAATTTTAACCCTACCGTATTTTAAACTTTAGTGAATTTTCCCGGCAATTTGTTTCGTAGAACATTTTAATCCTTAAATGTCTTTTTTGAAATGATTTGTTTACTTTCTCAAAAAAGGGTCACATTGACCAATAAATAGAGGAGCTAGAAGGTTAAAATTATCCTTATAAAAATCCACAATATTGTTCTGATAATAGGAATTCTCTCAGACATTAAGTTAGAACATTTATTTTATTTAGTATAATGCTCCCTTCAAAAAATTACCTAGTCAACAAGCCCTTTCAGACTTTCATGGTCGCTATTGTGTTCCAAAAATGCTATCGAACTGTGTAATATTTGCAATATTTTAACTAAAAATATTATCATAATTCAACACGTGTCCCGTTTACTACCCTCCACAAACATAATCCAATCCAGACTCAACAATACACCAACGATCAACATTTTCGAAAGTGCAATGTTTTCCCCAAAGCACTTCATTCCCTCTTAAATAAATACCACTCAAGTGCAGAGAAGTGCGACTATAATTCGACTCGACCTCCTTCCTTTTCTTTGGTTGTCTTTGGTGTTTTTCTTCTTCTCGTTTTAAATAAAGTTTTAATCTATTTTTGCTACAACCGAGATGGAAAATAAACAAAGTTTGTTGGCTTACTTTTTCTGTTTTTCCTCGTTTTGTTGTTCGCCTTTCACTCTCGTAGTTGCTGCTGTTGTTTGTCTTCTGTGTCTTGTGTTCAGCGTGCCCAATGACTATATTTGCATAATTTCTTTATTGATCAAGAAAAAGTTTACAATGCGTTGGCCCTTCACGTCGCTGTGGTGGGGGTTGAGCGGTGGGGATATTTATTAAAGACGTCAACAACCGAACAGACGGTGTTCCGTTCGTTATTGTTATTAAATCAAGATACGGCGAATTTTGATTAAAGATCACGAAACGTGGTTTATCGCACGGTCTTGCCTTAAAGCCCCGAATGGATTTTTATTATGATTTGATATTGCAACACTGGGCGTTTTATTAAAAAACTTTTGATTTCCTTTTTTTGGTCGAAATTTGCAATTATTCTTTTTCTCAAGATTATCTTTAATTTTTGTACACTTTAACCTTTTTGTTTGGCTTTATGCTTTAATATTTTCTGGGTTGGGGAATTACACTTTTCTCGCTTCGGCTCGCTTTTGTTATGTTATGCTAGAGTAAGCCTAAAAGTATGCCTCATTATTTAATTTTCACAAATTTATCTTAGTTGCGAGCACAGTTTTCACTTTGTTTTCTGTTGTTGTCGTTGTTGTTCACACATTACACTTTCTTCCACCACATTTGTACTCAGGCCTGCTCTGGCCTCCTTGTCATACACATGAGACACACACTACTTTCTTCTTTCACCTTGTAAAGTTGTTCTTGTTATCGTTGCTGGTTTCGTTTCTTACTTTAGAATGTGTTGTTTGTTCACTCGGCAGCAACAAAACAGTTGCATTTAACCGCACTTGTACTGCTTACCCATAAACACAGTTGCAAGTGCACAATGCACAGGCCACAGCACATATGGCCGCCTTGAAGTATGCTTTAATTTATAAAGCTTACATATCCCGACACAGCTGCTGCACCAGCACTCCGACGAACTCACACACCACCAGCACAGAAGCACAGAAACTCTCAAAGTAAATAAGAGTAATATCCGTTTTTGTATTATGACATATATTTCTGTGTGTACGGATGTGTGTGTGTGGTTGGTTGTTAAGTTGTTTTTCTTTCTTCTTTTATTTTAATTTATGTTATCCTTATTTTTGTTATTAAAACCGAGAGGCCAGACGTAGAAAAAAAAAACACAAAACTCGTATTAAGCACAAAACTTGTGCGGATATTTATGTAGTTTAGCAGCGAAGTAAATGATGCTTACAACAAACACTTTTACATTTATTCATGATTGCAATACACACACTCACGCACGAACGTACAACATATCGCCACACTTTTCAGATTGCTATCCTATTTTCTTTTTCACATTTATTATCGGAAGTCGTTTAGGCGTTATATTTTTCGGATATCTTGGCAAGCATTACATTTTATCGTTTTTTTCTGCTTCTTCTTCTTCTCTTGCCTGCTTTAGTATCTTCCAAATAATCTCATTTCACTTGTTTTGTGTTTTGGGAAAATCTTCGAAAATCTCCCGCATATAAATCAAGACGCGTGCTATATTCACGACTCACAGGATAACACTACTCGTATTCGTCCTTATTACACGCTCTGCTCACAGACAGCGAACTGTGTGCGCTGCTGTAGTGGTATGTGAACATGGCAGCTGTAGAGCTGTAGTCGTCGTACTCGTATTCTGTTCTGTTCTGTTCTTTTCCGTGCTGTTGTTATTTTTGCTTTGTTGCTCTGTTCCATGCGGTCGGGCAGTGTTAGTCAGATTGACTGCTGTTGCTTCGCTGTTGAGTTCAATCGTTGGAGTTTGTGCTCGGCACAGTCATGCCAGTCAGTTGCGGGAATTGAGAGGCCTTCGCTAAAGAGGCCTTCCATGGAATTCACCACTCATTCAAATATGTCTTCCGAAAATATTTTCAAATGTTTATCTGAGATTATTCATTTATAATCAGATAATATATTGGACTTCATTTCTACAATGAATAATCTCGGAGAATTAATTGAAAATATTTACGATAGCGTCAAATGGTATGCAATGTTTTCCACTGCGGAAAATATTTGTATTATTGCCATAAATGCAATGTATTCATGGGTTTTAAAGTGTTTTAATCCTGCAGAACAATTTTATTTAAATTATAGGTGTAGAAACTGCATTGAATGCAGCCTGCTTCCATACCTAAGAGAAGGCAGAATAGAAAGCTCTTCACCGTGAAAATATGTCCGGAACATTTTAGTTCTTGTCGAAAAAGATCGATCTTCCAAAAAACGTGGACGATAGTAAGTTTTTGTATAGGGTGGGCCATTTAAAACTTTAAATTAGAATCGGCTATAAAAAAGTACAGATTATTTTTTCGAACTTCTGGTTTTATTGGGAAGGTTGAGCTTTGTCATTTAAAAATGGAACATAATATCATTAATATGACTACCACGACTGCTTCGGCAGTACTTCATCCGATCAACCAAATTTTTCAGTGCAGTCGAAAATCCACACCAAAGTGTGACTCGCTGTGGATGCATTGGCTCTCAATAGTCACGTGTGGGTACTCTGAAGTCCATATGCGGCAATTTTGCTTATTGACATAGCCACCGAGATGAAAGTGAGCTTCATGAAGGCTCAGCTTAAGGCCGATCTCTTCTCGAAAAATGTCCACGTAAATTTCTTACAGTTTGCGTTAAAGACTCACTACCTTGGAAGTAAGTTTTCGATATTTCCAAATTTTGTTCGATGTTATGTTATTCCATGTTATTCCACCTTTCAAATTCAACGTAATCGTTGGTTCAAATTTAACATTTTAAATGACCCACCCTATACAAGTTGTCGTGTAATTTTCCTATTTAAGCGTGATGAGCTCTATTAACAACTTAATCCTTAAAAATCGTTTTTGAAAGGATTGTTTTTGATTTTCTCGAAAAAAATGACCCATAACGAGAATTGCTAGAGGCATAAGATCTTCTTCATAATATTCCACAATATAGTTCCGACAATAAGAGTTCACTCAGACATTAACTTACAACCGTTTTTCACTTATCGTAATGCCTAATCCATTCTACCAAAAAATTTAAACTTTGATCCACTGTAAAAAAAAACTCGGACCACTCGGACCAAAACTGGACTATAAGTTTATTCTGCAAAAATGGTCCACGCAACATGTCCCTTAAGAATTATAGGGTCGCTATTGTATTCAAATCACAAAGACTTAATTGATTTGAAATGGCTCAAGACCATTTTGCATCTATATTTTATAGAATACATATTTATTTACAAATGACATATTGACATTTAATATTGGCTGGACACTATCTCTATCATGATTTCTAGTCCGTGACAACCTTCTACTACCCGGCACTTTAAGTCAATAATTTACACCAAACGAATGAGAACATTCATTTTCCAAATATCAGTCAAAACATTTTTTGGCAGAGAATTGCTGAATTTTTATTAATTTCAGCAAATAGCTACATGATGTGCTCTAAGTACTCTGGAAATTTTAGAGTGTTATTTTAATTGTCTGAGATATCACCAAATTTGTGGTGGTACTCAAGTGTATTCAAAATTTTTAAAGCTCGGTATCTGTATCAAAACATGATTGAAGAAAACATATATTTGCTTCTCATGCGGCCATAGTAAAATTCCGCCGGCCAAAAAATTAAGAATCACCCTAACACATATGCACATCCACCTACTTTCCACTCAACTTTTTGTACTTCCATGGATGCTATTTTGTTGCCCCTTTGTATGTGTGTTATATGCAGGCTTACTGTCTTTTATATACATACATACTTTGGAAATTATAGAGTGATATTTTCAGTATTTTCTGAGATATCAGCAACAATGTGGAAATATTCATGTGTATTTACAATTTTAAAGCTCAAAAAATTACTAATAAAATTTGTTTTTCTTTCTCATCACGCTTAAATAAAATTGCGTCTTAGACTGACAAAAAAAATAAGAACTACCCTAATACATATGACACATTTGTTTGTACTTCCTCAGATGCTATTTTGTTGCCTCCTTTTGTAGGTCTGTTACATGTATTTAGGTCTAATTACTTCCTCTGCAGGCCTGTTAGTAGGCACAAACAGCCCCTGTTTCCGCTGCTGAGCATGTTAACAGATTTACTGAAAGTTGAATGAGCACATCACAGTATACACACGACTCGAGAGACCTGCAGAGAGCAGGCCGACAGCGCTGTTAATGTACATTAACAGTCTTTGGCACTCTCACATAGCGGCCGCTGTCTAACAGTGCTGCTGCTACTGCTTCGGTTTACTTTGTGTAGAGGAATTTCGCCCCATCTTCTGTTCACTACAGACTGTTTAACACTTCTCTTATACTTACAGCGCCAAGTGCTTGTGTTAAAGTCGCTGTATCGGAGTTCCTGATGTAAAAAGTAAACAACAGACAACAACATTTGTTGTCATTATTACTTTATGTGTCTGTATGTTGGCGGCCGTGTTAAACAGACAACAGACTTTAGTAAATTTCACCAAATAACAATCAGCTGTTTGCTCACAATACTGTGAAAATGTATCTGAAGAGGATATTCAATGGTAAATTGCTTAGCACATACATAATACAATACATAAGTACCTCGTACAATGACGATTTGTCTGTATTTTTCTAAGAACACACACACATTATCGAACACTTCCGCTGCGAATTATTCACTTTAATAAAGGTTTAATGAAACACTGAAAATGAGCAAACGTTTTTTGTAATTAAATTAAATAGTATATGAGTAAATTTATTTAATAAATAAAATAATTGCATAAATATAATCAGTATTAAACCTAAATACGGAATATTTAGGACCTTAGGCCCGCATGAATCAATAGAGAATTTAAAAACTGTTTGTTTTTTCGTTTGTACGAACTTTTTAAATCGCGGCATTCGGAAACCCTTTTTCTTCTCTGTGAAAAAAATTTTCGCTGTAAAAATTCGGAAGACTGCTCAAATCTTTTAGACAGATTTGTGTGATAACTCTAAAAAAGAGTTTGACTAATTGCACCCTTTGTAGCAAAAATTTCTGAAAGTATTCGGAATGTGATTTATGCGAAGAATAAGATTTATAAATTTGCATTCTTTAATTGAATTTAAATTATTATAAATAGTTTTTTTTTCGTTTGTATTTTTTGGTCTGTAATCAATATTTCATTTGAACTGGGATATTGCCCTGGTTCAAGACAATTTTGCAGCTATATTTAATAGAATGCACTTTTTTACAAATGCCATTGTTACATTTATAACTTTGCTGCAGACTATCACTATCATAATTTCCAACCAGTCAAACATTTCCTCAGGTGGCTTCGCAGCGACTTTTCAACAACATACCCGGCCTCTTTAAGTAAATTATTCTCACAAACGAACGAGAAGCACAACTCACTTCCCGAATATAAATTTCACCAAGCATTTTGTAAATAAATTTGCATTCTATTAAATATAGGCGCAAAATGGTCTTGAGCCCGGATAATATCCCAGTTAAAATCAAATATTAATATATATAATATATAATTTGTAATAATTAAAAATGCATTCCATTTTTATTCCTCCCACGGGAGTGTCAAATAGTGCCTTAAGGCATCGTTTCGAACCGTTGGTAATATCTATATATTGTAATATTTATCTAAGGTTTACGTATAGTGGGCAACAAAGACCGTTAATATTTAATATTTGCATTGGCATATATGTATATAAAATTAAAGCTAATTCCAGTGGTGCATGATAATCAAAGTGTTTTTTTAATTTGGAAGTTTTGCGCCCATTTTGACCACTATAGACAAACCTAGGACAATGTGTTTATATGCCGTAAATCGTTCGTTTTGTGAACTTTAATTCAATATTATTATATTAAAAGCTAAGTAAGTGCACTATATCAACCACTTGCAAGAATACAACCATTCCGATTCTGTATGAAAAGAAAACCAATATGTCTTTCGTATAAAAGATTCAAAAGGACTCTTCAAGAAAATTTGGAGACATGTTGAATTATCCTATTACAGAAAAATCGTTTAAACGTCTGGGAGCATTTCGGCTGAGTGTCTAATGAAATTTAGGAAATTTGTTTCAAAAAATACCGATTCAATTGGTCAGAGGATTAATACGGTTCAACTGATTCATTTATTAAAAAATGTATTATAAAATATTTCAAGTCAATTTATTTGATAAATATTTATATTTTGATCCTCTTCGAATCTACAGTTCGGCTGTTTACATTTTTAAATTAGAATCGTCTATAAAAAAGTACTGAATATTTTTTCATATCTGGTTTTACTGGGAAGGTTGAACTTTACCATTCAATAATGGAACACAATATCATTCATATGTCTACCACGACTGGCTCGGCAGTATCTCATCCGATCAACCGAATTTTTCAGTACATGGCCCAGTGATGCCGCCAGCCAAAAATATACTTCAAAAAGTGACTCGTTGTGGCATCTCAATAGACACATGTGGGTTCTCTGTACCCCATATGCGGAAATTTCGCTTATAGACATGGCAACCGAGATGAAAATGAGCTTCATCTGAAAACACGAATATTTTATAATATTTCCCAATTTTGTTCGAGCGTATAGCATCCAATTTTGCAAATGTCAAATATAAACCTGAAGATGAAAATAAAAAAATTTATTCTACCTTTAAAGTCAAAGTAATTGGTATTTCACATTTAAAATGTTACATGGTTCACCCACATGCAAAATCTCATCAGGAGCCGACTATGCTCGGCCATTAATGATAACACCAATGCAATTAACAGATTTGTATTTCGCTGGTTTATGTAACCACTCCCACGGGAGCGTCAGGTAATGTCTTAAGGGTATATCTATATATTATATTATGTAGTAATAAATTGTCTTTTAGATTTAAGAACTATATTACTCCTTCTTAACATAGATTCTTTCATGGAAGGTCTACAACTAGCAATTCAGCAGTTTTTACAAAATACTGCATTTCGAATTTTGAGAGTGGTGTTCAAGTGGACACTATTTATTTTCGATCTTTTAGTGACATTAAATTAATGAAGGATCATATTGATAGATTTTCCCGTTCGTCTATGACTTTCCACAGATGCCGTAATTCAATAATTTCACAATACAATATTTCAAGTCATAATTTGGATGTTGTGTTTGAAAAGCTTGATGTAGGTGTTTTGTTTGACTATAAGCTAACTTTCCTCAGTCATCTAAATTATATCATCCCTAAGGCTTATTCATTTATGTATTTCATACGTAGCAACACTGCTGAATTCTCAGACCCATATGTGAAAAAGGTTTTATATTGATCTTTTGTTTGATCAAGCATATTCACTTCTTTCATTTGGAGCCCAAATGCATCAGTGCATATTAATCGTGTTGAGAAAGTTCAGAAGACGTTTATGAAGTTTGCTTTAAACTCTTTAAACTTTTCTGCACCATTTCCATCGTACGAAAGTAGATGTTTGCTTCTATCTTTAAAATCTTTGACTTCTAGAAGAGATATAGCTTCACTGGTATTTTTACGTGGTATTATTAATGCTTGTGTGGATTGTCCAGAGTTACTATCACTCATCCAGTTTAGTGCGCCGGCCCAATCTTTGAGACATTACTACCCTTTTCATATCGATAGACATTTTTCTAATTATGAATCTAATGAACCCTTGATTAAATCGATGAAACTTTATAACACTATTTGTGAGTATGTAGATTTTTCTATTTCTAGTTTTATGTTTAAAAAAATTGTTAAATAATATAATTAATTAAATAAAGGGTGTCCAAGAAGAGCGCAATTTTTTAATTTTAAATAAAACACAGATATTTAAGAAAAAATCGTGAAACTTTATTATATCGTAAAGTAGACAGAATGAGGTTATGTATGGAACAATATATCGTGCAGATGGCCGTCGCGGCTTTGCTGGCATGCACGCGTTCTTTTAATGAAATTTTCAATGGCCGTTTTGCATGAATGCTGCGGTATTTCATTAATGCAGCGTCCAATTTCGTCTTTTAAGGCTTGAGTCGTCGTCGGCTTATTCGCGTAAACCATCGACTTCAAAAAACCCCAAAGAAAAAAAATCTAATGGTGTTAAATCGCACGATCTAGGCGGCCAATTCTGATCTCCAAAACGCGAAATAACACGACCGGGAAATGACTGATGCAGCAATTGAATTGTTTCTCTGGCTGTATGACATGTGGCGCCGTCTTGTTGGAACCACATGCCCTCCACATTCATTTCTTCAATTCTAGGCAAGAAAAAACTGGTTATCATTTCACGATACCGAACACCATTGACTGTTTGCGCTTGACCTGCCTCATTTTCATAAAAAAAGGTCCAATGATTCCTCCAGCCCAAAAACCACACCACACAGTGACACGTTGAGGATGCATTTGCTTCTCGTGAATCACTCGAGGATTTTCCGCACCCCAAATGCGACAATTCTGCCTATTGACGAAGCCATCAAGATGAAAATGGGCCTCGTCACTGAAGATGATTTTATCGGCAAAATCAGCATTTTCATGTTGTCTCTCCAATACCCAATTAACGAACTCCCTTCGCTGTCCATGGTCAGTTGGCTTCAGTTCCTGTTGTATGCATGAAGATGCAAATCTTTCGTTAAAATTCGCTGCAAAGTGGATTTGGAGACACCAATTTACTGAGCTCGGTGTCGAATTGAGGTGGATGGAGTTTGAGCGACATCATCACGTACAGCTGCGACATTTTCGGTCGATCGACCTGGTCGATGGCGCGTTGTTGTCTTTACATCACTAACAGACCCAGTTTCGGCAAATTTATCCATTAATATCTTTACAGTTGACTCTTTTGGAGCATTATTGTGACCCCAAATTGATCGCAATTTGCGAACTGTAGCCGCAAAACTTTCACCATTTTGGTCAAACAATTTCACAATGAGAATGCGTTGTTTATTCGTGTAGCGCTCCATTTTTACTAACCTCGTACCTTCTACTAACAAACAATAACAATTGTTCAAATGTCAAACAATGACACTTCGAATGTTGCCAGATTTAAAAATTGCGTTCTTCTTGGGACACCCTTTAGATTATTGTTATACTAATTTTCATATAAATAATGTAAAACATTGCTGGTTTGTAAGGATTTATATTCATAGACTTAATAAATGAAATGAAATATTTTTCTAAGGTTTACGTATAGTGGACAACAAAGACATTAATATTAAATATTAGCATTGACATATATGTATATAAAATTAACTCTAATTCCAGTGGTGCATGGTAAAAAAAGTATTTTTTAATTTGGAAATTGTGTGTCAATTTTGACCACTATAGACAAACCTAGGACAATGTAATTATATATCATAAATCGTTCTGAAGTACGCTACGCAAACATACGGAAATTTTCTTAAATTTGCACTCATGAGCGAGATGAATGGTCTCTTCATCGTTATGTCGCTATGTATTAGACTGAGTTCCCTCGCTATCACAGTCTAATATAATTTTAATTCATTTTCTTACTATGTGTTAATATTAAATTAAATTTTCTTTGCCAAAAAAATGCTGCAAAAATCATTCTTGCATAAATACGTAGATATCTGACCAAATAGCAATCTCAAGTCTCTATTTTCACTCAGAATGCTAAATATGTTCCTCGAGGAACAAAAAGCAAACGAAAATTAACGAGTGTAAATTAAGTGTTTAGAGCCCTTTTTCCTTCCTACAAATTGTATCCTGCTTTAATCGCAGCAAATACGAATACGAGGAATGTATCTTTTTCCCGATTGAACAGAACAGCAGACAACAGCCTCAACAAATCGTACATTATAATTTGACTTACTTTCTAACAGTTGCTTGCTGCTGTCGTTCGTTTAACATACGAATGGATAGGTCAGTTTAAAATGTAAACAAAGCGGCGTATAAGAGAAAGGCAACCCAGCTCTGTTGTTCGGTTACTCTCTGGCTATGTTAACGCTCGCTGTTAAAACAAAGGGATGATTGCTAACAGAGGTGAGTTTCTTAGTGGCCGTACCAAAGAGAAAATTTCCCCCTTTTTTAACACATGCAATACTCTTAGATCGCAATAGGCAAAAAATAAACAAATAAAAATACAAATTAATTCATTAAAGCAATAGCAACAATAAAAATAGTTAAGATTATGGCGGCTTTATCGGAATGCATTCCACAAAAAAAAATCAACTAAAATTCATGAGTTCATTAATTTATGACTATCGCAGTGCAATTAAGCCGGCAGTAACAATCACTGATTGTAGATTTCAAATGAAATTAAAACAAATAAATTTCAATTAATGGTCAAACTATATGTGTGGGTAGATATGGCCCAGTAGGAGGTGTTGGACAAATAGTGTTTGTGGGTGGATGGGGGTGAGAGTGTGTGTTTTTGACTAACAACGATTACGTGCTGGCGGCTGCATCAAAGCTTCAAATTTGTTTAACATTACATTATGGCTTGCATCAAACAAAAAAAAAACAACTATAAAGTTTATTGCATCAAAGTGGTTAAATTGCAAGAACAACAGCAACAAGACAGCGAAGGAATACAAAAAAAAACTTTTTTAATTGAAACAATTTGTAACAAATAAAACTGAACATCATCATCACCATTGTCATAGTTATACGTTAGCATAAAACTGACATACATAACGTTGTCTATGTATGCACTCACTAACACTGATACGGGTATAACAAAAATACCCTACTAGCACTGCTGTGCCAAAGGGTTATCAAAGTAGGGTTATAACAATGTTATGGTTATGTTACAAAACAAAAATTGCATCTTGACTGAATATTTTAAAAGATCTCCCAAAATTTAAATTTACATAAGATTAGAATTAAATGGCAAACTCAGTATTTTAATGTGTATATTTTTATTGAAATATGTATGGAATATCTCTTGCCAACGGACTTGTTCGGTGATACATCATTGAATATTCTCCTTCAAGGCATGGCTGGATGTATTTTTGTTCACGTAGATCTATGATTTTTAACTACCCCATACAAATACAATTCTATGTTGTTAAATCAGATGATCTGCAGGGCAAATTGTAAAGATAGAGTTTTGGTGGTATAAAATATCTCACAAAAATTTTGAGTCCGAGGCATATTTTTTGTGTGCATATTGATTCACACACCACATTTTTGCACAGAATATTAATAAAAAATTGTTATTTTTTTAGTTTTTTCGTTTGTATTTTTTTGGTCTTTAATCAATATTTAATTCGAACTGGGATATTGTCCTGACTCAAGACCATTTTGCATCTATATTTAATAGAATGCAAATTTATTTACAAATGGCATGGCGACATTTATTACTTGGCTGCAGACTACCACTATCATGATTTCGACCATGTCAACGGTCTTTTCAAGTGGCTTCCCAGCGACTTTTCAACATCAAACCCGGCCTCTATAAGGAGATGATTCTCACAAACGAACGAGAAGGACAGCTCACTTGCCGAATTTGCGTTTAAAAAATCGCACCAAGTAATAAAGCACACATGCCATCTTACAAGCATCTCATTGAGTTGCATATGTAAGTATGTGTATGTGCAGGTATAGTTACCCAGCAATACTTCTGCCGTGCCAACGCTCATTTGTTTTAGCTTTTCGTTTGTATTTTTTTGGTCTGTAATCATTATTTGATTTGAACTGGGATATTGTCCTGGTTCAAGACCATTTTGCATCTATATTTATTTATTATTTTTTTTTTTCCAAAAAAAAAAATTTTTACCGACCGAAGGTGTTTTTTGAGCCGAAGCCAAACTTCGGCAAAATTCATAAACTTCAGCCGAAGGCGAATGTTTTACAAAACATTTAGTATATGCTAAAATCGATAAGCTCGTGAAAATATATACTCCGAGATGATTTAATAGTTTTATCTTTTGAAAACGAGGACAGTTCAATAAGTAGTCGATCTGAAGTAGATGGACAAAGTTCCAAAGGATATAATTTTCAAAAATTATTTGAAATACTTATTCGCATCCTATGATACTGCTATAAGTGTCAAATTAAAAATTCTTCATGCAAGCTTTTATCTGTTTTAGTTTAACACTAACAACTACTAAAGAGTGATTTTTTTGAGGATTTTCATGCATTAGTATTTGACAGATCACGTGGGATTTCAGACATGGTGTCAAAGAGAAAGATGCTCAGTATGCTTTGACATTTCATCATGAATAGACTTACTAACGAGCAACGCTTGCAAATCATTGAATTTTATTACCAAAATCAGTGTTCGGTTCGAAATGTGTTTCGCGCTTTACGTCCGATTTATGGTCTACATAATCGACCAAGTGAGCAAACAATTAATGCGATTGTGACCAAGTTTCGCACTCAGTTTACTTTATTGGACATTAAACCAACCACACGAATGCGTACAGTGCGTACAGAAGAGAATATTGCGTCTGTTTCTGAGAGTGTTGCTGAAGACCGTGAAATGTCGATTCGTCGCCGTTCGCAGCAATTGGGTTTGTGTTATTCGACCACATGGAAGATTTTACGCAAAGATCTTGGTGTAAAACCGTATAAAATACAGCTCGTGCAAGAACTGAAGCCAAACGATCTGCCACAACGTCGAATTTTCAGTGAATGGGCCCTAGAAAAGTTGGCAGAAAATCCGCTTTTTTATCGACAAATTTTGTTCAGCGATGAGGCTCATTTCTGGTTGAATGGCTACGTAAATAAACAAAATTGCCGCATTTGGAGTGAAGAGCAACCAGAAGCCGTTCAAGAACTGCCCATGCATCCCGAAAAATGCACTGTTTGGTGTGGTTTGTAAGCTGGTGGAATCATTGGACCGTATTTTTTCAAAGATGCTGTTGGACGCAACGTTACGGTGAATGGCGATCGCTATCGTTCGATGCTAACAAACTTTTTGTTGCCAAAAATGGAAGAACTGAACTTGGTTGACATGTGGTTTCAACAAGATGGCGCTACATGCCACACAGCTCGCGATTCTATGGCCATTTTGAGGGAAAACTTCGGAGAACAATTCATCTCAAGAAATGGACCGGTAAGTTGGCCACCAAGATCATGCGATTTGACGCCTTTAGACTATTTTTTGTGGGGCTACGTCAAGTCTAAAGTCTACAGAAATAAGCCAGCAACTATTCCAGCTTTGGAAGACAACATTTCCGAAGAAATTCGGGCTATTCCGGCCGAAATGCTCGAAAAAGTTGCCCAAAATTGGACTTTCCGAATGGACCACCTAAGACGCAGCCGCGGTCAACATTTAAATGAAATTATCTTCAAAAAGTAAATGTCATGGACCAATCTAACGTTTCAAATAAAGAACCGATGAGATTTTGCAAATTTTATGCGTTTTTTTTTTAAAAAGTTATCAAGCTCTTAAAAAATCACCCTTTACAACGTCCAAAAATATAGAATTTATGAACGTATTTTACTTCTCCTGAAAACTTATGATAATGTGGGTTTCGTCATTTTGCATTTCAGGTGACGAAATACTCAATCGAAAGAATTACTTTTTAGTCACAATGTGCGAGATGACCTCTACATAAATTGAATTGATTCCAATAAAAAGAGGATATTTGCTATAATGAATAGAATTTTATTTATTCATAATCCTAAATCCACAATCCTAATCCTTATTTGTCGAAGTGCGATTAGTGGTCGATTACCGGTTGTTGGCCTAAGGCCGAAGCCGATTAATCGCTCGAACTCTAAAAAATATATTCATGGCTCATTTATAGAATGTAATTTTATTTACAAATGACGTGGTGCGATTTATTACTTGACTGCACGCTACCGCAGCGATTTTTCAACAAAATAATTTTCCCAAGCGAATGAGAATCACAACTCATTTTCGAATATCGGTCAAAAACAATCGCACCAAGTAACAAAACACATGTTGCGATCTTTCAAGCATCCACATTGACTTATATATAATTCATATAAAGGGTCCGCCAAATAACTTTTTTTTGAAAATGCTATAATAAAAACTACTGAATATTTTCTCAAGTTTCTTTTTTTATTTGAAACTACAATACTTCCGGTTAATAATGGAATATAATTTCATGCAAATGGCTGCATCGGCACGCCACAAATAATAGTCCAACGGTTGAATAGTTGAAAAAAAAAAAAAACTTTAGATGGCGGACCCTTTACAAATAAAATCCCACAATCCCTAAAACAAGGAAAATAAATACAAATTGTGTGATGTTTTAGAAAAGTATAATGCACTAACATCAAACAAGGATTCGATTTTTTTAAAGTTAACAGCTATGTTAGTGCATAAAATGTATGATTTCTGTAACCGGTTCCTTATATTCGAGAAATATTTGTCTAAATAATGGTTCTGGTAATTCAATCCTTGATCCTTTTATACCAGTTTTCCCAATATGTATACTTTTATTATATATATTTACTTTTTATATGAAACAAATCTTTATTTTCTATAAGAAAAAAAATGTTTTTGTGTTGTTGATTAGTGATCGATTGATTGATTTTCTATCAGTTTCGAATGAAATACATTCGAATTTCAGCTAATTCGATCAAGTAATTTCTTCTAAAGACACACACTTAACCGTACACACATTTGACCATATACGTATTCCATTGTTCTGTGTAGAGACAACTCGTCAGTGATCCTTCTGTGTCTCTCGATAGCGCAATCCATTCACCGTATCTGTTGATTCGAAAAAGTAAGATCCAATGACCCCGACGGATGGAGAGGCTTCTCAACAATAACTCTTGGGTTTTCCGAGTCCCAGATGCGACAATTTTGCTTGTTGACGTAGCCACCGAGGTGGAAATGGGCCTCATCAGTCAAGATGATTTTTCGATAGAATTCCGGATCATTTTCATTCATGAAGTTTAATAATTTCCATGCGTTGTCGAAGCGTGTATCGTTCCATTTTTAGTAATGGCGTAGTTTCTACTTGTAAAATGTCAAAGAATAAAAGCTTCAAAAGTAACAGCTACCGAAATGCCGGGTGATAACACCTCTTGCTGGAAAACCCGTTATTGTTTCTTATTTTTTTGTATAGTGTCATAAGCCACGCAGACAAGTCGAAAACTTCCATTGACAAATTTCACGAAAATTTGATCCACTGTTATCCTGAAATATAAAAGAAGTCAAATCTCTAAACTATGTGGTTCAAATCTTACAATATCCCCATATAAAGAATTTATTGCACAATAAGTTTTTTGGGCAGATCACACATGAATCATATCAAACTGTTTTGCATTTTTCTCAGTATCATTTGGCAAGTCATCGGGGAAAGACCCACACCACAAAAGCGTCTCCAAATTGTTCAGCTGTATTACGAAGAACAGCGTTCTGCGAGAAAGAAGACCGTGGCGAATCGATTCGTCATCGTTCTCAGCAGCTTGGCTTGTCGTATTCAACAACTTGGCGCATTTTACGGCCTTAAAGAGTATAAAAATCAACTTGTGTAAGAATTGAAGTAGGGCGACTTAAATTTGCGTGTGAATGGTTTCTCCAGTTGCTGGACTTTCCGAATGGACCATCGCAGACGTAGTAGTTTTTTAATTAATCTCTTTTAAAAATATAAGCCTTATTTTATAAGCCTTTTTACAACAAACACATATGCCAAAACAACAAAATAAAAGTATAGTTTTAATACTAAACACAAAAATAAAAGCGTATCTAAAACAACAACTAAAGACTATTTAAGCAAAACGAAAACTTTTTTACACTACAATGACAACAACAGCAACAACGACAACAGGAGCTGCCGCCAAAGCAACAATACCAACAACCAGCTACAGTATATAGTGAATATGAAATATTTAGTACATGAATTGTACCAGTACTCGTAGTTGTTGTTCTAGTTGTAGCAGGAGTAGTAGCGAGTAGCAGTGGTGGCACTGGCAGAAGTTGTAGCAATAGCACGAGTCCTCGTACTTTTAGTTTAACCCAATAAACTAGAAACCCTGTTAGATTGTAGCACAGCTACTGCCGCTATTTCCATTCTTGTTTTGGCAAATTTGTGCTGGCTGGTTGGCTGGCTTGGCTGCCTGTGTGCTACTGTGGGCCATCAAAAGATATTTATTTATTTCAACACACAACACTTATGTATACACACACAGATACATATGTTTGTCCGCCCGTGTGTTCTCGTATCATGGATAAAATAATTGTTAAAATTATACAAATTTGTTGGCTAACTTTTTTTCCGGCAAAAATAAATCCAAATTCGATTTGGATGAAAACTTTTTGAATTCAACTTTAATAACACGCCATTACATTTGTTCACTTGTTCGTTTTAATAGCGCGCGAATGCGTTTAGGGATGCCAGGAGTAGTGGACAACTGAAGATCAGTCTTAAAATCCCTCGTAATGTTATACATTCTAGGTTTTTTAACTGTTCCTTTTTAAAAGAAATAATGAATAAAATTGAGTGCAAAAATCACTTAAAATGCATGAAAATCTGGTCGTGAAAAAATAATATTTTTTCCATTTTCAAAATCTGAAAAAGGTGAGAATCTGTAAAATTTATTTTTTGAGCATTATGAAATAATATAGGGTGGGCCATTTGAGAATATATAGCCGATTCTCAAATGGCCCACCCTATATTAGTACTGATTATTTTTTCAAATTTCTGTTTATATTGGAAAGGTTGAACTTTGTCATTTAATAATGGAACACAATATCATTCACGACTGGCTCGGCAGTTCCTCATCCAATCAACCCAATTTTTCTGTACAGCCCAAAATCCACACCAAACAGTGACTCGTTGTGGATGCATTGACTTCTCAATGGTCACGTGTGGGTTTTCAGAAACCATATGCGACAATTCTGCTTACTGACATAGCCACCTAGATGAAAATGAGCTTCATTTGAAAACACGAACATTTTCCACGTAAATTTCTTACAGTTAAAGACTCACAACTTTGGAAGTAAGATTTTTAAAATTTCGAGCGTATAACGTCCCATTTTGCATATGTCAAACATTAATCTGAAAAAAAAATTGAATGTTATTCTACCATTCAAAGTAATCGGTAGTTAAAATTTAAAATGTTACATGGCCCACCCTATACGTAAAAATATGTCCAAAACATATAAACAACCATTTCATTTTTGTTTAAATCGAAAAGTAGTCAACTCAAAGTGCTCATTGAGTCCTGGCCTAATTTTATTTCTTTACAAAACTCAAAAATGTTTACTAGATCAAAAGTTGTTGTTTCTGGAGCACTGTGCAACGATGATAACCTATGGCAGTTGCTAGCAAGATTTTGCTGGAAGCTACGCTCGCTATGCAACATGTTGCGTTTGATGAATTTTCTGAAAAGGGACGAATAGTTAGAGGGTTAAAATGTTCTACAAAAAATTTACTATTTTTAGTTTTACATATAAAGGGTGATTTTTTAGCTATTATCTTTTTGGAAACACTGGTTTAAACAGCTGACGCACGTTTCGTGTTTTATTTCACTGTCAGACATCTTCAGTTTGGTCTATAATTTAACCATGAATCTTCTTACAAGCGAACAACGTTTGCAAATTATTGAATTTTATTATCAAAATGCGTGCTCTGTTAAGAAAGTTCATCGCGCGCTTCCATTTTATGGACAGTTAAAATCGACCCACTGAAGCGGCTATTCGGGCTATTGTGACTTAATTTCGCACCACATTTACATTGTTGGACATTAAACCACCAACACGCTTACGTAGAGTTGAACTGAAGAAAATATCGCAGCTGTATTGGCCAGTGTTAATGATGACCATCAATTATCGATTCGTCGCCGTTCGCAGCAATTGGGCCTCTGTTACTCAAAAACGTGGAAATGCCAAAATTGGGCTAAGCGGATTGACCATTTGAGGCGCAATCAAGGTCAACATTTGCATGAAATAATCTTCAAACATTAAATTATATGGACCGTACTATCGATTCAAATAAAGATTTCATGAATTTTTCTGAATTTTATGTGTTTTTTTTTGAAAAACTTTCCTATAGCTTTTAAAAAATCACCCTTTATATGGAGAGCACACCCTATACCTAAAGTGTATGGATAACATGGTTTCCTTCAACTTTTCCAATTTTTATACGGAACATTTCAAACCTCAAACCTGTCGCCAGAATCCGTTGGCCGAACATTCTCACTTCTTAGTTCATTTCACAAATTTGGAACAGTTTTGTTTGGTTCTGTAAATACAATTGGCATCCCTACACCGCACAGAGGTGATGGCTTTGACCGCTTTATAGACCAAACAAATATCACGAGCACTTCGTCTTCGCCGGCTTGTTTAAATATGCGAATAAACACACGTTGAATTCGAACGTACACACTCGAACCCAGAAACAAAATCGAAAACCAATTTAACTTTGACTTTTTATTCCGACACACCGTGTATGGCGCTTGGTCACGTGTCCCCAGTCCGCCGTCCCACTCCCACACCCACCAGCATCGTAAAAAAATCTCGCGGTCGTGGTGATGGTGTGAATGAATTCCTGGCTCACATTAACCGACAGTCAAGCAGAGTGTAACACGAGAGCACACGTTTTTTTCCTCGCATTGCACGAGTACCAACAGCAACAACAACTTTGCATTGAACGGAAGCGGAATGTTATTCAAAAACAACAACGACAACAGCAGCATAGAACGGCAGCAAACATGACATCCAACATTAATAAACATTGTGAACAACAAAACACATTCGCCATTCGGTCGGTCGGTCGGTTGGTTGGTTATTAACACGGACCGAACACACACCACCCTCCAACGAATAGGTTGTGCCGGTGAAGTAAATTAAAACAATGTTGATGTCGTCGAGTGCCAGCGGTGGGGTGGTGGTTGATAATAGGGCTTGGGGTGCGAGCTTTGTTGACGTAGAGTAAAGCTCATGTGTGAAAACACACACAGCCACACGTGGATAGAGTCATTTCCTTTTCCGCTTAATGTGTGCTCTTGTTCAGACACTGTGTGTGTGTGTGTGAGTATGTGTGATTGAGGTTAAATGAATGTTTGTTGTTTCTGAAGGTTTGGTCAAACACACAGCGCACATATGAGTTGTTATTATGACGGGTAGTTGCATATTAAATTGGGTACGTTGTCATTAGGGTGTTTTTACACTCCCGTACCGTGTGACAACCAACGATGTAGCATTAATACAAAACGTATCTGTGGAGATTTTATAAACGTTCCCGGAGGAAAATGAATTTGGTTTTGTGGTTTTAACAAATAATCTCTTATCTGGAATTTTCTCGTTTTTGAGATTTTAATGTAAATATCTTTAATTATGCATGTTCTATCTATGTACTTTTAAATTTATTCTAAAATATATATTTTAATATATATTTGCTGCATATAAGAGATTAAATATAATATTAAATGTACTAAAAGATAAAGATAATGAAAATCATTGAAATGACTTCAAATCGACGTCTCCAAACAATAGTGTGATAAATCTGCTAAGCACGCTTTTGAGTTTTTTACGTTTATCGATTCTACGTCTTTAACTTAAATTCTTTTAAATTTTGGCAAAATATGCAACAATGTTTCAACTTTTCAAATAATAAAACAAAAATTAATATTTTATTATTTTCTTGTTTTTTATTTCCCAATTTTTGGACCAACTCCGTTGGTCTTCTTCATGGGTCTAGTACAAAAAACATAAATTATTTAATTACAAATTTAATTTAATAAATTAATGCTTGTAAATTAACAATAAAAAAATATATCACAATATTTATATTTACATTTTTAAAAAAGTTTTTCACAATAGAAAATTTTCCTGCCACTCTCTGCAAGCTTTTGTCAACTACATACTGTCTAATTTGTCGTCTATGTTTTTCCACCGTGCACAACCCCTTTTCCAGGGGAGACGTCAAGCCTTTTTCCAGGGGAGACGTCAATTATATTTAGCATTTCCAATGTGTATCTCCTTGTATAATTATTCTCTTCCGCTAATATTTCGACGTCATTAAAGTTTGGTTTGTGTCCCGTCAAGGTACAGTGGGTTGCAAGGGCAGTTTATTGCTCAATGGGTTTGTCAAGAGATTTGTGTTCGGTTTTATGTGATGAAAGTCTGGTTTACAATTTATTTTTCGTATTGCCGACATATACCTTCTGGCATATGTCGGACTTGTCACCATTGCATTTTATCTTGTACACGACGATTGGTTTCTCCTCTTTCTTGATTTTTGATTTTGTCCTACTAAATAGCTGGTTGACGGTCCTTTCGTAAATATTAGAATGGTTTAGCCTTTCGAATAGTCCTGGAATGTATGATGTGGATTTATAAATTTTGCTTGGTCTTTCGTCATTTTTGTTAAGATTTTCATCCGTCGTTCGCTTGATTACATTATTTATTAATTTTTAGGGAAAGTCGTTCATGCGCAGTATATTTCGAATTTTGGATTTGTTTGTTTCGTGAAATTCCTTATCACTAGTTTGTAGGAAAGTAAATATAAATATTGTGATATATTTTTTGATTGTTAATGCTTGTAACTTGTAATTGAATAATTAGTTTTTTTTTGTACTAGACCCCTGAAGATGACCAACGGGAAATAAATAACAAGAAATAATAAAATAGTAATTTTTGTTTTATTATTTAAAAAACTGACCTCAAGCCGAACAAAAGACAAAATTTGTGATTTTTTAAATTAAAAGTTGATAAAAAGATATAAGTAGAAAAAACATATAATAAACATTGTGATGTTTTGAACTGGGACCATTAAAAAAAAAGAAAATTGTAAATGTTATAAAACGGTGGGCCGTAAAATCATGTTTTGTAAACCTTTGCTGGCGGTGTGCGTGTTTTCACCGTTAGACACCATGTGAAAAATTCAAACAATTTTTTTCTTATTCATGAAGGTTATGGCTATCGTCCATCGTGTGGGAGGTACCAGAAGGGTCGTGGCAAAATCCGACATATCTTGCACGCTCAAAGTTCTTATAAAAACTTTAGCATATACCAAAATGGAGCTAATTCCGATTATCCGTGTGTAAGTTTCATTGGTTTTTATTTAACATAGGAATATGGACCATTTGTGTGGGAGGTCCCAGTAGTGGCGTGACAATTTCGCCCATCTTGTAACTTAAACTAAGTTTGGAAAAAATATTAAATGTACAAAGTTTGAATTGATTCCTTAACTCCTTTCGGGAGTTATCGTGTACACCAGCCAGCCAGACGGACGGACAGACATGGCTCAAACATCTTAAAATATAGTGAAACGGATTTGGTCCAAACATACATAGGGTCTTAAGTCACTCCTTCAATGCGTTACACTTTTTTCTGCCCCAAATGATATATACCCTCCTACTCTGTAGAGTGAGGGGTATAAAAAGCCATACGACCTAAAAAATGTCCATATTCATTATCCATAAAATTAACACAATTTATTTTATCGATACATTTTTTATTTTTAAAAATTAATATTTTCGTCGAGGTACCTTTAATATAAATATGACTATAATTTAGAGAATATAAGTCCGATCAAATCTTCAAGCCTGCAGCTAAAACAATGTTTTTTAGAATAGTCGTGAAAAATGAAAAAATACATAAAAATAGGAGAACTATTTTGTTGTATTATTTTAATAACTAGCACCCTAAAGAAGAAAACAATGCATATTTGAAAAAAATATAAAAAAAAAATATGATATAATTGAAAGATTTTTTTTATTTTGGTGAATAATTTGTGAAGTATAGTTTTTGGTTGCATCATATCAAAGAAAACAAGGCATATTTAAAAAAAAATAACAATTTAAGAAACATGATTGTCTCGGCCATATGCACAAGTACAGTCGCCATGTCCCTATTAGTGGGCCTCGTAGTTGAGAGTAGTATAGAAAATATTCAAATGATACTGCACTTCTATCTAATTTTATTTTAATTTTTAATCTAATTTAATTTTATTTTATTTCATTTAATTGTCATTTCATTTATTAAGTCTATGGAAATAACTCCATACAGACCAGCAATGCACTACAATTCAATAATAATATTATACTAAAAACAATAATAAATTTAATTAATTATATTATTTAACAATTTTTTAAAAAATAAGATTAGAATTAGTAAAATCTACAAACTCACAAATACTATTATAAATAATTAGAAAAATGTCTAACGATATGAAAAGGGTAGTAATATCTCAAAGATCGGGACTGAATGAGTGAAATTAACTCTGAACAATTCACAGTGGTATTTATAATACCAAGTAAAAACACCAGTGTAGCTATATCTATTCTGGAGACACATCAAAGTTTACGATCCATTTATCTGCTTTTCAATAAACCCAATTCCAAATTCTCCACTCCAAACACATACATTTGATGCGATATATTGTTTAGATCAGTTATTTTCGGTGGAGTGTCTTCAACATCCCACGTACAGCATTTCCATTCCCTGTGACAACAACAAGAGGAAAAAGATCATTACACCATCCTATAAGTGCTTCCTGCACATCACGCCGAAACTCTGTACGGCCTGTTTTAAATTGAAGTCAATCAATGTCGCAAAAGGCAAAACTTTTCTCGCAGTCAACATTTAAACATCATCTTGTCTCAACCATTATTACCTCTTAAACCGTAATCTTAGATGATGAGGCTTCTGACGACGATGACGATGACGATGCTGATTAAACTGCTGAAACGTACCAACACCACATCTTCCAAATCTTTCACATTCACATTTTAACCATAAACTTGTCAAGAGATAATCGCGGATGAGACGCATTGCGGCAGCGTCTGTTGCTATTGGTGATGGCGATGTCGTTGGCGTTGGCGATGATGGTGGATATCATAAAATTCGCAACCCAACCGCAACGACAAGCGTTATGAACGCACGAAGCAGTAACTATCAAAAAGTTATAAATAAAAGCACGGTAACAGCCAATATAAAGCCTCAGTCTTCAATAGAAAATCAAAACATCAGAGTACACAAATAAATAAGATTGGTTTGGTGCGATAACAATGCTGCCGAGCAATAAATCCCTGCAATCACCAATAAAATGGTTTATAATCATTGGATTAATCGCCGCTTTCCAACAGACAAACGGTATTTAAACAATAATCGTAAAACATGATATAACAAATTATTCAAATTCATCTCCATGTCTCAGGCAGAAGGATAAAGCTGGTGCCCTTGCCAGCCCCCAAGGTCTACAGCATTCTTAGGGAAGCTAGCAACATGGATGCCGTGCCGCAGGGCAGAGTGGTGTCAGATGGAGATGCGGCTGCAGCCGGTTTTGCACTGGGTCTGAAGAAATCCCTTGTCGGTGTCTTTTTGTACGAGATCATAACAGCCAATATCACAGAAGCCTCCGATTCTAAGACGGTGTATTTAACCCGCGAGATCTGTTTCGGACCGGCACGAGCAGCACGCAATTTGAAGATGGCCGAGGCCATTGTGGAGACTTACAGTCGTCTGGAGGATAGCGATTCGCAAAGTTCGGCCGAGGTACGCGAGAGTGAGCAGAAACGACGTGTAAAGCCTGTAAGAAATAATAAGCGCCAATTAAAGAAACACAATCGTAGCTCCAGTAGCAGCAGAAGAAGAACTCATGATGCTGCATCGAATGAAGAAGGAATTGATACTTTAGTTACCATCAATCCCGTGGTTACAGCAGCAACAGAGATGGCAACTGAAACTAATGAGGCCAATGAGGAGAGCGACTCAAACATGGCTACTGGATTAGGCCTAGCAACGATGGATAATGATCGACAGCCTATAACATGTATTGTTATACAGAGCCTCAAACAATAAAAATGATTATATGATACAAGTATCTTTACTAAAGAGTGAATATTTATTTAACTTTTTTACGGAACAAGTAATAATGATCGTAAGATATTCCTATATTCACCTCTTACAATTCGGCCACCCTTTTTGATTTACTATTACACGGAAGTACTATTACAGGGAAGTAATTAGACGCGTACAAAGAAAAATCATAAAAATAAGAACCTAATACACCAACATGTCATCAATGATTTCTCGATGCACAGTGGCTCAGAGTCAAACTTCAATAACTTTTGTTGTAGCAAAAATTTTTGAGTTCTGTAAAAAATTGAAATTAGATTATTTTGGGCAATTGGATACATTTTAGAAATTAGCCCAAAGTTGCCTAATTTTCGTATATATCGATTTTAAAGAAAAGTACAATTTTTATGTTTATTTTTTTAATATTATTTTAAGAATTTGTTCATAATGCACAGAAAAAAATCATATCATTTAAAAATTCGTATCGTAATCGATTACTGATTTTCAACTTTTTCAGGTTTTGAAATTGAAAAACGTAATTTTAGAATTAGTTTTATTAGAAATTGTTGGTTCTTGACATTATTATGGTGTCAGAAATGTGTTTCACGCCATAATAAATAACCAACATAACTTTTGTCTTTTGAAAGTCTTTGAAGAAAAAATACATAATATTTTTGAGTTTTATTCGACCTTTCTATTTAATAGAAATTTTTATGTTTTTTGAGCTCAAGACCTTGATTATTTTATACAGTTGTCCAATATTTCGCAATTACATTGAATTGCATCCTCAGTGCAATAACTGCGGCGGACGAGAGTAGTGAAACTACGAACCTTAGGTTGCAATTCAATGTAATTGCGAAATATTAGAAAATTGAATTTAAATACATAAAATTATCAAGGCCTCGAGCTCAAAAATACAAAAACTTCAAAAAAATATATATTTAGAAAGGTTGAAAGGTTGTCCGTTTTCTCAGGGTATCTTTTGCTGCACGAAATTGCACCCTTGAAAGATAGGATACATTTAGTGCAAAAAGTCGGATTTTTTAGTTCCAAAACACGAATTACTCATTTTTTCTCATTAATTTTCGAAAAGTAAGTACACACTAGAAATATGAACAAAGTTCCATTACCCTGAAGCTAAATTTTATGCCAGTCGGAGTTCATTTGGCCAAAAAAGACCCTACAAATAACTGATTTTGCAGACAATTAGGTTTTGACCTCTCGGAACGGATTTTTATTTTCGTAGGAAACATTTGCCTATTCTTACAGATATGTCTAGTCATTTTATAACCCTTATAAGAATTTTCGTGGGGCATATGATCACAACGGGAATTTTACCTGGGACGTAAGTTCCCAAAAAGTGCTCTTGATTTAGATTAGAATAATTCCACAAGATTTCGACCCAGCGCGGATTTTGACCTCATTCAATTTTCATGAAATTTGGCACGTACAATCGATACGGTGGGCCATTTAAAATTAAAATTTTGAACTACCGACACTTTGACTTTAAAAGAAAGAAAACATGAATTTTTAACGCAAACTGTAAGAAATTTACATGGAAATTTTTCGAGAAGAGATCGGTCTGGAGTTCAGCCTTCATAAAGCTCATTTTCATCTCGGTGGCAATGTCAATACGAACCCACACGAAGCTATTGAGAAGCCAATGCATTCACAAAGAGTCACTGTTTGGTGTGGATTTTGGGATGGCGGCATCATTGAAAAATTGGGTTGATTGGATGAGGTACTGCCGAGCCAGTCGTAGTAGTCATATGAATGATATTGTGTTCTATTATTAAATGACAAATTTCAACCTTTCCAATATAACCAGAAATTTAAAAATAATAATCAGTACTTTTTTATAACTGAATCTTACTTATAGTTTTAAATGGCCCACCCTATACTAGTTATTGCGGGTAATATAACAGTTTCAAATTTGGCGTTCTTGGGGGTTTCTGTGAAGAGATGGCTTCTTTAACGATCGCGTCATCAGATTTTAAATATATTGTTATCATCATCGGTTTTCACCTCCTCTTTATGAATTTTTATCAAAAGAGTAATGGTTCTAAGACTTCAAAAATACAAATAATGATTATATTACTCGCAGCCAATAGTAGAATGTAAATGTCATAATAATGTCGGAGGGGATGAATATCCAACCATATGATTGTTGGGTCGTTTACCCATTATGTCTGTGGTTGATGAAGATTCCATGTCATAACCTAATCGGTTTGAAACTGGTCTGACATTATTTCCTACTAGTGCCGAAAGGGTTAAATGACATTTTCAATTAGCTATAGATACAACAAGAGTTTTCTTAATTGAGAGAAAAAGGGGAAGGTATGAATTCTGGTCAACAGTGGTAAGTAATTGTTATTAATCTGATCGTGGAAGTTTCGCACATCTGAGCATTGTATGATTTTTACAAACATCCTTGACGTCAACAACAATATCTATAATCTGATCGCCTGTTCCTCAAAGACAAGTTAAGCGATGTGTTGCTCAGAGAGTCTTGCATGATTTATGCAACAATTGTATGAAAAGTTCGTCATCGAAAAAGCGATTATATAGTCGCCATTAATTTGATCGTCGGAAACGATGTGACGACATTGCCGCTAATATGATCGTCGACGACAGTGTCGCTCAAATTTCCGAGGTGTAACGCCTTTCCATAATGAGAGCGCGCTCTCTGAAAATTTACATGCAAACTACAAATGCAATCTATAACAATTTCATTTAATTTTGGGCCACACTAACAATCATACAGAAATAGTTTTTTTCTGGATGTGCAATATTATATTTACATGTTATGCCCCCATCACGTTTGTCTCCACTTTTGGACCGGTCCAATTGTGCCCTTGTGAATTTGGATCAGTCTTCGAATTAGTTACATTTTAATGAACGACTGAAATATCATCCAATTTGTAGTTACTAATTATCCCGCCCGCCTCCGCACCACCTGCCAACAACAACAAAGTGTCATCAGAAACTAATTTCTTTCAGAAACATATCTCGTACCCGGTTGTTTGGTTTTAATGTCGTTCTTATTTGTTGTTGCAACAAATAAGATGTACACGCTCCCTCCCTCTGGGTTGCATGGCAGACCCCGCTAACAAAACTGTGGGGCTGTCTGCCTGGCAGTCGGTCTGTCTAAGTACCTGACTGTGTTTTTTGGTAAAATGTAAATAATTATGCTAATGAGCACTCAGTGTGTCTGCTCATAAAGGGGACCTATTGCTGGTATTGATGCTGCTGTCGTTGCCAGCGTTGACGCTGTTGTTGTTGTGACTGTTGCTAATGACGTGATGGTTTTGGTTATGGTGCCTCCGTTATTGTTTTGTTGTTGTTGTTGTTACAACTCTCCATCATTATCTTTTACGTCATTATTAAGTGTAAAACACAGCTTGACATAAGTTACTCTCCGTTAACGACTTTTTCGGTCTTGGAGATTCTCTGTGTTAACGTTTGTTGTTGTTTTTGTTTGTGCCTTAAACGTCGAAGTCGTCTTTCTTTCGTAGGTCTCTCCCTTGTGTCTCTTTCAGTGTCGGCAAATGTGCTAGAAGTGTACCATTTTTCGTACCTTGATATTGGGTCATATAATCGCTTATAATGTATTTGATTAAACTAATTAGTCGAATAATGAAAAAATCTCCTCAACTACACTACCTACTAAAGTATAACACCTAGAATCGTGAAATTTGGTATGAAAATTCCCCTGACCATATAAAACCGAAGTAAAATTGGATTTTTCGAAATTTTTACTTTCAGGGGGTGCGCAGGGCAAAAAAGGATACAAGTTGTTCCAATTTAAGTCGTGAAATTTGGTACGTAAATTCCACTGACAACGAAGTAGCGCAAATCTAAATGATTTTTCGAAATTTGTACTTATTAGGGGTGAGTGGGACAAAAAGGGATACAAATTGTACCAACCAAAGTATTGTAGCTACAATCGTGAAATTTGGAGTGTAAGTTCCTCTGGCAACGGATAAAAGTAGTACCAACTAAAGTATTGACAATTTAGAAGCGCTAATCTAAAAGAATTTTTCGAAATTTGTACTTATAAACGGTGAGCGGGATAAAAATAGTACCAACTAAAATAGTGCAGTTAGAGTTGCGAAATTTGGAGTGTAAATTCCCTGACTACGTAGAAGCGCAATCTAAATGATTTTTTTTGAAATTTGTTCTTATAGGAGGTGAGCGGGGCAAAAAGGGATAAAAATGGTTCCAACTAAAGTATTGCAGCTATAGTCGAGAAATTTGGAGTGTAAATTTCTCTGACAAAGTAGACTTGCAACAGAAATGGATTTCTTGATTTAGTATGTAAATTCCTCTGACCACGTAGAAGCGCTGTAAAATTGGACTTTCGAAATTTGTACTTTTAAGGGATGCGCGGGACGAAAAGGGATACAAATTGTGTACAGTCCTTTAATTACTTAAACGCGGAACATAAATGGATATTTCAAAATTTGTACTTAATAGAACGATACGTCCCAACAAGAAATAAATGTGTTAACAAATAACGTACATATTTTTATGGGAAGCAAAAACACATGTTACCTATAGTGGTTTTTCGAAATGTGTACTTTTTGGGAAAGAGGTGCAAAAGTTATAAAGTAGCTGGCTGCATCTAGAAACATGCGATCGAGGATATAAATTGTGTAATAAGTGTCTATATGTAAAAGATCTATGGATAAAGGTATATGGATATTTTTTTAAATCATTTGTTGTTCACTAATTTTCGAATTCTTCTGGTCTCCTCAATTCGAAAAACACTATTAATTAATATTTATAAGTAGTGTAATTTTGGGAGTGTAAGTCCGATCAGAACCATTTTCACGTAAAAATAATGGTTTAGGAAACGTCGACAAAATATTTGGTAAATATATTATTTTTTAATCGTTTTATGCTGGCACAAAAATCTCTTAAAATAGAAGAAAATGTGATATATATTTTCCCAGGATGTTAGATATGTATTCTGACGATGTAAAATGTCTTCTCTTTTAGACTTACGAGAATAAAAAATATATATGGTCATTTACATACACATACAGGTGACCGACCACATATAGAGAGACTTTCTTTAATTGGCTCTATAAGTTTGTAAATTTGAATCACAAAAAACAATGATGTTTAAATAATTATCAGATCTGAAGATGTTATTACACTAAGAACGAAATATTTGGAAAAATAAATAATTAATTCAATAGAATGTATACATTGACCACGATATTTATTCAGATCCAGATAAAGATTTCAAATAATTATCAGATTGTACAGATTTTGTTGATTTTTTTGTTATTTGCGTTTTTATCAATAAAAAATAAAATTTCATTTGATCTGTCGTATTAATAATTAAAAAATCTGTGTAAATAAATTTGTAAGAATATTCAATGTTATTTTTCTTATTGAAGTTAAAATAGAAGTTAAATAGAGATATGCATATTTGCATATTTTTGTAGAATATCGCATAGAGACATCGCCCAGAAACATAATATTCGTAAAATTTCAATATTTCGCATTATTGCTATTCAAAAAAGAAAATCACAAATTTCTGTTGTACACCGAGCAAGATAAGTGGTCGGACGAACGATTTTATAAACAGACATGTGAAGAAGGACTCATTTATCTCTTCCCATAAACGAACTGCCCAATTACAAGTAACAGTTTCTGCTCGAAAAATTCGAAGACGTCTTGTACAAAACAATCTTACTGGAAAATATGTAATTATGTAAGAATAAATACATTGAATACTTGTGTAGATTTAGAAAAATATATTATGTTTAATTTCGTAAAAAGTGCAGCCGAAGCAACATAAATGTCAGGATGAAAAAAATGGCTCGTGCGACAGGGCTTAAAATTAAATTAAAAAAATTGTATTAATCATTTTTGGATAAAATCAAAATCGACACAATATTCTAAAATTAGTCACAGTGAAATATTGCCACAGGTATCGCTGAAATCGGCGTTTGAATTGTAGGCCATGAAAACCACTTCTGTTTTTGTCACGCGCGAATTCCTTGGTTTTTTTTAAATATCTTGAAAACGAAAAATTCCCAAAATCGACATTAGTAGCAGTTAATTTAGAAAGCGAAATAAAAACCCGAAAAAACTTCACATTTTTTTAAGGTGCCCGATTTGACAGACTTTATTCAGAAAAATATTTTGAAAATATCCGAAATCGTGAAATAGTACTTGTTACACTTTAATATAATTCAACACTTTTTTATATTTTTTCTATATTTATAAACATTAATTTTCTTACTTGATTGATGGAAAACCAGTGGTGTTGTTTTATTATTTATTTTTATTTTATTTTCCCAATATTACGGTTGTCTTCGTCAACCACCATCAACACTTATATATCGATATTTTTAGGAATATCGAGGAATACCATTTATAACAGGTCTGAACTCGTGTCCACGTGTCCTCGTGTCCAAACCTGGCATTTTCTGTCATTTTCGATTGTTATGAATTATTTTTCTTGTTGAAAAATATTTTTCAAAATATTTTTAAAGGCTCTGAAACACAAAGCAGATTACACAACAAATAACTGTTAAGGTCCCGGGCTCATTTTTTTGTTGCGTAGTAAACAACACTGACAATACTCTATATAGAATGAAATTTCAAACCAAACAGAGAACAATTGATATAAGCGTTGGCAGATCTTAGCAATTTGTGACCGTTTTATTGCTAAAACACCCTTTGCCGGCCATATTGTTGCAGAGTGACTCTTCTTTTTGGCACAATTCACTGCCAACTTCTGGTACAATTTAAAAATATTGAAATGCCATCACTGCCCCCTTTGTGTTTGGCCTTATTTCACACGGAGGCAAAATAACACAAAACACGATAAGACACAACAACAAATATGGGCAATAGAAACAAAAACAAACAAAAAAACAGAAATTTATTTGAATACCAACATCTCGAATGCAGAGACCGGCGATGGCAATTCATTGACTTCTGAACTTGTGAACCGGTATCGAAACACAAAAAGTAAAAACGCTTTTGATTTTGTTTTATTTTGTATTCATCTTCATCGTCTGCTGGTACTTTGGAGTATATACCAATATACATACATACATATATATGTACATATATTTATATTTCTTCATTTTCGCTAGAGATTCGCAAACATCTACATCGCCATGAACAAGAACAACAAACAAAATAGCCAAAAGAAAGTTTGCTCTTTATTCGCAAAAAAGAAACACATTAATAGTTTGTTGTTGTTGTTTTTGACTGGCGAAAGAGAAAGTCTTTCGTAAACTTTGACATGTCAAAGTCTGGGGTGAGCTTTTTGAATGAACAGCTTGCGAAGATATGCGAATTTTATACAAACATGCGGAAATATTAGGTAATCGATTTACCTAAATGATTGGAAATTTATGAATCTGATCACGCCATTAACACTGATTACAGATTTCCATGGAATTTCTTGGCAGCGAAATGTTACGAAATACGAAATTACAAAGTGTACAAAAGATTCAAGTTTCTATGTCATAGTGACATTATTTCTTTATCAGCGCTGCCGGCCTTTGGCAGTTTTTGTAGCCGGCTTTAGACAGACCTCATTGGCAATGCAAGACATACTTAGGAGAAGGCGATGAGAATATATTTAAGTCTGGTCGAAGTTCGGTATCGCATTCGCATCATTCTGATTTAATGTCGAAGCACGAAAAAGCTAAAAAAATGTTGGGCTTTGTGACAATCTGTTTGGTCGTTATGACATTTTTACTGTCCAGATTTGGACGATATGTAGATAAATGGGATTTCCAGCAACAATTTGATTTATTTAAATTTATTTTGCGATCGTTCTTATCTGGTCACCCTATAACGGTCCGACCGAATTCACTTGTTTGAACCCTTATAACGTTGTTTATCTGCGTCCAGTAACACTCTAACATAAATCCAAAAATACTTTTGATTTCTATTGAAACAAGTTCATCACTCTTAGATAGATTTAAACAAGTTATGGCCACGCGGTCGCACAGTCCATTAATCTATGAACATATCAACATTTATTTTCATCATTTTTAATTTCTTTAGAGCTAACACATTTAATAATAGATGTGTTTTATTAGCATCGTAAATATCATTATATTTATAACCTCATCTTACATATATCAGACAAAATGTGTAACGCATCGACCCTAATATGCGCCGAAAATTAAATTTTACCAGATTACACCATATCAAACTACATGTAAACGAAATTCCAAAATACGAATAACTTGAATTTTGGGTGTATATTCGAATGCAGTATAAGATGTTTTTACTAAATACGTGTTCTGACTTTTTACCCAGTCCATCCATCCGTCTGCCTGGCAGACTCATTATTCAAACTTAGCCACACCACCTCAACTCGTCGTTGGTCCCAACAATTGCACCTCTCACGCTCGCGTTGATGAACATTAT
Organism: Polietes domitor; assembly: GCA_947397865.1. Taxonomy (NCBI): domain Eukaryota; kingdom Metazoa; phylum Arthropoda; class Insecta; order Diptera; family Muscidae; genus Polietes; species Polietes domitor. The sequence continues at coordinate 5,948,771 of OX377622.1, read as the reverse complement.
GCATAAAGACTTGCATTTACACGCTTACAAGGTGCAATTGACTCAAGAACTAAAGCCTCTTGACCATTCCAAACGTCGTCAATGGTCAGAATGGTGGCAAGAAATGGCAAAAGTGGATTATCAATTTTCGAAGAAAATCGTCTTCAGTGATGAGGCACATTTTCACCTCAGTGGATTCGTCAATAAGCAGAACTTGGGCGAATGATAATCCAAGAGTGATTGTCGAAAAACCAATGCACCCTCCCAAAGAGTGACTGTTTGGTGCGGTTTATGGGCTTGCGGCATCATCGGGCCGTATTTTTTGCCAAAATGAGGCCGGTCAGGCAGTTACTGTGAATGGTCTTCGCTATCGTGAGATGATAATGAACTTTTTATGGCCAGATATGGATGTGGACGATATGTGGTTTCAACAGGACGGTGCCACACAGCTAACGAAACAATGGCTCTTTAGCGCGACAAATTCCAAGGTCGTGTTATCTCACGTGGTGGCGATGTCAATTGGCCGCCAAGATCATGACACCGTTGGACTTCTTTCTTTGGGGTTAATTAAAAGAAAATGCGTATGTCGATAAGCCAGCAACAATTCAAGAGCTAAAGGATGAGATAATTCGGCACATTAACGGTATAGAATCTCAATTATGCCTCAGCGCCATCGTAAATTTGGACCATCGGATGGAGGTGCGGCGGCCATTTGGCCGATATTTTCTCTCACCCAATCTCTGGCCTCATGTGCTTTAAACGATCCACCTCTCCTATTCATCAATATAACGGCTGAGGATGAAATAGCACCCATGACATGGATGTTTCCACCACGAGAATTTGGTACTTTGGTCTGGACAATTCTCATATTCACAAGAGGTTTATCTATTTCATGTTAACTTTTCTGCACATGTCTTTATATTATTTCTCAATATCAAGTGGTATATTCTCAAAATTGAAATTGTTTATTTATGAAAACATTTTGATTATGAGTTCATTGCGTATTTCAAAAGCCCTATAACTTTTGACTCTCACAGAGTGTTGGACGTCTCAGTTCGAAAAACACACCTAATATACCTAATATACGACTTACACAAATGTAAAGAAAAAGGTCTCAAAGAAAAGACTTTCTTCGGAGAATCAACTGCCTAAGGCGCAGAAACTTAAACGACCTGACACAACCGATTAATAATAAACGTGGTGTGTCGCCTGGGGTATGGCTGCTGTTGCCCTGATATCGCTGGGTTAGCCATTGACTAGCATTTATCGAAGTTTTGATGGTAATAAAAGCAGATGACGACCAAGTGCCAATTTCAGTTTAAAATATTACCATCTCACGTGTACGAGTGAGATTAGCTTGTTGGAATTTTCGCTAGCGTGACATTCATCTTTGTAAGGATTTCCGCGATGCGCTGCAAGTGGACTACAGCCCATCTGGCTGTTCTCGCAACAGTCATTGCTGCAGCAACACTAATTGTAGAAGGTGAGTGAGTGGCTGCCAAAGTGCGTATGCGTTGATGATGATGAGATTGATTTCATTTCAAGCACGTCGTGTCGTATTGCGGCCCCTGACAAGCCGTGAGGTTTATGCGATTCTCAAGGCGGCCGGCCGAGAAGATGCCATTCCCGAGGGACGTGTTGTTACGCAAGGTCTTGCGGCAGCGACTGGGTTTGCGCTAGGCGTGGCCAGTGGCGTGGGCGGTTCAATACTCTTCGATGTGGCCACATCGAATGCCACCACACAGTGGCTGAACAACATGAACTTTACCTTGCTTAGCAATGCAGACTATGCTGCATTATTCTCAGAAGGTCTAGGCAACAATACGTTTTCGCTTAACAGCTTTAACTTGACATCGCTATTTGGCAGTAAAGGAGGCAGCAGTACGAATACGACCACAAGCACGACACCGTTTACATCGCAAGAGATTTGCTTCCAAAGTCGTAGCATGAACTATGGACGCCAAGGGCGTCAAGATATGGACTATGATGGTCCAGAAGGGCGTCAAGCTCCCACGAGTCCCACGACTCCCACCACAACTACCACTGGGGCAGGTACTGGTACCACGGCGCCAACCACCTCTACAATCACTAGTCCAACATCTGCCACTAGCCCGACCACTGGAACCACCGGATCGGGAACTACTGTTGACAACGGCGGCAGTACCTCTACCGATACCGGAACAACTACCACTGATAACGGATCCGGGTCAGGTACAACATGCATTGTTATACAAAAACCGAAGGCCAGGCACCGTAGACGACGTTCTGTTGTAAGGAAACACAAACGTCAACATTTGAAATGAAATCTTAATTGATTAAAACTATTTATGACAGCAGGTTAAGAGAAGTAAATTATTTATTTATTTGTGTCCTATTTAAATATTTATTAAATAAAAGAATAAAAACTGTAAGTGCAATTCTATCACAGCTGAAATTTGAGAAACTCTTGAGAGAGGAAAATATGAATGAATATTGAATTGAATTTAACAAAAATCGATTATATTTCTGCATCTATGGACATACAGATACCTTGGTAAATGTATTACCGCAAGCCTATGTTCGTCTTTGAGAAAATCGTTTCAGTAGGTGCATCTGCGATAATACTCCATTGTTCCCCAGCGCACAGTGTTTCAGAATAAAAATCCATCGGCCAAAATTCAATAATTCTAGTAAACTTTTCTGATTTCTGTAAAAAAACTGAAATTAGACAAGGACCCAAGGATTATTTTGAGATATTGATATTTAAAATAGAACAATCGGATATATTTTAGAAAATAGCCCAAACATGACTACTTTTCGCATTTTTCGATTTTCAAGAAAAGTAAAATTTTTATTTTTTGTTTTTATGTTTTTTAACAGTTTTTCATTCATAATGCCCAGAAAAAAATCATTTTTTCGTATCACAGATTTTCACCGTTTTTAGATTTCAAAAATTGAAAAAAAATAATTTCTTTTTTCGAATTTATCGAACTGTTTTTCTCACAATTTAAAATATTTTTCACTCGAATTTGTTGTATTAGTGGTTTCATAGCTTTATTATTACACCAAAACTGTGTTTGTGCCAAATAAAGTTTGTTTCTAATAAATATTTAAAAAATACCCTTTTTGTAAAAGTTTTTGCATTTGGACCAACATAACTTTTTTCCTTTACAAGCCGCCATATTTAGAAACCCACAAAGGGTTACCCGTTTTTGCACGGCAACTTTTGGCAGCACGAAATTTCACCCTGGGAAGAGGGGATACATTTAGTAGGTATATTAACTTTGTCATACCGTTTGTAACACCTTGAAATATCCATGTCCGCCTGTGTGTTTGTTGAAAGCGCGCTAGTTTCCGAACGAAATGAGCTAGGATGTTGAAATTTTAAAAGTACAACATGGTTGCAGATCGGTTGGGATTGACAGTGGGCGAAATCGGTCCAGAGGGAAATAATTTTCCCTAACAGGGACTGAAAATACCCCTAATATTTAGCATTTTTTTGAAAATTTCTTACTTTTATACACTTGATTTTGTTTCATACCTTCCTCTAGTAACGTGTAATCGGGCGATATGGGACAAAAGGGCTAAAAATGGTACCAATGATACGGCAATAGCTAGAAACATGAAATTCGGCGTGAACATCCCAATAATTACGTAGACACGTAAAAAAGAGAGCTTCTTCGAAATTTGCACTTTTAAGGGATGCAATTGGAAAAGAGGGATAAAAATGATACCAACCAAACCGTTCAAGCTAAAATCATGAAATTTGGTGTATACAGTTATCTCAGTATGAAGTGAACATCCCAATAATTACGTAGACACGTAAAATAGAGAGCTTCTTCGAAATTTGCACTTTTAAGGGATGCAATTGGAAAAAAGGGATAAAAATGATACCAACCAAACCGTTCAAGCTAAAATCATGAAATTTGGTGTATACAGTTATCTCAGTATGTAGACGCGAAATATAAAAGATGTTTTCGAAATATTTAGTTTTAGGCAGAAAATGGGCCGAAAGGGATAAAAATGGTACCAATCAAACGGTTGCAGTTAGAATAGTGAAATGTGTGTACATTGCTGTGATTGGGTAGACACGAAAAATAAAGATATCTTTCGATATTCGTACCAAATCAAAACGGGATAAATTGGATAATTGGTACCACGCAAACGGCTGTAACTAGAATCATAAAATTCACGCACAATATGAGAATTTCTCCAAAATCGTACTTTTATGGTAAACATTTTACAAAAATATAAAAATGGTACCAAGCAAACTGATGTACCTAGAATCATGTAATTAGATGTGTTCATTACAATATGGACGCGAAACATAACGGATCTTTGAAATGTGTCCTTTTCTCATCAAAATGATGCAGTCACTCTGTTTGTAGCTGAATCAAGATATTGCAAATGAAAGAAATCGGCCCTGAGGGAAAATGTTTCTCCCTAATGACAATACACCTAATATTTAGAGCACATTTTTGAAGATTGCCCCCTCATGTTCACTTTTTGTTTACAATTGCAGAAATATATATATATATATTAGTTGACTATTAGTATTATAATAATGAAGCAATGAAATTTATTTAAAACAGTGTGCATAAATATGCCTTATACTTTCAAATAGTAAACAAATATAGTAATGCGCATTAAAAATATCATAATTTTCAAAATATGTTACTGTATAGTTGACAGCCTCTAGCCTCTACCGTAATATTATGGAATGCACTCCGTGGTAGAGGGTATATACGATTCGTCCCGGCCGAACTTAACGCCTTTTTACTTGCTTTAGTTCTAAAACTCGAATTTCTCATTTTTTTCAACTTTGGGCTAATTTCTAAAATATATCCGATTCCCCGATTTTTAATTTTAATATATCAAAATAATCCTTGGGCCCTTGAGTAATTTCAATTTTTTACAGAACTCTAAAATGTTTAGTAGAGCAAAAGTTATTGCATTTTGGCCGATGGATTTTGATTCTGAACCACTGTGTAGCGGTTGTGTGAGATTGCACTAAGAGTACTATTTTGATATTTACTCGTAATCAGTTATATTTTAGCATTTAGTAATATTTTATAATCCCTATATAAGGTGTCTGCAACCAAGTAATAACTGTCAGCTTCAAATTTAACTTAATCTCTTCCTAAGACTAGATGATTTCTCGTACAGAATGAAAAACTGGACTTTCTAGTGGTATATATTATGTAAGTGTTCGTTGGTATAAACAAACTATATTCAATTAAAGTATGTTACACATACAGATATACATACACACCATGGATTATGGCTCTACAAATATCCTCTTATTGACTCGTTTTTCCGTCCGTCTCTCACACACTGCATCCTAAGCAAAGCCATTCATAAGTATTGATTTTACAGCTGATTCCAATGATTCCATTTTATTTGTAGAAAATCGTAAATTGTACAATTGTGCCAAAGCAAAGAGAATCATCATCACATGACCTTAAAGTTGCTTGGGCAATCTGTTATGATCCCAACCGCCTCGCCGGACATAAAACAATACGTTATAATGTCAGAAGAAAATCTGTGCTATGTTTCGGCCCTAAATGAAGCCGTATACTTTGATTTAACAACTTTGTCCATCTTTGCAATGTCGTCGGGTGTTTGCATAAAAGTCACCATATCGTCCATCTACATCTCCATCTCTATTGCCACTGCCATTGCCATCGCCATCAGCATCCCCATCTCCATGAACATTACATTTCGATTTTATTTTTATGATTTTGTTCATGTTGTTCATCGGTCTTATCAGTAATTTCACACCCTTTGAATGGCCATTTGTGACAGACTCAGACTGTCGAGAGTTGTGCTGCACAAAGGACACAAAGGATAACGACAACAGTTATGCACATACGCTCTCACACACACAACGACAAGACATTATCCGTCAAAGCCATTTCTAATTGATTTAAACAAGTTCAGAAATTACTAAAAGACAATTCAAAGATTTAAGGGAGGTTGTAGGTTAAACCAAATCTTTTAGCATTTTTGTGTTTTCCTATATGTCTTGCACTGTGGAACAGAATGGTATAAAATATGTGAGGATGGTTAGTCAGACCATCAGAGAACTAAGTATATGATCAAACAGTTTCATCTAAGGGGCTAGAAAATTGAGCTCCTTGGTTGCACAAGTACTTTACTTTTGAGGTATTCAAGGTTAAACCAACGATTTTTATGAATATTTGCTTTTGTATAACAAAATGTTAAGACGAAATATTAATCGAATGTTTTGAGGAAGTGTGTTTATTCAACTAGTCATATATTTTGCGCTGTGAAATAAATTTACATTTTGCAGAAGAATTGTTAGATTTTACCGAACAAAAAATTAAAAAAAATATATTTTTTTTTTTATCAAAAAAAAGTATTTTTTTGCCAAAAATAAGATATTTAAAAAAAATATTATACCTTTTTTTTCAAAAATATATTAAAAATATTTTTTCTCAAAAAAAAAAAAAATAAGAAATAAATAATTCTACGTTTACTTTTTATGTTTTTGCAGTAGAATTGTTAGATTCTAACGAACAAAAAATATTATTTAATTTAAAATTTTAATTGATTAAAACTATCCATGACAACAGGTTAAGAGAGATAAATTATTTATTTATTTGTGTCCTTTTTAAATATTTATTAAATAAAAGAATAAAAACTGTAGGTAAAATTCTATCACTATTTCAATAAACCTTAAAAATTAAAAAAAAATTATTGTATATAGATACACTATGCAGCAAAAAGTTTTCTGAAGTATTTTGGCTTTCAAAACTTGAAAAATATATTAAAAAAACTATTCATAATTTTTAACAAAATTTCAAGTTTCGTCGAAGGTTTTTAGTCTTTATAATATTATTTTAGCAGTATAAGCACGATCATGTCTAGTTAGGAAGGTAGGATAAAGGGCTACAAATCTTCAGCATATCTATATATTTCATATTTTGTTCAATTTTTAATAGAATAAAACAAAAATTATTTGCAAAATATTTTTTTTTTTAAATTTAAATTCAAAATATTTTTTTAATTAAAATTAAAATATATCTTTTATTTTGTAATAAAGGTCATCATAGTGAAGAAAATAATACTGGATGAAGAAAATCTATGAATAAATAGAGGGAAGTAAGAAGTAAGAGAAATTCGAAAAATCCGTATTTTTATTCTATTATATATTTCGGACAAAAAATGTAAAGCATTGAAGGGGTGACTTAAGACCCTAAGTATGTTTTGGCGAAATCCGTTTCATGACTTTTTAAGTTGATTGAGCCATGTCCGTCCGTCTGTCTGGCTGGTGTACACGATAACTCTCGAAATGAGTTAAGGAATCAATTCATTTCCCAAACTTAGTTTAAGTTCGAAGATGGGCAAAATTGCCACGCCCCTTCCGATACTTCCCACACAAACGACCCATATTCCTATGTCAAGTTGAAACTAATGTATCTTGGGAATCAGCTCGATTTTGGTATTTGATAATGTTTTTATAATAACTTTAAGTGTACTACATACGTTTTGCCACGCCCCTTCCAGTACCTCCCACACAAATCACCCTAAACTAAGTAAAATTAAAGCTGTTATGGCTTCTATACGGATGATCAGAATACTGTGAAAATTGATATTTGACAATGCTTTTACAGAAGTTACATTCGCATGGAACGGGGGCGATATTGTTACACCCCAACAGATGCCTCCCACACAAAGTGACATCAACTTTGAGTGTAACCAAAACCGACATAACATCCATACGTGTAGTCCAATCAATTTGATATTTGAAATTGTTTTTATAAACACTTTAAACTTAAAAAACATTTACAATTGTCCATCCTGGGTAATATTAAAACATTCATAACTTCTATACTGGTGCATGGAATCCACTATGACTTGATATTTGATCATGTTTTTACAATTGTTTTATATATGTGGAAGCTGGGACCATGTTCCACGAACCTCCTCCTTCCACACTAATTATCCTGCCCTACGTACAATTGAATTCCTTATAACTTCCATATATATATATATTTATATATTCTCTGAGAGTGAGTGTATATACATATAAGTCGGTTTAGCCGACTAAAGCTTAATTACCTGTTCTGTGTACTTCTACTAGAATGGTCATTTATTCATTGATCGATCGGGCATATACTGCCAAGATCTACAGATATTGAGGGCACCTTCGAAAATTGGAATTTTAGTATTTTTTGTATTGATTTTTTAATCCGTATGCCTCAATACACACAAAAATAAATTCTTCGGTCTCGGACACAAGTTTGTATTGTTTATGTCAAAATATATATATGTTTTTTGAAAATTGTGTTCGGCAGTAGTGAGATCGCCAAAATTTTATGAGTTATAAGCAAATATAAGAAAGAAGACATTGCAAATTTCTAGTTGATTTAACATGGAGTTCTTCTTACGGCTCATAACTTGTTTATAGAAAATATAGAAATGTACGGTGGATTTCTATGATACATAGCTACTTAGAAAGATGTATCGTTGAGTAATTGTAAAAGTTGCAAGCTACGAAAGTCATCCTAGTAGAGTTTACGTCTGTTTCCCTATATCGAAGAGAAATTAACCACAATAAATATATTTATATTTGTCTCCCTATATTGGTCCAATAGTTGTCTCTTTTTGTTTGTCTTAAACCCACTGTGTATCCTGGGCTGATGTAAATAAAGCAGATTTCATTTATGAAGTCAAAACTAGAACCTGTTGCAATAATAGACAGACTGAATGCAGCATCTAAAACTAAGGTAATATGTGCTTTGACATAAAGGGCATTTTGTGGGATTTCATGATAATTTGTGTGTGTGTTTGTGCGTTGTCCTGAATAGTTCATTGAAGAGCTTTATGCAAATCCTTGATTATTTTATCCTGGCACTTACCCACAAACACACACAACACTCACACACCCTGGCCAGGGTGTTACGCATTGTCTGGATATCTTGAAAGTTGACTTCTGGCAGAAATACTTCATATTTCATTACACTCGCACACACGCACACAGTCTCCGTCCATTGGTTATTGAGTATGTGTGAATGTCTGTTACATATCAATCTGTTATTTATTTTGATTAGGCAAATATGATTTTTGTGCAAATAATCGTGTATTGTAACAACAACTTTATGTTTTATTAGTTATTCATACAAACATCCAAATACATACGACCACAAAGACACCCGTCCACCCTGCCACACTCACTCTCATGTTTATCCTTTTGAAATCATTTAATATGTATGATATGCTATCGATATCAATTCACTCATGTGTATGTGAATTCTAGCAATTGGCATATTTGTTTATGTCCTCTACTCTCCTCTCCTCTCCTCTACTTCACTTTACTTTGATATTAAATATCCAGCCTGAAAATGCTACAGACGGATTTCCAAAATTACATCAAATTTATGCCATTCAAATGTTGCATTCGGACAAGCCGAGCGCTTAGGAGAGTTGGCAGGTGGATGGTGGGAGGTTATGGGGTGAATTGAATGGAATTGCTTTTAAGCAAACTTCATTTGGAATTGATCAGGTCAGACATGTGATTGGCGACTGGGAGGACAGAGAACTGATGCGAAGTAATTGAATGTTTCCTACAGATCCTTTCGATAGACTGAAATCCAATTGTGACTGCTTTGCAAGAGAAGAACAGGAAGACAGAATGACATCTGAGGGATGTCAGTATAAGTTGAATTCAATTTAATTTAATTCACTTCATAACGAAATTTTGAAATTAGTATATACAAAATGTTTTGAATCACTATCTGAGGATGTCCATTCGTCTGTCTGAAGCTTGTTGTTGTTTACATATCGGTTGTCCGATTGCATTTACATTTTGTTGATATAATTTTTATCGACAGGAAGGGACGCTATTAGATATGGAAAATGCATCTTCCTCGTTTTGAGCTTATACCTCTGTAGCACTATATTGTGCAACAGATTTTGATGGATGGATTATCATGTTTCACCAAGGGACACCTACTGCGATTTTTTCATTTTGTTTTAGTTTTTCGTTAAAAATATAAAATATATATGGAACAATAGTTTTATTAATAAATTTTTTACACCCTTTTTTTATTCGCATGTAACCCTAACATAAGTTCTGATCACCTCAGTAGTCATCATCATGTTCATCACTGACGTTATGCCACTGTCACTTTCACTGCGTATATTCGTCTGTGAGGTCTTTCTAGTTACAATTTTGTTGTAATTATAAATAGGTCAATTGAGTTTTAGCCACTATTCTCCGCTTGAGGTCGCTATGTTTGGATATGTGATATCTATATTTCCTCTATATTAGTGCATCTTTAGATCAAATAAATTTAAAAATCCTATGATTTTCATATAAAAATCGTCATATACATATATTTTTAACATCTAATATAAATGTAAATAAATTCGATACTTTAATTTGTATTTGAATGTTATTATTTTTTATAGATTTCTGTATTGGATCGAATTTCATATTATAGTTTTAAAATCAAGTTTAAGTTTACAATAGATCACTCGAAGTATTGAGTGATCTATTGTAAATTGCATGCATATTTTTGATGTAACCATAATCAGATTGCGGATGGCTGAATCTGGTTTTGAGAAATTTGTCAAAATCTTAAGCGAATTTTGAAACTATATAATATAATGTAGACAACGTAAGTTCATCTGTTCAGACAGTAATGCGAAATTTATCCGTAGGTGATGTTAGAAACCCCGTCGTACTCACATTCGAATGACTAAGAATTTACGTCAGGTACCATTCTTTGAGAAAAATGTCTATACAATGGTTCAGAATCAAAATGCATCGACCAAAATTCAATAACTTTTGTCTAGTAAACATTTTTGAATTTTGTAAAAATTTAAATTAAGCAAGGATCCAATGATTTAATAAAGCTAAGAAACCACAATTTTTAATAAAATAAATCCGAGTACAAAATCTCTTAAAATGTGAGAGAAACAGTTCGACAAAGTTGAAAAACAGATTTACTTTTTTTAATTTTCATAATCTGAAAAAGGTGGAAGTCTGTTTTACGAAAGTTTTTTTGCGCGTTATGAACAAATACGAAAAATAATGTTAAAAACATGAAGTCAAAAAAAAATAAAAATTGTACTTTTCCTTAAAATCGAAAAATACGAAATGTAGTCAACTTTGGACTAATTTCTAAAATATATACGATTGCCGAAATTAATTCAATACTAATATCTAAAAATAATCCTCGGGTCCTTGACTAATTTAATTGTTTACAGTACTCAAAAATGTTTACTAGAATACAAGATTTATACATTTTGATTCTGAACCACTGTGTGACATTAAATTTCATTATCTTTGTTTAAAACTTATAGTTCGGAAAATAATTTCTTATTCATGATTTTCGCATTATTCGAACAAATATCAAAAAATACTGGATTAATTAAACAGTCAGAGACCACCTGGTAATTATGCCACTAAGATGATCTCTGACTTAAAAACTAAGCAATGTGTACTGTCTATTATTAAAAAAATTATAAGTACTTTTGTAGGAATCATATTTTATTCGCCTTTCAAAATCCAAATGTGCATTTTCCCCGCTTTTGAGGAAGTTTTTTTGAACAACTTCCAAAAAATCTATTATTAAATTTTTTTTAGTATGGGGTCAAGAGGTAAGTTGTCCGCTTTGCATCCAGAAGGTCTCGGGTTCGAATCGTGGCACGGGCAAATTTTTTTGTGTTTTTTAATACTTTTATACATGCTTCATATATAATCATATAAAGAGTGATTTTTTTGAGGTTAGGATTTTCATGCATTAGTATTTGACAGATCACGTGGGATTTCAGACATGGTGTCAAAGAGAAAGATGCTCAGTATGCTTTGACATTTCATCATGAATCGTCTTACAAACGAACAACGCTTGCAAATTATTGAATTTTATTATCAAAATGCGTGCTCTGTTAAGGAAGTTCATTGCGCGCTTCCATTTTATGGTCAGTTTAATCGACCCACTGAAGCGGCTATTCGGGCTATTGTGACTAAATTTCGCACCAAATTTACATTGTTGGACATTAAACCACCAACACGCTTACGTAGAGTGCGAACTGAAGAAAATATCGCAGCTGTATCGGCCAGTGTTAATGATGACCACCAATTTTCGATTCGTCGCCGTTCGCACCAATTGGGTCTCTGTTACTCAAAAACGTGGAAATGCCAAAATTGGACTAAGCGGATGGACCACCTAAGACGCAGCCGCGGTCAACATTTAAATGAAATTATCTTCAAAAAGTAAATGTCATGGACCAATCTAACGTTTCAAATAAAGAACCGATGAGATTTTGCAAATTTTATGCGTTTTTTTAAAAAAAAAGTTATCAAGCTCTTAAAAAATCACCCTTTACAATGCTTCATTTTGTATAAATGTAACAATTTAAACATTTTTGCTTAAAAAATACAAATTTATTGCATTATTAATGTACTTCAAAGCTTTCATTTTCGATTATTGTTAATGCTACATAATATCAGTAAAATTGAGTAGCTTTAATTTATTTAATGCTTATTTAATTTTATGTTAATTTGTGTTATATAGTAATTCATAATAAATAAATATTTTGTTAAGTTTCCTATTGCCAATTCTACCGAACAAAATAATTTGCTTTAGTTATTCAGCACTCACAATAGAGGGATAGCTGAGATGATTAGAGTGTCGTAGTAGCAACCAGAAGGTCCGCTGTTCTACCCCTCGTAGCAGCGGATTTTTTAAAACAGAAATGGGAGTTGGTGATAAAATGGTTCATTTGCAAAACTTTAAAATAACTTTTAAGTTTTTCAAAATAATCGTTTAAGTCTTTCAAATAATCGATAAAATGGTTCCTTTGCAAAACTTTAAAATAACTTTTAAGTCTTTCAAAATAAATCGTTATAATCGATCCTATGACAACTCCCTGTTAAATTCATTGGTGAAGATCCCAAATGTTACTACTTCCGAATCGCAACATGAACATTTTTTTACTTCTTTGAGTGTTCTCTTTTTGTTGGGAATCGTCAAAAGTTATTGGTAAAATGGTAAATTCTCTTAAAAATCCGACAAAATTACGTGGCCATCCTAGATTAATTTTGTCCCATATTTGTCGAAATGTGAGTTATCATGACAGACTTTGTGTTCATTAGTCGAATATAATCCTAATAAAGATACTAGTAGAATATGCTGAACATGTTAAGCATCCTAATAATGTATTTCACCACTACTCTCCACTAGAGGTCCCTGAAAAATCCATTCTCAACCTCGGATTTGTGCATTTCGTGAAAGTATGTTGTCATGAGACCTTTATTTGTCTATAGAATTCCTACCTGACTATTGAAACCGAAGATAGTTATATTTTTATGCGTTACATTTCTAAATATATTTAAAATTTGAAATCTGTAAAAAAATTGGACTTTCGTAAAAGGGATGTTCTAAATTTAACATGAAGTCTTTCCGCTATCATTTTGTTTCAAATCAGTCTCAGATTTGTTTTTATTATAAGAAAATCATTCATTATCACGCAGAAGGTGAATCTAAAATATCAAAAAAGAAATTAATCTTATTGAGTATATGTATATTTACAATTTCATATTTTTTTTAAGATTTTCACATTCATTTAACGTTTCAAAAAAGAGACTCTAATGCAAAATCAAGGCAATTTAAATATACTTAAATATTTTTTAAAGGCGAGAAATTAGATCATATAAGTCGTTTTTGCTGTGGTAAAGTGAGGCTGAAATGATATATTTGAGTCAATGTAGTGAATTCATTTTCAAGGTGGGGCAAAAGCAACCATTTTGTTTTAATTTGATTACAGCGCAAAGAAACTAATTTTTATTTGGAGAATACAGACAAATTCTCTTCATAAGTAAGTGAAGATGAAATGGAATATTCATAGTCATTTAGAAAATTCAATTTTCGGGGAACTTTTTTCTTTATATCCATCATCCGAATATCAATCAAAAAACGCACCAAGTAATGAAGCACACATGCCACCTTACAGCCATCTCATTTAGTTGTTTATGTAAGTATGTGTAATTCAAGATATTTTTCTCATTTTCTTCTAATTTATCAACATTTTAGATAAATGTGGACCTTCTATGTCCAAATGCATTTTCCAGAACATTTCAAGGTTTCTCTAACGATCAAACAAATTTAATAAAAAAACTCCACTAACTGTGACCCAGGCTTTCCACAATTGTTCTTTGAAATGACCGAACGAAACTAAACGTTAAGTATTTCCACCAATAAACTACAGAATAACATTTCTTAAAATGTCCTTCCGCCTTGACTAATATGTTAGACGATTGTTTTATTTGTGGCCACTCTAAGATGGCCAATATTTCAGCCATAAGTTGGCTTAAACAACAACTCTGCGAAAAAAAAAACACAAATACAATTGTCTGAAAGGGAATGAAAAAACTTTACAATTGCCAATAATTCCAATGTAGCATCTGTTACGGAAAAGTAGAAAGAACTCGTAACTACTGCGAAAACTGGCAAAGGATAACAATATCAGTAACAGCCAGAGTCACAGCAACAGACGCATTTAGACTAAAGCCACACGCATACACTCACTCACTTGCATACACTTGAAATGACAAAAAGTTTGTCAACCAGAACGGCAGGACTACGCCAGGATACAGGATAGAGTGATGCCAGTGAAATAAAATGCACCGCCATCAACAGCAGCAACCAAGGAAGGCACTTTTGAAAACTTATGTCTTCCTCTTCGCCAAAGGACGTCTAACAAACGACCATGGCGAGACTACAACTTTAAAGTGAAACAATCAGCTAAACAGGCTTGGCCGATTGCAAGCCATTCGTGCTGAATGGCTTCGCAATGGAAGTCACGTGACGTTATGTCCTCCTCGGTCGCCCTGCCCTCTCTGTAACTGTCTCAGTCTCTGTCGGCTGTCTCTATTTCCAAGGGAATACATTTTGGGGTTTTATGTTGTGATATTTATCTTTAAGTTGAATCGAATAAAACTTCTACGTCTTCGTCTTCTTTGTTGCATTTTGACCATTTACAGCAACAAATAAAGCAACGGCATTGGCGCCCACACCGGAAGAAAGGAAATTCGAATATGTTCTATTTCAATTTAAAGTTCTACACGTCCAGAAAACCAACCCCTTCTTAAAAATCCACGCCCAACATCAACCTATCCTTATTCGTTTCTAATTGAATTTGGGAGTTGCTTTTTCTTTTCAGTGTATCCCGGCAGAAGTTTTATGAAGATTTGCTTTTTACTGCTTTCAAACAAGTTTCCGCTGCACTGAGTTGCAATTTTCATAAAATATTTCATTCATTCTTTCCTTCCTTGCCATTCTCTGAATGAATGTGAGTGTGTATGTCCCCAAACATTATTCTTCATTTCAATGTCACTTGTGTGTGTGCGTGTGTGTGCCCATGTATGTGTAAGCTTGTTTGTGAATGTGTTTTATGCCTTGTGACCTTTAAAGTTGAAATTGTTCAAATTCATTTTATTGACAGTCACGTTGACTTTTGCTGCAGACACATTTTATGGGATTACAGATATAAAATTAGATCAAAACTTGTTAGTTGTCATTAGATGCGATGCGCTGCGCTGCGATGTGATATAAGGACACAAGGTAAACATTACATATGTACGCGTACAAAGGGATCAAATTCATTAAAGGAAGCGAACGGATAACACATCATGCAGTGAGAGGGGAAATTGCTGCAATTGATATGACTGCGCAGATTGTCTAATTTAATTCGACAGCAAATACATGGTATTGAGGGTAGTTTCGCAAACTAAAATTTGCTGACCTAATTTAATATTATATTTTGAACTCAGTCTATATTTCGAACTCACAATAATAAATTAAATTATCAGTGTGCGGAAGGTTCAGTCCGAGTCGCCTTATTAAGCGGTACAGTATTATACACAAGAAGAGTACTACTTGAGAAAAATCGTATCTACTAATTGAAGAACTTCATAGGCAATAGTGGTTCTTTATAATTTGTATACCCTCCACCTCCAGGATGAGGGTATACTAAGTTTGTCATTCCGTTTGTAACACCTTGAAATAACGACCTGAGACCCTAAAAAGTGTATATATTCTTGATCGTCATAAAATTCTGAGACGATCTAGCCATCTTCGTCCATATGTCCGTCTGTTGAAAGCACGCTAGTATCTAAACAAAAGGAGCTATTTTCCATAAATGCGTCTTATAGTCGTAGATCGGTTGAAATTTAAACTGGGTGAAATCGGTATAAAGGAAAAATTTTTCCCTCACAAGGATTAAAAATACCCATAACAACCCATAATATTTTAGAGTATGCAAGCATTTTTATAACCTCCACCTCCAGAATGGGGGTATACTAACTTTGTCATTCCGTTTGTAACACCTTGAAATATCGACATGAGACCCTATAAAGTATATATATTCTTGATCATCATAAAATGCTATGACGATCTAACCATGTCCGTCCGTCTGTTGAAAACACCTAGCGTGCATCTAAACGAAAGGATCTAGGACGTCTAAATTTTCCATATATGTCTTATAGTCGTAGATCGGTTCACATTGAAACTGGGCGAAATCGGCCAAAAGGGAACAATTTTTCCCTCACAAGGACTAAAATACCATATAACCCCTAATATTTTAGAGTATTTAAGCATTTTTTAAATATGTCTACTTGTACTTGTACTTTAGTTACTTGATATTGGGTATGCGCATTCCCACAAAGTGATTTGTGATTTGTATTCGTAGGGGGTGAAATGGGACAAAAAGGGATAAAAATGGTACATATTAAACGACAGCAACTAGAAACACGAAATTCGGTGTGTACATTCCTGTAATTAAGTGGATACATAATATAAAAGTATTTTTTCTAAATTCGTACTTTTAAGGGGTGACATGGGAATAGAGGGCTAAAAAGTAGTACCAACCAAATGGCTGCACCTAGAATAAAGAAATTCGGAGTATAAAGTCTTCTGATTGCGTAGACGCGTAAAATAAACGGGTTTTTCGAAACTCGTACTTTTTTGGTTTAAAATGGGAAAAGGGGATAAAAATAGTACCAACCAAATGACCGCAGCTATAGTCATGAAATTCGAAGTACACTCTGACTGCGTAGACATGAAAAATATAAGATTTTTTCCAAATTTGTACTTTCAAGTGATACAATGGGTACAGAGGGATAAAAATAGTACCAACTAAACGACTACAGCTAGAATGATGAAATTGTGTATGTACATCCCTATTATTGTGTAGACACGTAAAAATGAGATTTAAGAAAGTCGTACTCTTAAGGGGGTAAAATAGGAAAAAGGGGATAACAGTGGTACCAACCAAATGGCCGCAGCTAGAATCCTGGAATTCGGTGTATACATTCCTCTGACTGCATAGACAAGCAAAATAAAAAGATTTTTTCTAAATTCATACTTTTTACTTTGACAGAAAAAATTGGTTGAATCATGAAGTTAGTTATTAGAATGGAAATACAATCAATTGTAGCACCCACTATCTACCAATATTTATGGTATTTAAGCTTTTTTGAAAATATAAATATAAGAATATTTATTTTTTTAATTGACTTGAAGTATTATTTCGATTAGTAAACGTATTGATCGCCTTGCCTTGTATGCGTGATTTGAAATAATAAAAATATTATATTTTTTTATAAAATTATTTTTTCTATACTTGTATTTGTTTTGGTTTGGCTATATCTTCATGTAATATTACTGTACTTAACGCCGTTTTTACTTGCTTAATAAATATTTTTTTTTACATTTGCATATGACTGAACTACATAACCTTCGAAAATTTTAGGCCTCTACGTACAAAAATATAGAATTTGTTAAGAAAATGATTGAACGTTTTTTACTTATCCTGAAAGTTTTGGTTTCGTCACTTTGCATTTGATTTGTATGATAACTATGGAAACTCGTGTTATATTCAAATATTGCATATTATTGACTTTTCGAATTTGTCATGCAAACTGCTCTACGATAATCAGTCTCCAATTGTCATATTGTTATGTGTGACACAACTGCTCGTATAAGTGCAATAGCAATAATCTGAACAGGACTATCGCATAACTATGAGTCTGTCAATCTACGAGTTCAACGACAGCAGAGAACTCACAAGAGGGGACAATAAAAATGTCATAATCTTAATGAGAGCCATTGACATAACAACGTGTCAGAGACACAATTATTAACAGCCTGACAGGCTGGCAGACACAGAGCGACATCAGATGAATTTTAAATAATAATATTAAGAACTTTAATCTCATACTACAATAAGTTGGAGTGAGCCACTGCAGATTGCAGCAATGAAGATATTAAAACTCTCAAAAGTCTTGAAGTAAACATAAATCACAGTTTTTCTATTCAGGCGAGTTTATTTTTGAATCTCAAAAGATTTAAGATAGAATTGAAATATAAAAGATTTAGTATGTATGGAATAGCATATTGAGCAATTGACATACTCTTTTCCCAAATTTTTGAAGAGCAATTTAATAAATTTGTTTCAATTGGTAATTTGCAGTGTTGATTGGACTTCAATTCCTAAAATAATGAGAGTTGTGAACTGCAATGACCAAACCTTGTATTTTTGCAAAAATATAGTATTAATAAAACCTTTAATTACCAACAGATTTTATTTTTTTTTAATTTATTTTTTTACTCTTGTTTTTTTTAATAAAGAGTGATTTTTTTGAGGTTAGGATTTTCATGCATTAGTATTTGACAAATCACGTGGGATTTCAGACATGGTGTCAAAGAGAAAGATGCTCAGTATGCTTTGAAATTTCATCGTGAATAGACTTACTAACGAGCAACGCTTGCAAATCATTGAATTTTATTACCAAAATCAGTGTTCGGTTCGAAATGTGTTTCGCGCTTTCGAACTGTCCATGCATCCCGAAAAATGCACTGTTTGGTGTGGTTTGTACGCTGGTGGAATCATTGGACCGTATTTTTTCAAAGATGCTGTTGGACGCAACGTTACGGTGAATGGCGATCGCTATCGTTCGATGCTAACAAACTTTTTGTTGCCAAAAATGGAAGAACTGAACTTGGTTGACATGTGGTTTCAACAAGATGGCGCTACATGCCACACAGCTCGCGATTCTATGGCCATTTTGAGGGAAAACTTCGGAGAACAATTCATCTCAAGAAATGGACCGGTAAGTTGGCCACCAAGATCATGCGATTTGACGCCTTTAGACTATTTTTTGTGGGGCTACGTCAAGTCTAAAGTCTACAGAAATTAGCCAGCAACTATTCCAGCTTTGGAAGACAACATTTCCGAAGAAATTCGGGCTATTCCGGCCGAAATGCTCGAAAAAGTTGCCCAAAATTGGACTTTCCGAATGGACCACCTAAGACGCAGCCGCGGTCAACATTTAAATGAAATTATCTTCAAAAAGTAAATGTCATGGACCAATCTAACGTTTCAAATAAAGAACCGATGAGATTTTGCAAATTTTATGCGTTTTTTTTTTTAAAAAAAGTTATCAAGCTCTTAAAAAATCACCCTTTATATTTAATATATATTATAAATTCATATTACAAATGTTAAGATTATTATAATATAAATATATTATGTATAATAATATTATAACATTATTAAAACATTATTTTGAAGCCTCAGCGTCATATTGACATTATTGAGGCAAGTTGGCAAAATCGAAAATGTAATATTATATACATATGTACAATTGTAATTATGTAATTTAAAAACTAATTATAGCCTAAAAACAGTATACATATTAGAGATATTTAAAATAAAAGTCCCTCAACATTTTGAAACAAGTGATTTTTAAGCAAATTTTTAAAAGTTGAAATTCCAGTTAAATTCCTCAATTCCTGTGGCAAATTATTAAACTCATAACTACCCATATATTCTATTCTCTGCTTGGTTACTTCCAATCTACACCTGGGTACCCTCAAATTGGCATTATTCCTCGTATTGAAGGAATGCAGATTTGATGAAAATTTTATGGTGTGATGTCCAATATTATGAATGCACTTGAAAACGTACGTCAGTAGTTGCATTTTATATAATCCATAAATTGGCAAAACTGTCGGAAATATATCCCTGTAAAGTGATATTGTAGGGTATCTCACTGGAAGATTAGCAACTATCTTTAAAGACTTTGTTTGTGTCCGTTGGATTGATTTAAGTTCACCACTCTTCTTATAACCATACAAAATTGCCAAATAATTAAAACTACTTTGAACAAGTGCTTGGTATATTAACAACTTTGTGGCACGGTCAAATTTATTTTTAAATTTGTAAATTAGAACCAGAGCCTGCGAAGATTTTGTTTTTAGATGCGAAATATGTTTGTCCTATGAAAGGTTGCTTTGCAAACATATGCCTAAATAGTTAACATAACCGACTTCAATAATTTCTTTACCGTCATTTAAATAAATTTATAAGTGGTGCGGTTTCCAAGCAAAATAATATGCAAAATTGTTAAAAAATTGTGTTTGCTGGACAAAAGCACACAGACATCTTAAGTATTCTTAAATTAGCTATATATCGATCAAAAGCTCTTGACAAAAAAAAACAAAGTTAAAGGCTTATAAGAGTGCAAAGATACGATAAACCGGGTTTAACTTAAAATTGTGGGGGTGTCTGGCAAATTTCTTCTCGACAATACCTACCATAAAAATAATATCACCTCCCATAGTTTTTTGGCTGTCACATAGCGTTATTATCACATATAAACAGAAATAATTCGGATACAATGTAATTGTATCGAATAACAGTGTTAACCATTGTTTGATCAGTCTTTTCAATTAAGCATGATGACTTCCGAATTCATTTGTGTACGATAATATCTTGTTTCGATAATTTGAGCTTCATCTCTCAAGACGATGTTGTGATTGATTGATAGGATAGAATTTAAAACCTATTTCAGAATACTTATGCCTTAGTCATAGAAGTCATAGAAGAAGAAGTAAAAATATAGCATTTAATTAAAAATATTTACCTTTGGCAAAAATCGCAGCAAGTAGCAAATCACACATTGCCATCTTACAAGCATCTCAATGAGTTGAATATCGATCCCTATTTCTTTTTATTAAATTATTTTGCTTTATTAATTTGTATTACTATGGAACTAGGTACATAAGAATAACATATAATACTGAGAGGTACTTTCTAAGCATTGTATTGATGAAGTAAAACATCTCAAATTATCGATTTTTATCAAAAAAGACGAAAATCGAAAATTGTGGTGCTTTGTGGTCTTTTTGGCAAATAGGGCTCGATTAGGGTTTGGGGTCCGGGAATTCCCGAATCGTCCAAATTTTTCCGGGAATTTCCGGGAAAAAATTTTCAATCTCCCGGGAATACGGGAAATATTAAAAAACTAATTTATTTATTATGTTGATCAATAATTTAATGTTACTATATAAATTGGAATTTTTAGATGTATTTCAAATTCATATATGTATTTACATTACTGACAATAATAAGTATTTGTTGAGTATTTGTTTATATTATATTACTACAAACAAAACTTTTTAAATTCGCTAAATAGCTATTTTATGCGAAACCCAGCTGGGGGAATAAAAACTTTCTGTGAGGCTATTTGCAGGATCTTTATTGTGAAATAAAAATATCATGCCGACAATACTATGGCTTACATAATGTAAATTTTCTTGTTTTCCTAGAAGGATCGAGGTGAATATCTTCTTCAAGAACAATTTACTTTACATATGAAGCCAGAAAGAAATGGTCTAAAAATAGGAATACAATAAATAATGTTCGCCTGGAAACTTTCAAGAGAAATCTAATAGGAATATAAATATATGCTACGATGTATTTAAATGACCCTTTGTAAGAATTAATGACTGGACTATTTCAATATTTTTATTTTTTATGAATTTATTAAATTAATATTAATTTTTTTATGTTTCTATTGTTTTTACAGCTTAGAATATTCCCCCCTGTTTCTATAAAATATTTTTGGCTCCAGACGAATGAATATTCTAAATTAAATGCGTCATAACATTCTCCGTCATATGAGTTATTTGTTTCCTTAATCGTTTTCAATTTTGGATCTAGTGTAGGTGTCAGTCACTTCTACCTGCGATATAAATGTCCAATTCTGACGATTAGTCTACAACTTTTCAAGTTTATAATGAGAAAATGTAATTTATAATCGGAATATGTAAGTTCACGATGAGATGTAAATTCATAACAGGAAATGTAAATTCATTACAGGAGCATGGTAATTCATAATCAGCACTGTAAATTCTTAATGTGAAATGTAAATTCATATTGAGAAATATAAATTCATAATAAGAACATACAAATTGATAATGAGAAAATATAAATTCTTATTCAGGAATATATATTCATAAAATATAAATTCATAATCAGGAACTCTAAAATTTATAATCGAAGCTATGTATGTACGTTTTTCTATGGATATTTTCGTAGAAACACATATTTTATCAATGTTCTCATTATAAATTTACATTTTCTCAATATGATTTTATATTTTCTCATTATGAATTCATATTTCATATGAAAACGTATTTTCTGATTATGAATATGGATTTTCTGATTACAAACTTGTATATTTCATTATGAATTGGTATGTTCTTATTATGAATTAATTGTTCTCAATGAATTATGATTTATATATCTCATTATGAATTAACATGTTCCCGAATTTATAAGTCCCTAATACGAATTTACATTTCTCAATATAAATTTGTATGTTCCGAATATAATCTTGAAAAGGTGTAAATAAAATATTTGTAAAATGAAAAATAATTTGTAAAATATTTTGACAATAACATTCGTTTTTAATTTGTAATATGACAGTATTGAAAAAACACACCAGTTATTAAATGTTATAAAATTTTAAACCATATTGAACATACCTATAAATAAATTACTTTTTCCCGGGAATTCCCAATATTCCCGGGTATGAAATTTTTCATTCCCGTTTTCCCGGGAAATGAAAAAAGTCCGGGAAACCCCAAGCCCTAGGCTCGATATGTAATAATTTGTCTTAATTTTTATACCCTACACCACTTCCTGGTCTAGGGTATTATAAGTTAGTTTTCCGCCAAATGTTTGTAACACCAAGAAATAATTGAGCTAGACCCACCTTTAAGTATACGGATCGGCTTAGAATCGCCAGCTGAGTCGATTTAACGATGTCTGTCTGTCCGTCTGTCCGTCCGTCCGTCCGTCCGTCCGTCCGTCTGCTGTCCATCTAAGCTTGTTCGCACTCTACAGGTCGCAATTGTTGTCCGATTGTCATGAAACTTGGCAAAAGTTATTTTTTCTGGCCAAGGACCATTGGTATTGAATTTGGAGGAAATCGGTTCAGATTTAGATATAGCCCCCATACAAATGTCGCTCCCTATTTCACTTTTTCCGCTTTAGAAACCACATATTGTACCCGATTTTCTTTCAAATTGGCACAACATCTTATAATCCAACTAGAAACACGTATGCAAAAATTGGGTAAGATCGGTTCAGATTTAGATATAACCCCCATACAAATGTCGCTCCCGATTTGACATTTTCCGTTCTAGAAACGGTTTTTCTTTAAAATTGGAACAACATCTTATAATCCAACTAAAAAACCAATGGTGAAAGTGGGTAAGATCGGTTCAGATTTAGATATAGCCCTCATAGAAATGTTGCTCCCGAATGTTTAACAGATTTTGGCAAAATTTTACATATTATATTTCACCAATAAACAGACATGATGAAAGCGCGTCACATCGTTCCTGGTTTCAATATACCCCCATACAAATGTCCTTTCCGATTTAACATTTTTTGTCAAACACATACATTTACAGGATGCAAAAATCCTTCCCGATTTCAATTTTTACCGAATTGAATTGCAATGAGAATTGTTTGGGTGATGCCCATATGTCCATACTTTGGTATGACTTTGGTATACTACTGTATAATTTGTATTTGTCTGTCGGACAATTAGATCAATTACCATATTATTTACCATATTCGTTAAGTTTGACTAAAGATTAATTTATAGCATATACATTATATTCATATAATTTGTATGAACTACATAAAATTGTTCCCATGAAATACCTGGGTTTAGTAATCAAAGTGAGGTACATACGCAGGGAGTGGTGTAGGGTATTATATAGTCGGCCCCGAGAGTTATAACTTTAATATTTATCCGTGGATATTTTTCAATTATTTTCATTGTTAGAATAATAATATTTTCTTCAAATTTGTTCTATTTTTATTCTTTTTTGTTACAATAAAATAACGGGTGATTCATGAAACACATAAATTTGAAAGATTACTTAAAATTTGTATTATCGGTTGAAAGAACAATTTACTGTTTGAAAATGATATCATGTAAATGTTGGCCACTACTAGGGTTTGCATTTTCCCGTACTTTTTATTTCCCGGGAAACGGGAATTATTTTTTCAATTTCCCCGGATCCCGGGACAGCACGGGAAATCGTCAACATACTGTTTACCATGAGTTAAGCTTATTTTTTTTTTTCAAAGAAACATTCACATTTTATTAAACTAAAATAGATATATATTTCACAAGGAACCTGTTACAGAATTCATATAATAAAGCGAAATATGAAATCAATTCAAACATCTTTTCAAATTTCAAAATTAATTAAAGATCAGATATTTCTTATTTTATGGGAAAATGTGGACGCGACGGAGATCGATCGTTCACATTAATAGTGGGCAGAGCATTAAATGAAATGTTTGTTCTTTGTCGCTTCGAAAACATAATATTTTTATTTTCGGATACATGCCCAAAATCTATATTTTCCGGATTTTAATTTTTTTCATATGGAGCTTGACAGGAAAAATCCGAAAAAGTTGAGTTTGAGTCTAAATCCGAACGCAGCTTAAGAATGTGTTGTCATCCAACTGCAATATTTGACATATCTGATTAAAAGCTATCTAAATCTAAATTTGTATACAACAATTTTAATTTTATTGTGGAAATGATGGAAATATGTAAAATTTTCTATTGAATTTCCGCGGGATTCCCGTACGAATTTCCTGGTATACGGGAAATGAAAAATGTGTGAATTCCCGGGAATTTTCCCGCGATGCAAACCCTAGCCACTACGTCTTAGGTAGTCCATTCGGAAGGTCCAATTTTAGGCGACTCGTTCGAGTATAGCTACTGGTATCTCCCATTCACTGGAAATAACACACTAATTTAAGTCACCTGTCTTCAATTCTTGTACAAGTTAAATTTTGAACGCTTTAAGGCCGAGTTCCTTACGTAAAATTCGCCAAGTTTTCGAATACGACAAGTCAAGCTGCTGAGAATGACGATGAATCGATTCGCCACTGTTTTCGCGAACACTCTCAGCTGCAGCTGCTATATTCTCTTTCCTGTTTTTCGTAATACGGCTGAATAGTTTGGAGGCGTTGTTGTGGTATGAGTCTTTCCATGATGCCAAACGATACTGAACAAAAAATCAGTTTTATATGAGTCATACCTGATCAGGCAAAAAAGCTTATTAAAAATCAAACTTCACGATTAACAACCCGATATTTATCCACGGATATTTTTCAATTTTTTTAATGTGTTTTTTTAGTAAATATAGTAATAAAGGAAAATATTTTCTTCAATTTTTTTCTATTTTAATTTTTTTGTTACAAAAAAAATATTTTTCTAATTTTTTAGGATCTGTTCCTAGTCCACCGCTTTAACGTGAAAGAGAAATAACTAATAAATAACTTTAACAAATGGAATAAAATTGGAATCCACTCCACCTTAATGTAAATACATTCACACAAAGAGATTTCATCAGACTTCACCCGACTAAATATTCAATTTCCAAACATGTTTTAAATGATAACAAAGACATTTGAATTAAATTATAATTGAAATAAAATATTTAACTAATGCACATTAACTATAAGCAGTCGTCAGCCACCAATCAGCAGTTATAGCTGTCATCTCTCTCGTTTATAACTATATGTCAGCACTAAGCGTAGGTTTTGTTGGCTTGTTTAACGGCCCTATTATGTGCATATAATTAAGTGTGAATGACTACCCCTTTGCGACAAACCTGTTTTGAGAATTTTTGAATAGCGATGCAGCAAAGGGAGACGTTTGCAATGTGAGACAGAGTTGGTGAAACACATTTGATTGATAATTGATTTAAATAGCTGCAGCTTATTTTATCTATATCCCAGAATCACTTGCTAACCTCTGCGTTGCTCAGCTGATGTAATGCCAGAAAAGCTCGGTGTCCCACCTTCCATATCTCTCCCCTACCCATGCATTATGGCAAAAGTGAAAACTAAACCATATCAACGGACAAATGTGATATTAATGGCATTTAGCCTGACATTATCGTGCCACGGACTGAGTGTTGAAATGTTGCCACGCACTCCTCGGGGCACATCGAGGTACGGGCGAGCATATTTCCCAGTAATTTGTCTCACGCCTCAATGCAATTGGGAACCGAGGGCGAGTAGGTATACACGCTTGTGCGTGTGCCCTCTGCTGGCAATGCCCCTGTGTTCATGTCGTATTTTTGGGAACGGGAATGAATAAATGGACGGATGGATGGATGGATGGCTGGCTGGAGAAATGAATGAACGAATGAATGCCGAACCAATGTGAGACCTTCAGTTAGTTTCCTCCTGAGGCGGAGAGAATGGCTCCAGCTCCTCCTGTTGACGCTGATGGGGACGATAGTGTTAACAGAATTCATATAAAAGCGGGCGAGCGTTGTCATCGTCATCTCGTCAGCATCCTCATCATTGCCATCATCAGCGTCCTCCTCCATCTCTGTCATCCTCCTCGCCTTGGCTGTTGTAGATTAATGAGCTGCAAATTATTTGTAACAACAGCCAAATATATATGCGAATGTTTGTGTATATGTATATGTATGTGTTCATAAATCACGTACAATCACGCATATCACGTGTTTGCAACGCCTGCACGCAGAATATACAACACCAGCAGCAGTGTGGCAGGCGGGCGGACGCACACACCAGACAACCAAACAGTGAGTCAACCAGCCAGACAAGCTCTGCTGTGGCTTCCACTCCACCATGCATGGAGTACTTTTCGCAATTTTGCCTAAGGTTCATTGAGGCGTATGTTTTCGCACACTCATTCACACACACACGCGCGCGCACACATTGTTATGGTATTTTTACGGGGCGCATAATGCGGCTTCCGAGGGAGGCCTCTGCCGGCTTGAAGCCGGTGTAATGATGATGTTACTGTCGTGCCAAAATAAGTAAAATACCGACAAACCGAAAAATACTTTTCCATCCCAACTCCTCTTATAAGTCATAGTGACACACGCAAATGCATACTTACATACATACATGTTGCATGAGGCATAGGGCCACGAAAAAAAGTTTATTGTTGCTGCAACAACTTCTAGGGGGTGAGCGTGTGCAACACAGCCTGCGTGTGGTGCTCCACCACCACCAATATATTATGCCAACGGGGATTGGAAGTAGCAGCGAGTAAGTAATCCCGACTTTCATATGTTGCATATTCCAAATACAGGGTAGGCCGGCGAAGTGCTGCTAATTGGATGAGGATGAGAAAAACATGTAATGTTAGGTCAGCTAGACGGGAATATTTTTTGCAACAGAAAAACGGAAGTGAATGGCTAATTGAACCGGAGGTCGTATCAGAGTTAAAAGGGGGTTAAGTAAAAGAGCCAAGGGTGGACGTGGTAATCGGAGTCGCAGTGTTAGCTGTTTTCGGATTGACGGAGAGTGGAAAGTAATTAGATGATTTACCTTTTTGGCGAATGGAGCAGGGGCAGTACTAATATTTGTAATTAGGATTATCTTAAAAGGGAGAGGGTTCATTAATAAAATCTCACATTACTTTTTGTGCATTAAAAATGTCTATCAAAAAAGGTTCTCTAAGAAAATGGGCAAATCACAATTACCGTCCAGATTTATAGTTATACTTTAATCTTTTAATAAAATTTTACATTTAGGCTCTCGTGCCAAGTAAAATTACTCGATTAGAACGTCTCACAATATTGTTTCTTCTACTTCAAATATCTTCAGCACACCCTGTATAAGGTAGTGTTTGTGGCACTATAGCCGTCTCTGCATAAAGAAAAGTATAAACAAATGCGAAATAAATGAAATGAAATATTTACAACACATGTTCTACTGCTTGTTTGTGTGCGCGCGTGTTCACACAAATTTGTCTGCATTTTTCATCCAACCAAATACTTATTAGTATGTAAAGGGTGTCTCAAAATTCATTTAGTATTTGAAATTTCCGCCTGTAAAGTGATACCAAGAAATAAATAAGAAATTTTCAGTCGACTTTGTAGACTTTTTTACCCACACCCTCAGTGTCCGAATTCCGGGAATCCTGTATGCGATATTGATCCCTTTAACGTATTTATAACTGCATTCGAAATTGAGAAATTGATCGATTGTTGGTGTCAAATTGCTATGGGATCTGCGATTTCGTCTGCGCTATAAATTGTCAAAATATGATCAAATATCAAATCACAAAGTATTTCTATCATTTGCTTAATACCATTTTGTTATATACGCCATTTTAGAATTTTTTTTATTCCAATTCAAAAAAGGTAAACAAAATTATTTAAGCAAAATATACATTAGGTTGGGTAGCATTTATTTATTTCTGTAAACTTTAATATTCTGCTGTTAAGAAAACAGATTTGCGTATCTCTCGAGCAAATCACTCTAACCTATTTAAATTTAAAGATTTTATAACTTCTATACGGACGATCGGAATACTCTGAAATTTGGTCATTGGTAATGTTTTCATAGACGTTATATACACCTGCAATATGAGCGATATTGCAAGACCTCTTACACAAATTGGCACAAGCTTTGGTTAAAATAAAACTGATTAGTAACAATTTAATATTGGAAATGGTTTTACAATCACTTTATACCTGTCAAATAGTTATGATTTGTTGTACCTCCCACACAAATAATCCAACCCTAAGTAAAATGCAAGTTATTATAAATTATATGCAGATGCTCTCTGAGCTGGCGAAGGTTATAAACTATATATGAAATTACCGACATTTTACATCATTATAATTATTAGTTGCTTATCATTTTAGTAAATCTGTTTCCAAAACTGCAGAATATCCAAATTTGCAGAAAAAATAAATGCTACCCCACCTAATGTATATTTTTCTTAAATAAGTTTGTTTACATTTTTGAATTTCAAACGGAATAATTTTTGAATTTCAAATGAAAATTTTTGAATTTCAAATGATATTTTTTTGAATTTCAATTAATATTTTTTGAATTCCAAATGGAAATTTGGAATTTTAATTGATATTTTTTTAATTTCAAATGGAATTTTTGAATTTCAAATGGTATATTTGATGGTATATTTTATGGTATATTTTGAATTGCACTTGAAAATTGTGTAGAAATAAATATTTGGTAATGAAAATCTACAGATATTTACTTTCATTGAGAAGCGAAATCTACAATTACATTTAAATTTTTTATATTCACACATGACTGAACTATATAATTTCAGAAAATTATAAGCAACTATGTCAAAAATATATAATTTATTGACGGACTTCAAAAGTGAACGTTTTTTAATACTCTTGAAAACTGTAGGAAGACATAAAAACAACATAAAAATGTTGACAGAAAATACCACAAACATCACTTAGAGCAGGCTTGACAGATACATTTTTTTCTTATCCCCAAAATTGTTATGAAAAATTCCCTATTATCCCCTAAATATAAAAAAGTTGTTTTATTTCAAAGAATTCGATTCGTCAACAACCATGGAATGTTTTGATCATTATCGTACCCGAAATAGTCATGAAAATCCCCATTATAAAAAAGTTGCTTTATAATAAAGAATTCAATCAAACAAAAATAATTTATGAATATCATCATCAACAATCTGGGAATATTTTGAATAAGTTCCTTATTTAAAATTGCATTAATTTCGTTCTAGACAATGAAACAGTGGTCTACTGTTGGAATTGATGAATGATTTTTGAATGAATGTTTTTGATGATTTTTTAAATTTGATATTAAAATTTAGTCTAAAATTTTTACTCAGTTTGTAGTTTAAATTTGTAAAAAAATACTTTTTAGAAATTTTAATTGATTCAGGTAAGTACGTTAATTTTTGAAAATTTCTCCTTGAAAAAGTTTTGTGTGTGCGTTTGTCTATGAATACTGTAATTTTAATATACAATATTTTGGAATCATTGGAAATAGGAACAATTCCAAAAAAAAAAAAAAAAACAAAATAAGAACACATAATATTTCGCGTAAAAATAACAATATGTATATCGTGATGTGTCGGATAATATTTTGTTAGATGAAAGCGAATGTTAATAGGAGTTTGGAACGTCATTAATTTAATTTAAATTTATTTATAGTTTTAAATACTTCATAGCAAATTCATTTCAATGCTCCTTTTTTGTCGATGACATTTTCCAGTAGATATTTATAAATAAATTTGCATTCCCAGTTAAAATCAAATATTATTATTTTTTAAAGTACACAAAATCCCCAAATATATTTTATGAAGTCTCCACAAAAATCCCTTGTCCACATTTCATACTTTTTATCCTTTTGAACATCATAAAATACTCATGGATGGGGACAAATCCCCACATCTGGCATGTCTGGCTTAGAGCGCTATATAATTGTACTACACACCGAAAGCGACCTTGTGTTTATAGCAGATCCAGAATGACAAATGATATTTATAAGATCTTTATAATAATTTTATTTTTTATAATATTTTTTTCATAAACATCACCAACAATAATGAAGGAAGGGTTTTCCCGGTATTTAACCTGACTTGTCAGAAAACGAATAACTTGAATCGCATCCAATTACGCAAGTGAAAACATTTATTTATTTATTATGATTTTTATTGTAATTAAAATTGCAGTAAATCTTAAGGCAAAAATACAGCAGCTTAAGTTATTGGCTTGTATTTTATATAACGGAAATGTAATTATTAAGCTGTTTCTACGTTCGCATAATCTGGATATTTGGTTTACAAATAAGTATTTTAATATTTCTGTAAAATAATATTTTTTCTCTCTGTATACTTAACATGCCACGGCCAGAGATTGGAAAAATAGTTTTGGACTAGTAAAATGGAGCACTGACATATGTGAGTAGTTGTTTAATATTTTCAAATTATTGCTGAATTTTCGAGCAAAACCATGGTATGCGATCACATTCAATACACCAACATGTGACTTTTTAGAAGTAGGGGCATGATCAATCAGTGACTCTTTCGGGTGCTCGATTTCGCAACATGGTATTATTTCTGCGTAAATTGCATACTATTAATGTGAACGATATTTTCGAGACTACGTGGAACCTTTCCTGGTCATGTAGTCACTCGTTTAGATTATCGTAATTTGAAGTTTAAGGTCCACACCCAAAACTGCCTTGAAGGAGGAGATTCAATGCTGCATCGCCGAATGTTGGCTGCCATCTTATCCAAAATGACCACGCTAAATTTCGAAAAAATCATTTGCCCGATTTGCTAACCATATCCTATGTTCTCGAAGCTCAAAAAAACTGCGTTAACTCTTCAAACTAAATATTGAGTCAATTTTCGGCCACCCTTTAACATGTGTTGAAGAATTTGTGCTCATTCGTAGGTGTGAGAAATTCACAAATCTTCTTTTAACAGCACCGCCATAATCATCGTCCTCATCATCACAGTCATGATCGTTTCGATGAAATACACGCCTGTCTGTCTGTTTGTCTGGCTCCCACAGACAGGACATGGTGTTTTAGTTGGGACTCCACGCTTGACGCTTTGAACCTAAGCAAGCCGTAAACTTGCAATAGCAGCTGCACAAACACACGAAGGACTATAAATATTTCGAAGAAAGATATCAACTTAAATGAAAGATAGCTAGCTAACCCGACAATTTATTAAGCATTGTGCGAGGCGACGAGATGCGAAGAAACGCCAACAAAGTTTATGTGGTGCAAAGTCTGAAATGAAATTTATGAAGAAATTTATGAGAACGCATTACACACACTTTTGACTATCGACTTACACAGGCATTACACGCTTATCGCCATACAAACAAAACACACACACAAACACAGTGATAGAAAGACTCATTCACAAAGAAGTCAACAACCGAATGAAATGGCTCACATGTGCGAATCGGAGAGGGAGTGAGTAAGAGCAAATGGAAAAGTTCGAAGAAGAAATTTTAAATTTAAATTTGAAGACAGCATTTCCTGTTCCTGCTCCGTTTTAATTTATAGTGCTCGTCTCTCCGGGTAACTATTGTTCTTTGTTGCAACGTTTGTTTAACCTGATTAAAAACAATCTTTACGCTCGCTTTCCTTTTTTGTTTGTATTCAACCAAACCACTCTCAAAATGAAGAAGGAGACGATGATGATGACGATGATAACACTCCAACACATAGAGATACATATTCATTCAAATACTTACCCACACACACACAAAAGTATTGCCAAGTTTTGCGCCTTTATGACGTCTTCGGTTTTTATGCGTCCTTTCCGCTCTAAACAAATATTTTTGCTGTGCTGCACTTGCCACACGCCGTCAACCAGTCCCACTCAGCCCGCCAAGTAATTTGGTTGTGGGTGGGGTGGTTGAGGAGGGTGGAACTGGTTGAATGAATGGATGCACTTTTCATAAAATAATCACATTCGTTTGTATACACACTCGTCGTGTTCACAAGTAGTCTTAATGTAAGCGTTCTCCTGTGCCTGCCTGCAAGTCAAAATAAGTACAGCATCTGGACAACAAATTAGGAAGGGTTAAAAAAATTCTTAATACATAAAATAACAATAAAATATTCTTATATCCTTCGAAATGTATCTCCGTCAGCACCCTGTATCGATTCATAGTACAAAAAATAATTGCATTCGAATAAAAAATAGGCTTTGTTTATAAATCAATCAAATCAATTAAAAAATAATGATCTCAATTAATATATTAATTAATATTTTAATTCATTTTATTAATTTTTTAATTGAATTAAATATGATCAATCGCAATTCAATAGAAATATATAGATTCATTAATTATTTCTGTGTATAACAAATTAATCAAAACAGTTATATTTTTATACCCTACACCTAAGGTATATTCACTTTATCATTCCGTTTGTGACACTTAAATTATTAATCGGAGACTCCATAAATTATATATATTCTGAGTCGTGGTAAAATTCTAAGACGATCTAGCCATGTCCGTCTGTCTGTCTGTTGAAAGCACGATAGCGGCCGAACGAAATGAGCTAGGAGGTTGGAATTTTCCCTAAATGTGTCTTATGGTTGCAGATCGGTTGGAATTGAAAGTGGGCGAAATTGGCCCAGAGGGAAAAATTTATCCCAAACAAGGACTGAAAGTACTCCCTAATATTTAGAACACTTGAAATTTGTTGCGTACATTCCTCTTGTAGCGTAAAAGCACCAAAAAGTAAATACACGTTCTAGCGGGCGAAATGGGACAAAAAGGGATAAAAATAGTCCCAATGTTACGATAATAACTAGAAACATGAAATTTGGAATGTACATTAGAGCGTACCAGGTTACAAGTAAAAAAAAAAAAAGTTCGCCGTACACCTTCGAATATGAAGTATTATTGAAAGGTAGTTTCAAAAAAATTTTTTTTATTTTTTTATGCCGAACGTAGGGGTCGCGCTTTTACATTTTTCTATATAACTTCTGCATTTATAAACGGATTTTAAAGTGTGATACATCGATGTTTTTGTCCGATTTTTTTGTCTTTGAAGTCATTGAGCTCAAACATGATTCATGATTTTATGCGAGCTTTAATTTTCGATTATTAGAGTGGTACATTAGGGTAGTAGCAACTGAGAAATGATGGGTAAGTACCAGAAGGGGGTGCTTGAGCTCAATGACTTCAAAGACAAAAAAATCGGCCTCGTCGAGACAAAAACATCGATGTATCACACTTTAAAATCCGTTTATAAATACAAGTTATATAGAAAAATGTAAAAGCGCGACCCCTACGTTCGGCATAAAAAAATAAAAATTTTTTTTTTAAACTACCTTTCAATAATACTTCATATTCGAAGGTGTACGGCGAACTTTTTTTTTGAGGTACGCCCTAATGTACATAGCTCTAATTGCGTAGATACGTAAAATAGAAAGATTTTACAAAATTCGTACTTTTAAGGGATACAATTGGAAAAGAGGGATAAAAATGGTACCTACTAAACCGCTGAAGTTGAAATCATTAAATTCATTGTGTACTTTCCTCTGATTGTGAAGATGTGAAATAAAAAGATTTTTTTCGAAATTTGTTCTTTTAACCGGAACATGGGGAGAATGGGGATAAAAATGGTACTAACCAAACGGCTGCAGCTATAATTATGAAATTCGGTGTACTTTCATCTGACTGTGAAGATGCAAAATATAATGGATTTTGTGGAAATTTATACTTTTGGGCGGAAAATGGGGCGAATGGGTATAAAATGGTACCAACTAAACGGCTGAAATTCTATGACTGCGGTGACGCGAATAATAAAGAGATATTCCTATATTTGTAGCATCAGCATTTAAATGGAATTAAATTTGGCTACAATCAAATCATGATATTCAGTATTTGCACTCGTCTGTTTACGTAGTCGCGAAAAATAAGAGGTACGTTTTTTTCTAAATTCGTACTTTTAGGGTAAAAATGGGAAAAGGAGTAAAACTGGTACCAATAAAACGGCTGTAACTAAAATCATGAAATAAGGTGTGTACATTCCACTCTGAAAAATATTGGATCTTCAATATTACAACTTTTCCTATAAGGCTGTAGATGGAATCAAGAAATTGCTAATGGCGAAAAACGGGCTTGAGGGAAATTGTTTTTACCTTATAATATTAAGGGTACATTTTTGAAGATTTGTGACTAATAATTATATTAATATTTATGTATAGTAGAGGACTATTAATATTATAATAATGAAGAATTTCAATTTTCCTAATATGGTAGTGCACTTTTATGTAATGTCGACAGCCACCAATCTATCGATAATATTGTGGGAAACACTCCGTGGTGGAGGGTATATAAAATTCGGCCCGGCCGAACTTAACGACTTTTTCTTGTTGTCATTGCATCAATTAAAAAATAATTGATTTGTTTTTTAATAATATTATTATTATGTATTAATTAATACTTCAAATGTGCATATTATATTTAAAATATTAATTAATTAGATTAATATTTCAACTCACTCAATGTTCTATGCCCTCCACCATAGGATGGAGTTTAATAGATTTCAATTAATTGTGCATTATTATTAATACATTAATTAACTAATATTTCATTCGAATAGGGGTGAAATAGGCAAAAAGGGGTAAAAAATGGTACCAATCATAGGACAGCACGTAGAAACGTGAATTTCGGTTTATAAATAAATTAAAAAAATCGCGATGCAAATTATTAATTACTATTACACCAGCCGGTGACTGTTTAAATGTTGCCACAGTGTGTATTGTTGCCCCCAAACGTATCTACTTTTTCGCCTGAATTTTTAACTACAGTTGCTCGCTTGTTAGTTTCTATAAGCGTTCCTTACTATTATGACAGCTGTTTTCACTTTTTCATGGGGTTCTTTTTTTGCGCTTCTCCCTTTCTCTGTGTGTGTGTGTGTGTGCATGAAGACTACTTGTACTTTCTTTCACTTGTTCGTTAGTATTACTGCATGTTGTTAGCCAAGTTGCACTTTTTTTTTTTTCGCTTGTGTTACTTCCATTCGAGCCATTCGTAGTTGTCAGTTCTTCTTTTCTTTTTTTTGGCTTCTGTAGTTTTACGAGTATAACATTATTATGGCGGTTATTGTAATGGTGTTAAAAGCTGCCATGATTATTATCTTGGTTGATTTTCTCGCGATTATTCAGTTCCTCTTTTCTTGCGCACTTTAGACAAATGTTAGTGTTTTCAAGCGTGAAATAGACTTGTTTGGCATTCTGATTAATAAGTCAGTGCATTGTTTGTCCTTGGGAAGACTGTTGGCCAGGATCCACAGAGAGTCATTGAAGTAAAGGGTGATTTTTTAAGAGCTTGATAACTTTTTTTTAAAAAAAAACGCATAAAATTTGCAAAATCTCATCGGTTCTTTATTTGAAACGTTAGATTGGTCCATGACATTTACTTTTTGAAGATAATTTCATTTAAATGTTGACCGCGGCTGCGTCTTAGGTGGTCCATCCGCTTAGTCCAATTTTGGCATTTCCACGTTTTTGAGTAACAGAGACCCAATTGGTGCGAACGGCGACGAATCGAAAATTGGTGGTCATCATTAACACTGGCCGATACAGCTGCGATATTTTCTTCAGTTCGCACTCTACGTAAGCGTGTTGGTGGTTTAATGTCCAACAATGTAAATTTGGTGCGAAATTTAGTCACAATAGCCCGAATAGCCGCTTCAGTGGGTCGATTAAACTGACCATAAAATGGAAGCGCGCAATGAACTTTCTTAACAGAGCACGCATTTTGATAATAAAATTCAATAATTTGCAAGCGTTGTTCGTTTGTAAGACGATTCATGATGAAATGTCAAAGCATACTGAGCATCTTTCTCTTTGACACCATGTCTGAAATCCCACGTGATCTGTCAAATACTAATGCATGAAAATCCTAACCTCAAAAAAATCACTCTTTATATATAATTTTATGTTTCAATTGACTTGATTTAAATGTCGAAATGATTGTTTGATGGGGGGATGTTTAATTTGAGAAAGTACATTTGTCGATAGTTTCGGAATTTAGATGTGGAAATATCATAAAAGACAAGGTCGACAAATGGCCATAAAGGAATGGGTGAAAGCTCAATCAATGAGTAATAAATGTCACCATTTGTATAAAAATATTGACCTCTATAATAAGTAGATGCAAAACTAGGGTCAGGACAATATCCCAGTTCAAATCAAATATATTACTAGAGCGCCTCGGTAGTTGAGTTGGTAGCGAGCTCGGCTATCAGCATGGGGGTTGTGGGTTCGATTCCCACCAGAGCATCTGGTCTGTCGCTGCAATAACTAGCTACAATGGTCTAGTAACCCCGACTCAAACCCTGGACCCAACATTAGAATATAAATATAAACTATCGAAAAGCAAGTGCCATCTGAATAAATACTTTTAGATGATCTGATCTTTCTTGTGTCCTAAACTCGAAAACAATAATAATTTTCTATGGAAAAGTTTTTCTATTAAAATTTAAATTTTCGCCGATAAAGATAATTGTTAAATATACACATTCGATCACGCACGGTTTTACGTTAGCTAGGTTGAATTACGTGAGCCCTCACTTTCACGAGTGTCTTAAGGCACAGCTTTAAACGGCCAAAACCACATGGAAAGGTTTTTTATATTTGGGCAAAAAACGGGATATATGAATTCAAAAAGGGGGATTTTTTACTAAAAAAGTGGAATCGCGTAATTCTAACCAAAAACGTAAAAATATAAAGATTCTGGTATTTTAATGTATTATAACTTTAAATAGCTGTGTTTAGTAAATTTTTAGATTATTTTCCTTTTGGATATTTCCTGAAGAAGTCGGTATGACAGGTAAGGTATCCAATTCTAACCAAAGAACTTTAGGTGGATTAAAATAAAAAAGTAGCTGCACTTATTGTCACTTGTACATAATGCTTCGTTCGGATATACAATCCACTTTGAATGGATTTCAATGGGCTATCAAATCATATATAGAATATGGCTCTATGGTATGGAACCCTTTTTATGATATTTACTGTAATCGCATTGAGCGGTTACAGAAAAAAATTATTAAATTTGCTTTAGCTTGTGTGTCATTTTTCAATCCCGTGCCGACGTATGAAGCTTTATACCGACTAATTCATTTGGAGTCTTAATCAAGTCGTAGATCAAATAAACCAATTTGTTGTCTTATCGATTGTCTTTTGAGCTTAGTCTTATTTGTTTTAATGTTCCATCTAGATTCCTTTTTATAGAACTAAATATGCTTCTTTTGAGCTTATAATGAGGTCCATGAAGGAATATAATAAGTTAATAATTAAGCATGATATAGATTTGACATATACTCTTAATATATTTAAGGAAACTCTAGATTTAATTCACTTTTAAGTTTGGCTTGTCTGTAAGGATTGTACTCCATAGACATATGAATAAATAAATATACATAAATCCAAAATGCGGAAAAGGAGCAGCAAAACTCGGTTTCGCTAATTTATATAAATATAAAAACAACAAAAAATCTGAAATATATAAATGGATGCCTTAATTATCGTTTTTACTTCAGTACACATACTTTATTCATCAACTTACTGCGATTAATAATCCTGTCTGTTCCTTTAAAAAATAAAGCCAACGTTTAGCACATTTTGTCGATTACCAAAAAATAATGTAGAACGAAAAAACGGGATAAATGGCAGGATTATGCGGGATGAAACATTTTAGCGGGATTGGGCATCAAAAAGCGGAAAAATCCCGCGAAAAGCGGAATGGGGTCACCTTAGTTATATCCAGACTGAAAAATTGATATATTTGACAATTCAGTCTGGAAAAGTCCTAAATCCACTGACCTACTAGTGAAGAAGTTATGCGGTTAGATCTCAGAGACAAAATGTCAGCTGTCCACAAAGCCATAGGAGGCTTTGTGGACCTACCATGTCCAAAGAGGACATTTTATTGTATTTATGTTCCTTTACTTTGGACACATTATCAACATCCATATAATCTGCTGGTTCCAGTGTAATAAGAAGAAATATGACCAATTTAGTTTACTGTCATCCTAAGTGTTTTGTTTAAAATAAGATAGCAATTTTCAGTCGGCTAAACTTACATCCTTAAATCAATATATCCTTAAAACCAATATACCGAGAATCTGTATGGAATCTGTGGATTTCAGGCGACACTGTAGCAGTTTTACCGATGATGATGACATTTGTATACTGGAAGGGGAGTGAAAAGCCTTCTCCTTGCTGCTGATGACATGTGATATCTGGTACTTAAATAACAAAAGCAATCCGTTTTCTTTGTTGAGAAGTGTCTCAAAAATAATGATAGTTTTTCGAATAAAATCATCTACAAAGATGAAGCGCATCTTAGCTTCGTTAATAATTAAATTTGCAGTATTTGGCGTTCAGAAATCCTGATTGTGGAGAACCCTATGCAACAACAACATATCACTGTATGGTGCAGATTTTGAGTTGGATACAGCGAGCAACCAATTTTCTTCAACAATGATAGAATTTATAAATTGCAGCTATGGATAAGATATTGTTTTATCATATAGCCATTCACACCACCCCCTGAAATCAGTTTTGTGGGACAGTTTAGTACCAACTCAGAAAAAGAACGAACTTAACCCTAAAATGAATTTTAAGTTTTGACTAATTTATGACATTTTATTTGAATTTTGGTGTATTCAGAGACTTATATAGAATTTTATGCCAAATCTTTTTGTAGAACATATTGACCTGTTAAACGCCTGTTTTCTACAAGAGAGTCCAAAAAGACCCCCATATTGATGAGCTAGTGTTTTCAAATATTCAACAAAAATGTTCCTCGTAGTGTTTAAATTAATATTGCAAAACACATCCTGTATTTAAAATGTACAAATCGCAGCGTTTTCTATGGAGATTCATCATAAGAATGTGCAAAATAGGGGAAATATTGATCCCTCTAGAATAACCTCCATGTTTACCCCCTCCAACAGAATCTGTTGTCAGCATCCTATTTTTGCATTCCACAGAGTAATTGGTTGAATTCTAGATCAAAATAAGTCGACGAAGGGTAATATTTGTTTCTTAAGAAAATTTGATGTTAATTCTTTGTACTACAATTAGCAATCCATGATCCTGGTCTAAGCCCTTTGTGCACATTCCATTGTTCTTCGATCGATTGTGGAGAGCAAAGCAATTCTTAGCCTTATCTTCATCAGCAAGTCCACGAAAGGAATGTGGAAATAAAAAAAATTTTATTTTTATTTTGCATGCCTATAAAACTCTATCATGACTTAAGTGCGAGAGTAAATAAAAAATACTTTACACACCTACACAAGTGCACAAGTACGCACACATAAACGGATACACACGTCCTTATTTACATTTACATCCTCATCCATACCGCAGACGAAAACCACATGCATTTTCCGCAATTTCTTTTTTTGCGCTGCTACGAAGGCACGAGATTCAAACTCAACCGAACACATCCAGCAAAGCAGTACAACCACCAGCTATCATAACATGAAACGAGATCCAGCTCCTTTTCTTAACAATGCCGGGCTTGGCAAACGAAGCGCAAGTGCAAGTGAATAAAAACTAGTTAAAGATGGCAATATGTTCCGCCGAGCCGAATGAAATATACCCTAGGCCGTAGTGCTTCATAAAGGACAGGATAAAAGAAAGGATATTGGGAAATAGAGCAAGTTAAACGAATTAAATACTACAGGTCTGATTGTATGTATAAATAAATAAATGATTATAAAAATAAATGACGAAGAGAAATAAGAACTCATACCAAATATTCTTGTATGTTTGAAATCTTAGCGAAGTTTTGAAAATATATATGCACATTAGGCTGGGTCACAAAAAATAATGTTTTCACCAACCAATATTAAAATTTGAATTGTATAAAAATGGATATTGAAACACGTCTAAATCATGTTATCCTAGTGTACTTTTTTATGTTTCTCCTTTGTCCAATTTTGTCTGAATTAATATTAATATTAAATGTATTTTATATATATTTTTTATATTGTTTTAAAGTATCTTATTGGTCGAAGTAGTTGATGTTTATAGAAACATTTTGTGGTTTATTAAAGTTTACAACTAAAAACCCGTATTTCTTGGGAACATTTTACAAAAGGTCTTATAAAAAAAAGATACAAGGAAACACAATGAAATTACATTAAACGTTCGAACAATAAGTTATTCTAATAAGAATAAAAATTAAAATTAAAAACTGGCAATTATTGGATTGATTGGATAGACCTCTATCCAGTAATTTCGAGACTTATCCGAAAGCCGATATTCATAAAATTCAAATTGGAGAAGTATGATCCAAATGACCGGATAAAACTGTCACCTAATGTTTCAAAGAAAAATAGGACCATTTTCGGTACAAAAATTACAAAATGGCGAATATACTACAAATATGATAATAGGGGACATCAATACTTCCGAAGGGCCATGTAAAACATTTTCTGGTGAATTTTTCCTTGTTAAACTTGACAACGATATTAAAAAATATTATGGATATATTTCTTTTTAATTTTTTAATAAAATACCAATTTTCGCCGAAGGTACCTTTGATATGTGTATTCTCATTTTATGACACCCACTGATATTTTCCATTAAAGGTAATCATAATGGCTACAAATGTTGCAACTTTCACTTTCAAACCGTGGTGTAGAATTAGAAAACTTATTTCCAATAAGCTTCAAACTAAGATTTTTTTTGAAAAATATTTTCCTGCATGAAAAAATCATTAAATAATTAATAGGTAACACAAGTGTTTTAATTTTTGTTTAATTTGCGTGAAAGCGCCCTTTACGGATTTGTAAATAGAATATTTATATTTTAGTTTGTAATAGCAGGAATCTTAACGAAGAATACAATCCATATTTGACGAAAATCTTTGAATAAATGTAGAAGATATAGCCCTTCTTGTCTGTTATCTTCACACATGACTAAATCAATTTAAATAAAAACGTCAGAAGAAAATGGCACACGAATTTTTAAATTCACTTACTTCTATATTAACTAGTCATAGAACTAGGTCATAACTATGGTATCCAATTATTCAGACTGTATATTATTCGATTATTCGTTTATTCAAAAACGGAGAAATTTCAATTAATTGTTCCATTAACCGATTAATTGAACAATTGTCCTACTCAATAAATCATAATTAATTAACGCTAAATAGATAAGGAAAATGTAGCTCAATGTTTGTCAGTACTTTTCAATATTTATTGAAATAAATTACAATGCCGGTAATCATATTATCTGCAAATACAAATGTAAAGAGCTTGCGAGTGGTCCAGCTATATATTGGCTCTAAATCCATGTCACACGAACGATTCTGACGTAGTTAATTTTATTCAAAGAACAATATAGCTGAAATAACATTTGTTATAAAGAATATTTTAATATTTGTTGTTTGTATGTGTTGTATGCATTGTTGGTCTGTGTTGTCATTTTTTCGGTTTAAGACCAATGATTGTGCTTTAGTCTTCAGCAGAACCCAAAATTAGCAAAAAGGCAAGTGAGACCTTTATTGTTGCAGCTAAAAGTTGACTGCGCAGCTGAAGAATGAATGATTTCATAAAATATATATTAAATTGTTAAATTTAATTTATCATGTATAAAAATGAGAGTATAAATATTACTTAAAATAAATTGGAATTCTAATAAAAAATATCCTTAAAAATTGTTTAATGCTGATTTTTTGAATCATGTGCACAAAAATTCATATGCAAAGGTCGGATACAAAATTTTTATTTTTGTGTTGAGAACATTTTCTTCGTGCTATATATTGGGCGTTTTGGTGATATTTTTTCTGATTAATAGACCAAAATCAATGTCTTGCAGTCGCAACATATAAAAAATTCTTTTTCGTGAATAACATTAATAAGCCCCTTTTCGTTTCCTATATTTATACACTCCACGAGAGTATTATGTCTTTGTGCATTTGTTTGTAACACCCAAAAGGAAGGGAGATAGACCCATTGTTAATTATACCGATCGAATTAGAATCACCTTTTGAATCGTCTGTCTTTCTGTCCATCTATTCTTGTAATCACGATACAGGTCGCAATTGTAGACAGAACCAAATGAAACTGTGCACAACGAAGTTTTTTGGTACTATAAACCACACATTTTAACAGATCTTCTTAAAATTCTTAAAATCTTATTTTTGTTCTATAAACAGTCATAGTGCAAATGGGTCAGATCGGTTCAGATTTCACTCCCGCTTTCACTTTTTCCACTCTATAAACCACATAATTTAACAGATCTTCTTCAAATATCTTATATTTCAACTAGAAACACCTAGAAAATAGCTATATTTACATATAGCTCCCATACAAATTTCGCTTCCGGATAGAATTGTTCCGCCCCATAAACCACGAATTTTCACCGAAAGTGAGCATAACACGTTATATTTGAACTGGAAGAACTTACAGTGAAAGGTAGTCACTTTGTTCCATATTTGGATATAGCCCCGATACAAATATTCATTTCGATTTGATAAATTGGACCAGGTCATATTAGTCTATGATTAGGGAACATACAGAAATTTTT
Source organism: Polietes domitor (assembly GCA_947397865.1). Classification (NCBI taxonomy): domain Eukaryota; kingdom Metazoa; phylum Arthropoda; class Insecta; order Diptera; family Muscidae; genus Polietes; species Polietes domitor. Next base: position 5,905,570 of record OX377622.1, on the reverse strand, counting down.
CTCGTTTTCACATTTTGACCGAGTTGAATTGCATTCGGATAGAAAGTGGAGTGTATCACATAGTCGGCCCGGCCCGCCCGACTTTAGCCTTTCCTTACTTGTTTTATTTATATATTTTGCGGTACAACTTATTGTATTTTTCTTTTCAGTGATTTAAATGTGGCAGCTTCTTGCCTGCTGCTGTCTCAACATTTGTCTCTTTCGGAGACATCCCATTTTGATATATTTTTCGACTACGATTTTCCGTGGAATACCTACTTTTTGAACCGAGGTTGTCCACCTTATTTCTGTAGATTATTGTAAAGTGCTGCAAACGGACTGACAAACCTATGAGACACTCCATTGCTTGGTGGAGGTTATAAAAACGGGCATCGGCAGAAGGAAAGCATATGCAATATGGATGTTTTATAATGCTTTGTAACTTTCAACATGATTAAATTTCTGTTGAAGGCAACAGGAGGAAAAAACGAGCCAACACTGTTCGTTCGTCTTGCATTTTCTTCTTCCTGCTGCCACTGCCGCTGCCGCTGCTTGTTGCAAAATGCAAGGATAATAACAACAACATTTACGAGCAGGCTATAAAGACACGGTCGTTTTGTTACACCATGCTTTTGTTGTTGTTGTTTCTGTTGCCACCGTAAGGAAATGTGCAACATTTCCGTAGCAAGTTGATTATTGCTGCTGCTGTTGCCTGTTATCGTGGCAAGCAAGTGAAACGCGTAAATGTTTCGAGTATAGTTTTTTAACAACATTATTTTGGTTTATTTTAACTTCCATGCATTCTTCTTCTTCTTTTTTCTTTGTTACGGCTTTCTTCACGTTCACACTTGCACATGCATACATACATACACAGAGTGTGTGTAGGTCCTGGCAGCGTGTTCAACCACTGCAACACCACGCCACGCCACATGAACCAAGTGGCGGCCAAAGAATTATGTTATGGCCAAGAAAGAAAAAAAAACAATATTCAAGTGATAACGAAAATATTATTTCTGCAGCTCCTTTCTTGTTGTTGTTCTGCTTCTGTAATTTATGCTTTAAGTATTAAAATTATATAAAGAAACGATACCATGCGATGCAGTGTAACATTACCTAGATTGCATTTGCTTAGAAGACAATCAAGTTATGAATTTAAGGGGTGGGGAAGAGCTTCAAGCAGGTTATAAAAAATCATGAAGTGCAAGGAAATTCAAAAAATTGAAATTCCTCATCAAGTTTAGAGCCTGCAACAATGCAACACAACATAAATTATACAGATTTCTTTTACGAGCCGCTTGCTTAGTTAGCTGCCGGTGCTGCTAAATCGTGAGCGTTTATTGGTAACAAGTTTGAGTTTGTTATGCAAAAGGAAGTGAAGTATAGTTTTATGTTGGTACTGCAAAAATGTAGTGCCAATAAGTTTTAATAATTCATAATTGTTTTAGTACTCTCTGTACGGAGAAAGAGCTCAAACTAAAAATTTCTAAAAGAAATTTATAGCTGGGAATGTAATTAAACAACAAAGGTAAATGCAGGACGGACCCTAGTTAAGATTCTCTTCCTTTTTTAGTTGGTGGGGTCGACTGAGAAAGTTTGTGAAACTTGTTTTATTTATGTTCATTTACTATTGATTAACAAAGTATGGAAGTCGTTGGTCATTGGCAATGGAGCTTAATAAAAATGTGTTCTGTCAGAACTTAAGTCCATTTCAACATATTTGGAATTGATAGCCTTCCTTCTGTGAAGAAAATCAATTAACAATTTAGATTTATTAAATTGGAGAATTACACGAAAAAACAAAGTGTTTTAAATTTAGACTTACGAGTATATTTTAAAATTAATGACGTAAAATGAAAGCTGTTATAACATATAAAGGGCGATTTTTTAGCTATTATCTTTTTTGGCAACACTGGTTTAAACAGCTGACGCACGTTTCGTGTTTTATTTCACTGTCAAACATCTTCAGTTTGGTCTATAATTTAACCATGAATCGTCTTACAAACGAACAACACTTGCAAATTATTGAATTTTATTATCAAAATGCGTGCTCTGTTAAGAAAGTTCAAGAAAGCCGAAGATCCACTTTTTTACCGAATGGCTCAATGGGTACGTAAATAGACAGAATCGTCGATTTTGGAGTGAATATCAGCCAGAAGCATCATAGATCGTGTGATTTAACGCCTTTAGACTATTTTTTGTGTGTATGTTAAAGCTCATGTCTATACAGACAAGCCCGCTTCAATTGACGCATTGGAAGACAACATTGAAGCATTTGAAGCATGCTCAAGCATGATTCATGATTTTATGCGAGCTTTAATTTTCTGATATTAGAGTGGTACATTAGGGTAGTAGCAACTGAGATATGATGGGTAAGTACCAGAAGGGGGTGCTTGAGCTCAATGACTTCAAAGACAAAAAAATTGGCCTCGTCGAGACAAAAACATCGATGTATCACACTTTAAAATCCGTTTATAAATGCAGAAGTTATATAGAAAAATGTAAAAGCGCGACCCCTACGTTCGGCATAAAAAAATAAAATTTTTTTTTTTGAAACTACCTTTCAATAATACTTCATATTCGAAGGTGTACGGCGAACTTTTTTTTTTTTGCTTGTAACCTGGTACGCTCTAATGTACAGGCTCTATGGATGAATGTTGAAGTTGTGACACTCTTTGTAAACGCAAACGATTTTTTAAATTTTTACAAGTTAGATAAATGAATACTTTGTTTTAGTTTGTAATATCTTAACGAAGATAACAAGACATATTTTAAGAAAATATATGGATTAATGTAGATGTTTTTTCTCTTTTTGTGGAAGTACGTGTCGTTTTTACGTATTACTAAATCAAGTAGTTATTGAAACAAACAATTATTTCTTTCTTTAGGTTCATTTTATGGTTTATTTCGTACAATCAAAAAATACTTTTCTCGTAAAAAATATTTTTTTTTCTATTTTTTTAGTCTCAGTACACTTTCAAAGCTTCTGAATGATTATTTTTCGCCAAATTGCAAAACTCTATATCCTGAACGTTTCTCCTCTACATTCAAACGTATTATGTACTTAAACATTACAAATATTTATATTTAATTGTGCACGTGGAAAGCTTCCGAAATTGCATACGTCATTCGACATCACATTCAATTACTGGCCTGTTAAATGTCAGTTAAATAATGATAACTGCTGTGGCATTTTCAGTTGAATGTCAACAATAGCATAAAATTTAAGCTGAACTCTTGCGTGGAACGCCTGCAATCACAATAAACAATTTAAGATGGCCTCCTGATAATCTGCTCTCAATTAAATACTCATTTGCTGCCTTATGATATGCCACATTAATTTCATAAAATTTTATTACCGTCTATAATACAACAGTAATCAAATAAGTAAATGTGTGTATTTGTGTACATATATACAATGCTGAATCGCATAAACGCATACACACACATACAGACAACAAACAAACAACAGCAACTATAGTGATAATTAATTACATAGACAATATTTTATTTAATTGCTTACAACATGCTTTACGCAAACATACACGCATATGTATATGTATGTATGCGTATTTGCACATTTGTATGTATGTATTTTGAGTGAGTGTGTGTGTTTGGCGTGGTATGAATTGGTGTGCATATTTGCCCTAAATGCCAAAGAATTTAGGATTCTAAAGCATCAAATGAACTGCCTCCATTTAGGCCTTGCAATATTAACACTTTTTATATTTTCTGCTTAACCAACAGCAACACTAAACGAAACCCCCAATCAGATGTAAAAAAGCAGTCCAGCAGGACACAATACAGCACAAAAAAGTAAACCCCTTAAGTTTTATGATAATTTATCTCATAAAATATGTATGTAGCCGACTGACTGTATGTAGCCGAATGAATGAGTGAATGCATGAAACAGAACATCGTTATCATTAGATTTAATTATCTGTGAAATTTTCGTACTTTTTTTTTTGGCTGAGATAAGGCAGCAAACTCGCTCTCCTCACTTCCCACTCACACTTTATCTAATGAAGAAGGATATTAACATTTTCCTGGCTGTTCGGTTAATATCCCCCACTTCTTTACCATATGTTTACAGAAGTGCAGCAACAGGCTATTGAATTATAACCGCAATGAGGTTTATATATAATAAGCAAATTTTTAGAGAATTTTCCCAGAGGGAAGGTTGAAATCCCATCAGAAACTCCTGCTCCATTTTCAGCAGATTGGTAAGGGGAAGATGCTATAACATTCACTTAAGAAACTGTCAAATGAAATATAAAAAATTAAATATTTATTTTAGCAAACATTTAGCACAGTTTTGGCGCCACAAAAGCCATAAAGCTAAGAAAAAAATCAAATTTGACAGAAAAATCTATTAAAATGTACGAGAAAGTGTTCAACAAAGTCAAAGAAAGAAATCAGGTTTATTTTTTTTAATCTGAAAAAGAAGAAGACGTAAAAAATTAAACAGAATAACAAGTAAAAAGGGCGTCATGTTCGGTCGGGCCAAACCTCCGCCATGGTTTGCATTCCACAGCGGCTGCCGATTTTACGTAGAAGTTTAGTAACATTACAGGCAAATGTTACATTTTTTAAATATAGCACAATTAAAACAAATAAAATTATTAAAAAATATATAAATATAAAATAAAAATATAAAATGTTAATTATTTTAAACCACTCTTATAATGTAAATATATGGCAGCAATGTTCAAAAGAAATCTCTAATACATTAAATATTGGGGGATTGTGGATGCATTTTCAGCTACAGCCGTGTGACTGGTTATATTTCTATTCTATTTTAATTCCAAAAGTTCAAATTTATATTTTACGTACACAGTGCAAGATAACCTAACTTCATGACTCTAGCCATTTGCACGGCACCAGATTTCCTTCCCACTTTTCTCATTTTTGAAAAAGTAAAAAATATAGTACGAATTTTGAAAAATGTAGTCAGAGGAATGTATACACCGAATTTCATCATTCTAGCTGTAGCCTTTTAATGGGCACCATTTTTATCCCTCTGTTCCCATAGTATCCTTTGAAAGAACAAGTTTGGAAAAACCATCCAAACATGGAATGAAGTGACCCACTTACACAATAGGTTCTTCCAGTTCAAGTATAACGTGTTATGCTCAATTTGAAGAAATTCGGTGAAAATACGTGGTTTCAGGGCGGAAGAAGTCAAGACGGGAGCTATATATAAATCTGACCCGATCTGATCCATTTTTACCAAGGGTGTTCTAGTGGAAATATAAGATATTTTGCTAAATTTGAAGAAGATCTGCTAAACTATGTGGTTTTTAGAGCCGAAAAAGTTGAATCGGGAGCGAAATTTGAATGGGAGCTTTATATAAATCTGAACCGATCTGACCTATTTTCACTACAAGAGTTCCTAGTTTAAATATAAGATATTCTGCCAAATGTTAAGACAATGTGATAAAATATGTGGTTTCTAGAACGGAAAAAGTCAAATTGGGAGCGAAATTTGTATGTATGTATATATAAATCTGAACCGATCTAAAACGTTTTCACCACAGGTGTTTCCAGTTGAAATATAAGATGTATTGGCAATTTTGAAGAAAATTTGTTAAAATATGTGGTATCTAGAGCATATAAAGTCAAATCGGGGACGAAATTTCAATGGGAGCTACATATAAATCTGAACCGATCTGACCTATTTACGCCACAGGTTTTTCTAGTTTAAATATAAGATGTTTTGCCAATTTTGAAGACCATCTGATAAATCATGTGGTTTCTAGATCGGAGATATTCAAATTAGGATCGAAATTTGTATGAGAGCTTTATATAAATCTGAACCGATCTGACCTATTTTCACCATAGGTGTTCCTAGTTTAAATATAAGATGTTTTGCCAAATCTGAAGACAATCTGATACAATATGTGGTTTCTAGAGCGGAAAATGTCAAATCGGGAGCGAAATTTGTATGGGAGCTATATATAAATCTGAACCGATCTAACGCATTTCTAGTTGAAATATAAGATGTTTTGCCAATTTTGAAGAAAATCTGTTAAAATATGTGGTATCTAGAGTGAAAAGAGTCAAATCGGGAGTGAAATTCGTATGTGGGTCTATATCTAAATCTGAACCGATTTTCTTCAAATTAAGAAGCGTTTGTCCTTATCCCGAAAAACTTCAATGTGCAAAGTTTCATTTGGTTGTGGCTGCAATTGCGCCATGTACTTTGATTACAAGGATAGATGAACGGACAGACGGACATTGCTAAATCGATTCAAAAAGTGATTCTATATCGATCGGTATAATTAACAATGGGTCTATTTCACTTACTTTTCGGTGTTACAATCCCGAAAAACTTCAATGTGCAAAGTTTCATTTGGTTGTGGCTGCAATTGCGCCATGTACTTTGATTACAAGGATAGATGAACGGACAGACGGACATTGCTAAATCGATTCAAAAAGTGATTCTATATCGATCGGTATAATTAACAATGGGTCTATTTCACTTACTTTTCGGTGTTACAAACAAATGCACAAAGACATAATACTCTCGTGGAGTGTATACAAATATGCTTAAATACTCTAAATATTAGGGGTTATTAGGGGTATTTTTAGTCCTTATGAGGGAAACAATTTTCCCTTTGGGCCGATTTCGCTATTCGCATTTTCTTTGCTCCGCTCATTTTGATGCTAGCGTGCTTTCAACAGACGGCCATGGGTAGATCGTCGAGTCATTTTATGTCGATCAAAATATATATACTTTATAGGGTCTCAGGTCGATATTTCAAGGTGTTAAAAATGGAATGACAGAGTTAGGATACCCCATCCTGTGGAGGAGGTATAATAAAAATTTTACATTTAAAACGAAAAATAAGAAAAGTAGTCAACATTGGACTAAATTATAAAATATACCCGAGTGTCTGATTTTCAAAGCAATTTCTAAAAATAATCCTTGGGAGCTTACCTAATTTTTGATTTCAAAAATGTTCACCGATCAAAGTTATTGAATTTTGGCCGAATGGAATTTGATTCTGAAATATATATATATATATTTCCATTTGTTCTTAGATTGTTTTTATAGCTTGTGTTAATAAATTAATGTAATATAATCACTGAAATTCTGGTTGCATTTGCAAGAACGCTAATTTAAAACTTCAAAAAATGGATTAATGTAATCATTTCGAAAATCAACGTAACAGATATAAAGTTGTAAAAACTATAAAAATCGTACGCGGATTTACCATACCATTTACTAATATTTTAAAATTAATTGAAATTACATTCAAAACATCACATTAAAATCGATTAAGTATTTCAGATATTACAGGCAATTGAATGGTCACACTTTTTTGAAAAAATCGTATTTCTTCTCACTTTTAAATTGATTATAAATCGTGATGAGAAGATCTTAAGGACCTTTTCACTCTTTTCTGTTTTGTTAATATTCAAATTTCATTATTAAAGGCCTTCCTAAGTCAATGACCGGGCAAGTCGTTCGAAGAAGATTAGATTTTAATTTTAGTACATATTAGATTTAAGGCCTCTTGTCAGTCTGCCTGTGAGCGAGCGAGTCAGTTTTAAGACACTTTCTGGATATCAATCAAATATGCTTCACATACTCTCTATTGCTTACATACAAAGTGAATCTGTTGACCTCCTCCTCCTGCGCCAGCACACCCTCCTTCACAGGCAGCTCATCATCCTATTTGAACATCTATAAATCTCCACTTTTTTTTCCGATTTTACGTGCATATGTGTGTGAGCGTGTTTTAGGTCTTACGGATTTGTTCGCATCAATGTGTAGATGCGAGTGTGTTGGCTGGCTGTATGTTTAGATGTTTATTTTCCATTCAAGCTGTGAACCCAATTAGTGTTGATTTATATGTGTCCATAATATATCGTACCTTTTTTAGTTTGTTAAAACTTTTTTGGATGTGTGCATGTGTGTGTGTGTTTGTTGTACATTGTTTACTATGTTCGCTATGTACGTTATTCGTTTCAACTTTGGCTCACACATCAGTCATTTGTAGAACAACTTTTTTTCTTTTTCCATTCTAATGTATTTTTTCCATATTAGTCAGGCTATGCGTTGTGGGAATACAGGGTGTTAATGTGAAGATGGTTGGATGAATTAGAAAGGATAAATGTTATGCGCAAATCAAGAGAAAAATATATATTACGGTTGTGTGAAACGTCCATTAACTTGCGGATCACTCTTCCAGCATGGGATTGTGAATAATCTAACTGGTGTGGACACAGTCAGACTGTATTGACTTCCACAGTCAACAATTTAAAAATGGAAACTCGTATAATAGGTAACCCAGGTTAATTGAAGTAAGCAACCGAAATTTCCATTTCCCAAAAATATAGGGTCCGTCATCTAACTTTTTTTTCAACTACTCAACCGTTGGACTATTTTTTGTGGGGTGCCCTCAGCAGCCATTTGAATGATTAACCGGAAGGATTATACTTTCAAATAAAAAAGAAATTTGAGAAAATATTCAGTAGTTATTTCTTATAGCTTTTAAAAAAAAAGTTATTTTGCTGACCCTATATAAGTTATCCCTTCCGTTTCCTGTTATTGGTATTGGTAATGCATCACCCTGTGTTTCCCCCAAATTTCATTTTTCTCAAGTACACTTCCATGTTGTCCTCTCCCTTCTTTCTTCAATAATCGATGTTTTTCTTCTTCTAAATTAATCATGAAAATCACACTTGTAAGTTTCAAAACATTTTTTGGAGGGGTTCGCTCTTCAGCACAAGGAAACAACAAAAAGGGGTAGTCTTACTTCATAGGGACAGTATTTGCCAAAAAAAACTGAAACGAAGCGAACGAAGAAAGAAAACAAAGGCAAGGGTATCAAGAACAATAGCAGCAGTAGCATGGGAAACATAACTCCAACTCACAAAGGATAAGAACGAAAAAAAAGAACGAGAGACGAGAATGACATAAATTCAGCACCGAGGCAGAAACGAAAAAACCAAAAAAAAAGACAAAAACAATCACAAACCAGACACCAACTAAAGCAAAAAACTGAATACGAAGAGGAGAATGACAACGAAAACGAATCTTTATGGACAGATATCATGACAAATTGTTATAAAATAACCCCACTCACTCGCCATTTGCGCCATTAAATTGGGAAAAATAACCCAAACCACTGCACCGACGTCCATCATCCGAAGAGTTCGTAGTTACCTTTGGTTATTTAATATTAACTAATTTTCATGCTGCTGTTGGTAGTTGTTGGCTGCTGCTGATGTTATTTGCTCGCACTGCCATCCAACCGAGAACATCTCATGTTGACAACCAAAGTACTACAACTGAATTAATTATGAGATTACAAATCGAAAACAGTTTCAGATTCTTCCACTTCGCTGTAATATTTTTGTTTCTTCACAGTTTGCGACTTTTTGTTTTCCACAAAACTTTTCCTTGGACTTAGATACTGTCTGTGAATGGAACAGCCAGTCTGTCAGAGCACTCATTTCCGTTGCTGTGGTTAACGTTGTTGGGGGTATAGGGATGTCGAAACGGGATATTTTTTTAAAAATATGGTACTCTCATCATATGTATTAGAATCCTGATGGTCTCAGCAGACTAAATAAAAATCGATTTCCCTGTTTTTGATAGCAATTGTATTGCACGTGTTTTATGGAGACTACTCGTAATCATATTAACCCTTCTGCAGTGTTCCAATGTATACCACACATATAGTGTTTTGGGTCAATTTGACTCAACCACACTAAATCTGTGATAAATAATATGTTAACAAAATATATACTCAGTTTTTTATTAGACAGGAGATACTCAAAATGTAAGGAATTTTGAAGTAAAGCTGTATTTAATCTTTCATTGCAAATCTTTACACTGAATACTTGTGATGATGTGTTCTTTGTCAATGACTTCATAATTGGTTCATTTTGACCCAAAACACTGCAGAAGCCTTATTAAACCTATGCGAATTATTAATCTTATCCTTAATAAGCATAACTCATACGCCACCCATATGGCAAAGGGGAAAGAGTTGAATTGATTGAACTATCAGACAAGTATTTGCATAATCATCGACAAATGCATATGCCATCGGATTAAAACGCTTTAAATACTTTACTTAGTATAAAAATACGAAAAATAGTGAATATATCGTAATCCATGGATTCAGCGTACATAAGCTTACAAAAAGTAATAATAGAATTGTTTTCTTTACGCCGTAAACAAAATGTTAATTGTTAACTCAATGGAACAAATTGATAACATTATCGCCAACAACAATGTGCATACCAAAAAAAAAATTGAAAAAAATATTTTATATTCAAATTTATCGGCTTATCCAGTATAAATGGAAATTATAACTAGAAATTTCAGGATAATGTTAGTTTTTTGTTTAATAAAAACATCTACATTTTAGTTGGCAACAATATGAAAAACATTCCTTGTAAATACAGTGTGGGCCAGTTAAAATTTTAAATGTGAACTACCGATTATTTTGACTTTGAACGGTAGTATAATATTTTTATTTTCAGGTTTATTTTTATTTAGGTTTACACTCTCGAACAAAATTGGATATAACTAAATACTCACTTCCGAAGTAGTGATTCTTTAACGCAAACTGTAATAAATTAAAGTGGAAAATTTACGAGAAGTTAAATTTTTGAAAAAACAAGTTCGGCCGGGCCAAACTTTGTATACCTTCCACCATTGATTGCATCCCACAGAGGATGTCGATTTTAGCCAAATCAAAACAAATACAAATATTAAAAAAATAATTTTATAAATAAATATTATATTTTGATTATTTCAAACCACGCGTATAAGTCAAGGCTACCAATACGTCAATTTAAAAAATAAATATTCTTATATTTATATTTTCAAAAATATTTTCAAAGCCAAAAATGTTGGTAGATAGTGGGTGCTACAGTTGGTTGTATTTGAATTCCGAAAGTACACATTTTGAAAATCCATTATCAGACGTACATAGTGCAAAATAACCTAACTTCACGATTCAACCAATTTTTGCCGTAATAGAAAAAGTACGAATTTGGAAAAACCTTTTTATTTTGCGCATCTATACAGTCAGAGGAATTCCATGATTACAGCTGCGGCCATTTGGTTGGTACCATTTTTACCCCCTTAATATAGGGTGTTTTTTATTGGGGTATAGAACTTTAAGTTGGCATCACTTTTTTAACTGGCGGCCATTTTGTCAGCTGTCAAGTGATTAATATTTAGTTTGGTTTGCCATTTCATCATGAACAGGTTGACAAAAGAACAACGCTTGCAAATCGTGCAAATTTATTTCGAAAGTAATGGTTCAGTTCGCGAAATTCACCGCAAGCTCCGTCCATATGGTCGACATAATCGCCCATCAGAGCAAGTAATTCGGTTAACCATGGATCGTTTTCGCACTACGTTTACTCTATGTGATAATACGCATCCGCAGAGACGTCGAACAGTGCGCACCGAAGAAACAATTGCCGCTGTAGAGCAAAGTGTTGAAGAGGACCCGAATGAATCGATTCGCCACCGTGCACAGCAATTGGAGTGGTTGAAAATTGGACCTGTAGAATTGGCTATATTCGAGCCAGCCGCAGCGGCCACATGCCCGAAATCATATTTAAACATTAATGGCATAAAATTATCCTTCCAATAAAGCCAAATTGATGAACATTAAAACGATTTTCTTGTGTTTTATTTCAATTCGAAGTTCTATACCTCAATAAAAAACACCCTTTAGTACGACTATCTAAAATCTCATTATTTGACGTTTCTACCCAATTAGAATTTCATAATTCTAGGTGTAGCCGTTTGGTTGGTACCATTTTTATCCCTCTACGAATTTGGAAAAAACTTTTTATTTTCCATGTCTACGTAGTCAAAGGAATGTATACTCCGAATTTTATGACTCTAGCTGCGGTCATTTGGTTGGTACTATTTTTATTCCCCTGTACGTTCTCGTCCAGTGCGTTCAATCGAAAACATTGCTGTTATGGGGGCTGAAAGGAGATGAAGAATTTTAACGAAAAATCGTGTTTTCAAATGATGCTCATTTTCATATCGGTGTTAGGTCAATAAGAAAAATTCAGAGACTATTGCACGTGTGGGTTTTTGCAAAAATGTTAGTTGAGTCTTTTTTATAGTAGGGTAACACTATATTTTATTCAAAGGAGAAAAATAAATGAAATTTACCGATTTCAATGTTAAACAACTGTTTTTAAAATTTGAGGACTTTGTCAACAGTGTAACTTTGAAATTTTACACCTTTTGATGAAGGGGGTTTGTTCAACAAGTCATATCTTCCTTTTGCAGAGATTGTGTTGTGTTTACTGAATACAAATTAAATATTTACTAAATAAAATTATAAATATGTTTTTAATATACTGAAAATTATTGTTTAAAAATTATATGTTCATTGTTTTTAAAATTTACAAATAACTACATTTGTGCTGTACATGGTGTAAAAAACCAGAGATATCAGCACAAATGTACATATACATCTCGGGTACAAAAAATATTTTTTATATTTAACACACACGATTATTTCTACATATTTCAGAGAAACAACTGTCGATCATAGTCGAAAGATTTCCGATCATCTACAGCAATTGTTGTGAAAAAATTAGAAGAATTATGGATTATATTTATTTCAAAAAGAACATTTTTGATAAAAAAGTGAAAATTTTATATCTGAGATTTGCACATTTAATTATAATTAATGGTGTTTCTGATGTTGCGAACTTCACTTTCACATAATAACAGTGATTTAAGAACAGTCTCCAATGAACTGAAAAAAAAGTTTTTTTCAAAAAATGTTTTTCTGATGGCAGAAAAAACAATAAAAATAGAAAAAATGGCAAACATATTTGGTTCTATTTCTTAATATCTAATATCCTAAAAAACCCCAACGTCTATATGTGAAATATCTATGGATAAATGTACAAATTATGGACCTCTTTCTATACGAAAAAAATATACAAAACTCACGAAAAACTTTAAATAGCTGATATATTAACAAAAAAACAATATTTTTAAAAAATATATATTAATGAATGCAGAAGTTATTGCTATTATTGTAGAAGTAACGGAATTTCAACAAATAGTGTCTCATTTTTACGAAGTTTTTGCTTAAATTGATTTAGTCATTCGTGAAGACGACACGTAATTCTACAAGAAGAATCATAACTTCTACATTTGTCCACAGATTTCCTTCAAATAGGACTTGTTCTCTTCGCTAAAAAACCAGTTATTGCAAAATATTCTGTTATCTCATTTGGAAAGGACTTTTTAAGGTTATTTGAACAAGAGTTAAAAAATCATAATTTAAAAAAATCGTCTGCGTCTACGAAGAGTGTCATAACTTCTTCATTTACATATAGACACTATTATATTTCTAAAACAAAATATTTTTTTGGATTTTTTATGTTTTTTCGAGTCAGCAAAAAATTATATTTATAAAAAAATAACTTTTTCTCAATCTTTGTAGACTGTTCCTCAATCACTTTTTATATCCATTATACGTAATTTTAATTGAACTTATAAGCGGAAGTTATCGGACTGATATTTCCAAATATTCAAGGTGCCTTTGACGAAATTTTGAATTTTAGTAAAAAGTCGTTTAAAAAAAATCCAGATTTTTTGGATATATCGTGTTCGAGTTTAGAAAGCTAAAATACTTTACAAATTATTACACAGAAAATTTTCAGAATTTTTTTTTGTGCAGTACAAAACATCTTTACGTTAAATCCTTTCTCATTTAACGAATTCGCGACAAACAGGTAAAATTACAAGAAAATCAATAAAAAATCTAGAAAATATATATTTGGTATTTTCATACCAAAAAAAATTAAATAAAATCTCAGATTTTTGGTGTACAAATATATGCGAATATGGTAAGTAAAATATACCTACGATTTTGCAATTTAGCAAAAAAACCTATTTTAGAAAAAAATTTGTCGAGTATGATGAAATTTGTCTTATGCAACAGGTCAAATAATAAAATCGTCTCCGTTGAACATTTCTTAAATGTCCGACGATGCTTCTGTACACTTTCTATAAAAAATTAGTCTTTGGTCTAACATTAACTGTATTTTTATACACCAAATATTCTTTTAAGAACACCGAATTCTTATTTCACATTTGAATATGGTAGAATCTCTTAAAAAGCTTCAAGTAAAAACGCCTGATAGTTTTCCCAAAAGAAAGTTTCGGTTAAGACATTTTTTCACAGAATGCTTTATAAATCCAGTTTTGGGGCATTTCGAAAAAAATCCCAGTGATTTTTCGTTTTGACATCCCTAATTTAATGATTAAGGCAAAATGTGCTGTTGGACAGATCCATTTCATTCGGTTTTTTCCCTCCTTTAAAAAATAGACAACAATTTTCGCTTTTTTCCTTCGTTTTTCTCTCTTGTCGTTGTTGTGCCATATTAACATATGTTGACATTTTCTAAATAAACGCTAATTGGAAAAAAGTGTTTTCTGTGTCAGGATGTCAACACAATGCTCACTCCTCACACACACACACTTGTACGATACGATATTCGTTCACATAGCCCTATTCGTACCGTCTTTGTTCATTTCGCCAGTTTCCACTTTAGCATTCAATGCCTCGTCCCCGCCCCTCTCACCTATGTTACCGCAACCACCACCTTTATTTGTGATGACATATTCGGGCATAGCAGCAGACTAGAGGGCGGGCGAGGCAGTGCGGCGCATATGTCTGTCACTGGCGATGTCGTGTGTGAGTGTTTGCGTTGTGTGTGTGTGTGTGGTTGTGAGTCGGTTTCATTCACTAATAGAAAAATATTTAATGGATTATTTATGTTGTTGTTTCCCCCCGCCATTATACCGCTCCCTCGCTCTGCATTTTCCTCTACGTTTTGCAAAATTTCCCACCAAATTCTAAGTAAACATGTTTACCGCAAAAAATCTCAATTTTTACCCGACAAATAAATGTTGGTAAAATATTTGTATTTGGAAAAAGTTTCGAGGGGGAGAGGGAGGATAAAAATGAAAAGACTCAAGGACGAGCGTATAATCCTCTGCATTTTTTATAAAACAGAGCAAATTTTGAAACTTAACTAACTTAATTCGAAGTTTTCCATTCGGTAAGTTTTGTTTTTCTTTACTTCGGTCATTTTGCAACAACATGGGCAGCATGTTGCAACATGACGTTGCTAATCTGAGTAGTAGTAAATGCTAATATGATTGGCCTTGGGTAAGCTTGCATACTTGCACAAGATGATTAATTGCTAGCTACATTGACACTGAACATACAGTCCGTGGTCACTTGAATGGAGTCAGAGGAAATGCTGAGTACATATATTTTATACATGCTTGTATTAAGTGTAATTAATTGCCAATACAATTAATTTGCCACATTTGAATAGGTTTACCAAGTAAAATTATAAAAAATATTAGTTTTGCAAAAAAGCAATTTTGTGATTTTTTTTAATATTTTTAAAAATAAATTAAAAACTATTATTTGAAAGTTTTTCTTTATCTACTCGCAGACAATCGTTGTTGCCATTAATGTGTTTTGTGTGCTAAATATATTTTCTGGAATTTTAACAAAACATATGATTTTTCAATATTTTAACCTTTCACACTAGTTGAGGTATAGGGCGGGCCAATTAAAACTTTTAATTAGAATCTTCTATAAAAAAGTACTGAGTATTTTTTCAAATTTCTGGTTTTATTGGAAATGTTGAACTTTGCCATTTAATGATGGAGCACAATTTCATTCATATGATTACCACGACTTGCTCGGCAGTACCTCATCCGATCAACCCAATTTTTCAGTACAGTCCAAAATCCACATCAAACAGCAACTCCTTGTGGATGCATTGGCTTCTCAATAGTCACGTGTGTGTTCTCTAAACCCCATATGCGGCAATTTTGCTTATTGGCATAGCCACCGAGATGAACATGACCTGAGGTGAAAGCCGATCTCTCATCGAAAAATTTCCAAGTAAAATTCTTACGGTTTGCGTTAAAGACTCACTACTTTGGAAGTAAGTTTTAAATATTTCGCAATTTTGTTGGAGCGTTAGCGTCCCAAATTTGCAAATGTCAAACATAAACCTGCAAATAAAAATGAATGTCATTGTTCCTTTCAAAGGCAAAGTATTCGGTAGTTCAAATTTAAAATTTTAAATGGCCCACCCTATATTTCAAAGAACTACAGTCATAACAGCAGCAATATTTCAGTGGTTCATTTCCTCATCCTGCAGTCCCTTAAAGGACTACCAGGTTTCAGGGGACAACAACAGTGATATGAATTGGCAAGGTCTTTAAAATAACTGCGAAAGTGTAATTTATGAATTATTGCAAACACTTATTGGAAAATTGAACCGATTTTTTTTAATTTGGCTTTAAAGAACTGTCGAAA
Source organism: Polietes domitor (assembly GCA_947397865.1). NCBI lineage: Eukaryota > Metazoa > Arthropoda > Insecta > Diptera > Muscidae > Polietes > Polietes domitor. Next base: position 5,889,227 of record OX377622.1, on the reverse strand, counting down.
CTCTTCATTTTATTTCTATCCACAAGGTTAATATTTATTATCATCCGAAATAAATAAATTAATTTAATAATCAATTATGTACAATCCTTCTCTGTTCGGAAATTATCCCCTCCTGGGATTTAATCACATCCAAATTTAAGCCATTATCCTTTCGCGATTCATTAAAATCATCTCATTACCTGTCCGAAAAGACTGGAATAGACCGCCGTGCTTAAATATCTCCGCTGACCTTTATCTTCATCAGTGTCGGCATTAGCCTCAAAGCTGTCATTTGTTCACGGCGGAGGTTAAGTTGTTGTTCACATGCCAATTGTCTCTCTCTCTGCACAATAAATGTAACAATTATTTTCCCTCGATTTCCAGGAAAAGAAAAACAATCAAACATTTATTCGAGATCCCATGAATGCATGCTGCCATACTGCCATGCACTTGGAAACTCTGCCATTATTGTGTTACAAATGCTACAACTAATTGCGATTTCAAGTATGTTTCTCTGTTGCTGTTTCTGTTTTCTTGTTCGCCTTTTTTTGTTTTGTTCCCTTTTCTTTTTTCATCTCTGCAGTCCGATGAAAAACTAAAATCTCAACAATTAGTTTCATAGAGTTTCCTTTCCGTTCCTTGCCATATTATAGCCACTGATTCGTATGTATTACTGTCGATTTTATAGCAGCAATTTTATGGAAACATACAATTAGTGCGAGTGGAGAATGCAGAACACTGAATGGAAAAGCGTCACAACAGCACCAACAACAAAGCTGGGTGCATTTCTGAACAGACATTGTAATGCAGTACAAATACAATGAAATAAGTCGAGATTGCTCAACCATTCATATACACACGGTCATAGAAAAGCGTTTATACCACCATCATCAACACCATCACCAGCTGAGCTCAGTGGTACGAGAGTGCTATTGTGTGGAAACCCAGTGAAACTTTTTGCGGTGCATTGTAAATTTAGATTGTTCCGGATATAATTTATACTCGTTGGAAGGTTCAAAATAATGCTCATCGTAAGGCCTTAACCGCGAATAGCTATCACAGGTAGAGATGTGAAAACCGAAACGGGGTAACCGATGATAGGCACCGCTACAGTCCACCTAATTTCGACAAACCGGGAAACCGGTGTTGTCATCTCGCTTAGCCGGGTTTTTGAAATGCAAAAACATTTCAATTTGTTGGATATTGTACTTGCAAATAGTGAAGATTGGCTTACTAGCTGTGAGCATAAACTGAATTGAGAGAAGTAACTTGGGTGGACTGATTATGCTCAGGCAACACATTGATTTGCGATACAAAATTGAAACTTTTTCAAGTTCAATTTTTATATATGAGAACCATGTGTTAAGATCCAGGATTTTTTCTATTCGCGTCTAACGAAATTGGTAATCTTAGCCAAGTGAACACAACATTAAAACCTGATGTCTACAGAAAGTATACGTACATATTTATGTATTAAATAAACGAAATTATATCTGAATACTCTGATATTGTACCTACGGTCTGACACAAATCTACAAAATAGGTACAACAGTACTTCGACACATTTGTCGTATATTCAATCAGACAGCTGAGTTGATTCAGACATAATAAATATTAGGGTGGCTATTGATGATCCAGGATTGTTACAAGCTGAATGAATAAAACTAAAAGTTGTATCTTACAACTTTCCATTTCTAATCGTATATTTTTCAAATTCTCTCATTTATAATCAAATTTGTCTCTTCTCTCCGATTTTGATAAACAATTAAAATCCAAATATATTTTTATACCCTCCACCTCCAGGATGGGGGTATACATACTAACTTTGTCATTCCGTTTGTAACACCTTGAAATATCGACCTGAGACCCTATAAAGTATATATATTCTTGATCGTCATAAAATTCTAAGACGATCTAGCCATGTCCGTCCGTCCGTCCGTCTGTCCGTCTGTCCGTCTGTTGAAAGCACGCTAGCATCTAACCGAAAGGAGCTAGAACGTTCAAATCTTCCATAAATGCGTATTATAGTCGTAGATCGGTTGGGATTGAAATGGGGCGAAATCGGCCCAAAGGGAAAATTTTTCCCTCACAAGTAAATACACGGATTTTTCAAAATTCGTACTTTTTGGGGTTAAAATGAAAAAAGGGGATAAAAATAGTACCAATCAAATGACCACAGCTAGAGTCATGAAATTTGGAGTATTCATTCCTCTGACTGCGTAGACACGGAAAATAAACTGATTTTTCGAAATTCGTACTTTTTGGGGTCAAAATGGAAAAAAGGGATAAAAATAGTACCAACCAAATGACCGCAGCTAGAGTCATGAAATTCGGTCTATACATTCCTTTGACTACGTGGACATGAAAAATAAAAGGTTTTTTTCCAAATTAGTACTTTCAAGGGATACAATGGGTACGTAGGGATAAAAATGGTACCAACCAAACGGCTACACCTGGAATAATGAAATTCGGTGTATACATTCCTTTGATTGCGTAGACACTTATAATAAACAGATTTTTCTAAATTCGTACTTTTTGGGGTTAAAAAGAAAAAATAGGATAAAAATAGTACCAATCAAATGACCGCAGCTAGAGTCATGAAATTCGGAGTATACATTCCTCTGACAGCGTAGACACGGAAAATAGTCGAATAGTTAAAATGGAAAATGGGGATACAAATAATACCAACCAAATTACCGCAGCTAGAGTCATGCAATTCGGAGTATACATTCCTCTGACTGCGTAGACACGAAAAATAAACGGATTTTTCGAAATTCGTACTTTCAAGAGATACAATGGTACAGGGGGAAAAAAAATTACCAACTAAACGACTACAGCTAGAATTATGAAATTCTAATTGCGTAGAAATGTCAAGGGGGTAAAAATGGTACCAACCAAATGGGCGCAGCTGGAATCATGGAATTCTGTGTATACATTCCTCTGAGTGCATAGACACGCAAAATAAAAAGTTTTTTTCCAAATTCGTACTTTTTCTTTTACGGCAAAAATTGGTTGAATCATGAAGTTAGGTTGTTTTGCACTTTGGATGGATAATGGATTTTCAAAATTTGTGCTTTTGGAATTAAAATAGAATTGAAGTACAACCAACTGTAGCACCCACTATCTTCCAATATTTATGGTATTTAAGCTTTTTGAAAATGTAAATATAAGAATATTTATTTTTTGATTTGAAATAAATAATGGTTTGATATAATTAAAATATTATATTTATTTATATAATTATTTTTTCAATATTTGTATTTGTTTTAGTTTGGCTATTTGACAAAATTTATATTTTCCTGTAATATAGCTGCACTTCTACGAAAACCGACAACCTCTGTGGAATGCAATCCATGGTGGAGGGTATATAAAGTTCGGCCCGGCCGAACTTAACGCCGTTTTTACTTGTTTTTTACTCATTTCAGGTAAATTTCTTCTAGTTTTACAGAAAAATGTCAACTCTTAAAAAGTATTTTTTATAAACAAAATGCAATAAAAATTTGTAAAATCATTTTTATTAAGAGTGTCAGAAGGACTCTCAAAAATCTTCATGATATCCTAAAACAATTATAAACGTGATTGCTGTCGAAATTAAAAATATTAAATGTAAATAATTAATGGACACGAACGGACAGTGATAATGCCAAAATATTTTGGGACAACACATTAAACTAAACCAAGATTCATTTCAGTCGGGACATGAAATAATTCGAATATAAAAGGTAGCTGACGAAAATTGGAATTTAACAAAAAAATTTCATATTGTAGATTTTATCGAATAGTGTGCCTCAAAAAGAGATACCCTTAAGTCCCGAACACAATTTATTTTTTGTCTTTGTTGAATAGTGTTACAGACTCCGGTCAGACCTCGTAGCAGAAACTGCTGCTGACTGGTAGCTTACTAGCAGAGGTAGTCAAGAGATAATTTTGCAAAATTAGCTGGTTCTAAGTTCCTGGCCACGAAAGAATTTTAAAGAAGCCTTTTCACTCATATCCATTAGGATGGGCCACGGAAATAAATTGTAGCGGTCACCCCCCAGAAATGAAGATTGTATTGTTTAATGTTTGCACCACTAAAATAATAAACATATATAGAGGGCTTATATTCATAAGTGGCTATGAACAAAAGCACAACTTTTCAGGAGAACAAAAAACTGATTTTCTCCTTAATTTTAAGAGAAATTATGAAACATTCTTCTACAGTTTAATCCACAGAGGATTACTACGATTAAAAAGTTTTCCAAATTTTCTATTATTCGCGTTTTCATGGTTCATACCCACTTTTGCACGTTTAAAATTGAATGTTGAAATAAGCACATATCCATTGATGCTCAAATATATATGTATATAAGACTTATTGTAAACTCAATAACGTTGGCAATGTTGTGTAAAAACGCATTTTCTGGGATGTACACAGCGAATTTAAAGATTCCAGCTCCATCCGTCAGATTGGTACCATTTTTATCCCTTGTCGCTTGTAACATCGCGAAGATCGCTGCAATTATTGAAAAATCCAAAATTCGCTGTTGCAATTGCTTATATTTAAACTTTCTCTGTTCAGGATTCTGAAACTTTTCTGACACAAATATTCCGAATGAAGTCAGCAATCATATACCAGAAAAAGTTTTTGGTATTCTCAATATGATAAAAAGTTACGCGGGTTTTTCTAAAGATACTTTTCACAATTTTTGACTTTACAGCATACAACCTTCGTATATATGCTGCTCCATTTTTGATCTATATCATTTATATTATTTTTATGTTCATAGCCACTTTTGCAGTCACAAATTAACGTATGAGTAGATAGCCAAATCAAAAAAAAAAAATAAAAAATGGTTTTAAAGGGTGATTTTTTAGCTATTATATTTTTGGCAACACTGGTTTAAACAGCTGACGCACGTTTCGTGTTTTGTTTCACTGTCAAACATCTTCAGTTTAGTCTATAATTTATCAAAATGCGTGCTCTGTTAAGAAAGTTCAAGAAAGCCGAAGACCCATTTTTTACCGTAAAATTGTGTTCAGCGACGAAGTTCATTTTTGGCTCAATGGGTACGTAAATAGGCACAATTGTCGATTTTTGAATATCAGCCAGATGCATTGCAAGATCTATCAATGCATCCAGAAAAGTCACAGTTTGGTGCGGTTTATGGGCAGGTGGCATCATTTTACCGTACTTCTTCAAAGATGATGTGAATCGTAACGTAACTATGAATGGTGAGCGCTACCGTGAGATGATATCCAACTTTTTTTTGCCCAAAATGCAAGAGCTTGATTTGCATGACATTTGGTTTCAACAAGACGGTGCCACATGCCACACAGCACGCGCAAGAATGGACTTATTGAGAGGCGAGTTCGGTGAACATTTTATTTCACGTTCGGGTCCGGTCAATTGGCCGCCTAGATCGCGATTTAACGCCTTTAGACTATTTTTTGTGGGGCTATGTTAAAGCTCATGTCTATACAGACAAGCCCGCTTCAATTGACGCATTGGAAAACAACATGGAAGCGTTTATTCTTGAGATACCGGCCGAAATGTTGGAAAGAGTATGCCAAAATTGGACTAAGCGGATGGACCATTTGAGGTGCAGTCAAGGTTAACATTTCCATGAACTAATCTTCAAACATTAAATTATATGGACCGTACTATCGATTCAAATAAAGATTTCATGCATTTTTATGAATTTTATGTGTTTTATTTTTGAAAAACTTTCTTATATCTTTTAAAAAATCACCCCTTAGAAAAAAATTCTTCTCCAAATTTATATGACAGATGACATCCAAATCTGAGAATAGTTGGCATCAAAAACACATTTTCGAGAAAACGGTTCATAGCCACTTATGAACATAAGCCCGCGATACATTTCAATTAACTACTTTTACTTTGATTTTTATATTGTTTTTACATCTTGTATTAATAAACTAATGAAGAAATGTTCATTTTGACCTGTAACAACACTCCTTAAAAGTTTGTAATAAACAATTAATGTATTCATTTCGAAAATCAAAATAAAATAAATAAAACGGTTAGAACTTTAAAAATTATAACGGATCGGTTATAAATCGTGAAAAAATTATTGTGTGTTTGCTTTTTAACATATAAAATACTTTTGAGAGGAGAAAATAAATCCACGCTACTTATGCAAAAATCGTACCGCTTGGTATGGAATGACCCATGTACTTAAAATATACATTTTAGTTACAAGGCTGCTTATCTTAGATTCAGGTGTGCCTGAGGATGGCTTAAAAGATTTCCCAAAAAATTGCACCAAAATGTATGCCAAAATATTTCACTGGGTTACAAGACTACATGCAACCCTGGGAGGAGCTCGACGCCGTCACATTCACATGGTATAACCTTCATCCATGGCACAGACAGTCACATACATACTGCAATTGTTGTCACTAATTAAAAAGTTTCATACTTCAATGGTCTCAAGTGTTGGCTGTATTTATTTAGTTTCCATTCATTCTTGCCGCCCCCTCATCTAACACAGCCCCCGATCTATCCACCATAACCATGTTCAACGCTCGCTTAGCAAGCGATTAAATCTTATTTTTTCAACTTGTGAAAATAGCATTTCCTATTATTTGTGAAATTAAATGGATTTCCTAGATCTGATTCACCAGTTGTAGTTGTTGTTGTTGCATTTCCTGTATAGCTAAGGAGGGCGAACGAACGAACATACATATTTCCAAATGATATTCTTCGTACTCGCATTGTGTTACATGCTGGCTAAGGTCCTGTCGTATGAGTTGCCTAATTAAGAGCAGCTCAACAGCGTGCAATTCCACTGAAGTTGGCGCCAGAATAAGGATAAAAGAATTGCGATATTCCTCCACCCCCTTCCACCCTAACAATTGCTGGCAAGAAGTGTGAATTCATTCGTTTGTGAACTCGAGGGGAAGTTGAAGGAGAATTTTGTCATCCGTTCTTCAAATAATTAAAAATAAACTAAAGGATACAACATATCCTGTGAAATTGCATTATTTTGTGTCTGTTGTTATCAACAATTGATTTAAATTGAATTTCATTTCATGCTGGAGCAACTGCTCCGTCCGTTGCCGTTGTTGTTCGTATCCCAAGGGTATGCTGACATGTCTCCGTCCATGTGTTTGTTATCTAAAGTTTTGTTATGCAATAAAAACACATTTTTCCTGTATAAAACCAATCAATATTTACACCCTACCCAGGTATAAGGACAACAACGATGTCCTGTACAAGAAATGTCAATCACTTGGATGACAAGGAATGTCCTAGAAAGCGAGTATATTTAGTATATTTTATATTGGATACTGCTTGTGTTTGTGGTAGGTTTTCATGATTTTTATTTATTTTTGGAATAATTGTTAATTGAAACTTAGTGAGAATTGCGATTAATTATAAAAGACGCAAATATGAAAGTAACACGCACAAAATATTAACCAAAAACTATTTATTTCTTATATATAATTTGCATTGTTTGTGGCAATAATCTTAATAACCATTTTCCGCTTAGCCATTTGCTTATGCCAGCTTCAAATGGCATGACTGGCACAGTGAAACACTTAGGACGAGAATCCATAAATTGTATATTCCGAGGTCACTATTTTTTATTCATATTTCCCCGGGAAGTATCCTAATAATAATTTTCTGGTATAAATATAGCAGTTTGGGATACAAATCTTTCATTTCTTACTGGGTGATTTCACGAACGATAGCAGACATTTTTTAAAAATGAATTTCAGTTAGTTCAACGGACAAAAAATTGTTTGGGAGAGATCCAATTTTCGAGGGGATTTCCTTAAACATTTTGGGGATGTTCTAAATATTATGAAACATTTTTAAAATTTATTGGAAAACCTTTTATATTTAATAATATATTATATTTTATTTTATGTGTACAAATTGTAATGGAAGTCATGCAAAAAATACACTAAGAAATTGCACAAAATGACTTAGGTTACCTTGTTTTTCCATAAACTCAAAAGGGGACGGGGATTTCTCCTTTGATTATGTGTTAGGTTGAATCGTCATGATCATATTTCGGAACATGCAATTCAGTTTTTGGGCATGCCGTTCAACTTATTTGTTAAACAACGTATTCTCATTAACTTTTACAAAGTTATTATCTCTGGTTTTCCAGAGTTTCTTTATCATAAGTTTATATTTTCAAGGTCAACTCGTAACCCACAACTTATTCTTCCTCGTTTTTCGTCTTCAGTTTTCGATCGGTCGTTCGTTGTTCGTGTATCCAGAATTTGGAACCAGCTTCCTATTCATTTGCGTAGCTTCTCATTCCCTCCCCATGTTTTCATACAGATGTATTTTGAGTATGTTCTTCATCATTCCTAGTTCATTTATATATGCTTATAAGTAGTATATAAATCAAGTTGTTTGCATGCATTGTTGATGTGGGCGTTTACCATTATTTTTTTAATATGTAGAACAATATCAATATATTTATTTACTTTCTAAGTTTTTTTGGTACTTTTATAATATTAGTTTTAAAATAGTTTTAATTTTTGTTATTTACTTTTGTATTTTTGAATTGAATTGTTGTATTTCGTGCGCAATATAAATAATTTGCCTTATTGGATTTTGTATTGTGATGTTGAAATAAATGAAATGAAATGAAAATAAATTTCATTATTTTGTTGATAAGCAATTTCCAATTAAAATAAAAAACTGTCGGCCAATCTCATAATGTCTTATTATCTCATATTTAACATTGTATCTTTTATATTTTCTTCATTCTGTGATAGCTGACAGGATTATTTAAAATAAAACGTCACGGGCAAGAACAACTCGATTTTTCGATAAAAATCATCTTCCAAGATAACTCTCATTTTCACTTGACTGCCTCGGTAAAAAATTCCACGACTTATATATTCAAATTGAATTTCTAATATCATTATTATGGGTTTTTATTTAAATGTTATATTCTAGCTGATTATTATTTTTTAAATTAAAATTTTTGATTTGATTTTGATATTGTCCTGGCTCGAGTATATATATATATTTTTAGAATGCAAATTTAGAATGTTAAGCTTTCGTTGCTGTCCCAGTACAAGTTAGATTATGTTTAGCAGTTTAATTTTTTGCAATTCATTTTGAAATCTTTTTTAATTGTCCCATATTTCTTTAAATTTGCGAAGTCGATAGCGCTCTTCTTATTCGCTTCAAATCATCACGTTTTGTTGTTGTTTTTTCCTCCATATGTTGCCATTGTATATTTTATGATATTTCATCATAAACACATCCTAGGTGCACTTGCATACATACACACACACATATATATACATATATTGTCACATACGAATATGAGTATTGATGTCTAAAATTGTATAAAATTGAATTGATTAAAGCAAATGTTTTGATTTTTCTACACCAACAAGAAAAAAAATACAAATATCAAAACAAAAATAAGAACAACAACAATTGCACCAGCAATGTCCAAATCATATCTTTTTAATTGCTTTTGGGATCTGTTGGGATAAAGTTTGATGGACATTTTTAAATATATGAAATAAAAATAGAATAATAGGATTTGGTATGATCTCTTTGAGAGGGGCAAAAAAATACAAAGAAATCAAATAAATATAAGATCATGATGAGTGAAATCAGTAGACGAATTCAAATCCAAATACATGTTTGACAGAATTTTAATGACAATATTTTATAGGTTTAAACATGGAGACAATTCATATGAACTAGGCTTCAAAGAACTTATATATAAGAAGGCGTGAATGATTTTAAATCGAATAAGAAACAATTAAAAAATCTGACGCTTTCAGTGACCTATACCATATCAGGATAGTTTTTCTGCTAAGAAAAAAATATTTTATTCAGGCAGCTAAATTTTTGCGGAATATTGGTCTAAATATGATTATCCTGTAAATTCCGTTTAAATAATAAAATATTTTGAAATGTTTTTCCATTTTAATAATCTTAAATATGTATTGCTTCTAAAAAAAAACAAAAAACAGTTATTTGTACTCGATGACTGAACCCTATAATAAGTTAAAATGAACTAAAATTTAGGAAAATTGAACTTCGTATAGCTCTAAAGCAATATTTCCGTATATCAAGTTCAAACTTTTCCTGGAAAGTAGTACATGCTTTGAAATATTAATTATATATTTACTCAAACTGATGGAAATTGCAGTAAGTTTTTCCTCAAACAAGTACATTTTTACTAAATCTGAGTGAAATTTTGCCGAAACATTCCTAAATCTGAGTAAATTTTTCCTAAAGCCAATAAATTTTTATTAAATTAAAGTAAAATTTCCTAAAAGTAAGTAAATTTTTACTAAATCCAAGTAAAATTTTGCAGAAATTTCCTAAAACTAAGCACTTTTTACTCAAATCAGAGATTTTTGCTGATTTTTTCCTCAAAAGAAGTAAATTTTTACTTCATACAAGGAAAAACTGAACTGGAAATAAGTTCAATTTAACTAATATGATTCTGTATAATATAATTCAAATAAATGCTTCAGAGTATGCAAACCTTATACAAAAAATGGCAATTTGTTTGTGAAATTTCCCAGGCTCAAAAGAGTGGTTGTGTATACTTCTGCTTGTAACTTAGTTAGTTTTTATAAAAATTGAAAGCTTTAAAAATTCTCCAAATGTGCCACTGTGCGCTGCTTTCAGTTAATCTAATTAATGGTACGTCAAACAACGGCAGCAAATAAAGCTTTCATAAATTGAATTCCAAAATCACGAAAGGATTGTAATTATGAAACAATCTATATGTGGCGCACGCCACGTAAATCTCTTAAGTAGTTTCCATTTAATTTCGGAAGTTATGTCCACGAATTATTATCCAAATGCCCATCCCCTATGTCCTTAATCTGAGATTAGTAGTAATAGGAAGGGGTTAAACAAAACGAAACTATTATTTATGGATATACTTCATGTTTTGCTTAAATTATAATGGGTGAATATTCCCCAGTAACCTCTTGACACTGCCGAGGGTAAGAATAATATCCTTTTCAGCTATTTCCGGCAGTTGTGACACTTTCATTAATACCCTTACTCTAAATAATTTAATCTTTTTCATCTCCAGAAATTATCATACCAGTCCGACCGACCGACCAACCAAAATGGAATTTATGACCCTAGTGCTTTGTCGTTTTTTCTTCTTTTATTTTCTGTTCGGTTCGGTTCTGTTCTTTCATTCATTCAACTGTCCCCGTTCATAATGAATAAAATTACTTTATTACCTTATAGTCGAATACACGCTCGTATTATCCGGACTGTTACTCAATGATGATAATGTGATGTGAAATCGAATGGCTAAAATGTCAAAGAGCTTAAGTCATTAATGTAAATTTTAGAATAGTTAAATTAACCAACCAACAATAATGATCAAATTTGGCAGCCGCAAATCTCTTCCGGAGAGCAGCTCGACATGTCAACACAACCGAATATAATGGGGTCAAAACATATTACTTTTAAATTTAAATGTAATTAAACTTATATTCAAATCAAGGTATAATACATTCATACATTATAGTAAAAATAAGTAAAAGGCTTTAAATTCGACCGGGCCCAATCGCGCCATGGATTGCATTCCTCAGTATTACCGGCAGACTAGAGACGGCCGACTTCACGTACAAGTGCAATAATATATTAGGAAAATTTTAGCGATATTTGTTAAATAAATTGTGATGTTTCATTATTATAATTTTGAAAGAAAGTTATTTAATTAATTTACAATTATGTTTTTTATCGCTTGACTCTTTACCAAAGTAATTCTTCAGAAATGAAAAGTACGAATTTCGAATTTCCATTATCTTCCGGGATCAATGGAATGTTTACAACCAATTTTACGATTCTAGTAAAAGCCTTTAGCTTGGTACCAGTTTTATCTCTTTTACCCCATTTTATCCTTTAAAGTACGATTTTGGAGAAAGATTTCTGCTTTGAGCGTCTACGAAGTCAGATAAATTTATAAATGGAATTTCATAATTCTTGATCGAATAGCTGAAATTCGAATGTATTACATGTTACTCATAGAAAATCAATCAATCGATCAATCAAACAACACAAAAATTTTTTTTTAATTTAATTGATATATTTTTTTAATTTTATGGATAAATTGAAAAAATTATTAATTTTAAATTTGTATGCATGTTTTTTAAATTACTGTTGATTTTTACTTAGATGTTTTGTTTTTGAATATATAATATTCCAACGAAGAAAACATCTAACCCTCTATCTAAACGCAAAATATATATTTATTTTTTAAATATTGGGTTAAGTAAATAAAAAATATTTCGGAAGGTGTGCTGCGTATTCATAGATAAATTCCCATTAAGTTAACCAAAAATTTAAAAAAATTGTGATGTTTTAAAAAAATATGTTGTGCCTACAGAGAGTGTCATAAGTTCTACATTTATCCATTTGCTTCGTTTTCCCTAAAAGTAATAATTTCAAAAAATCTTTTATGTTGTTCGTCAGAAGAATGTATACGTCGAACTTTATGATCATCTAAAGGGTGGTTAAATTGTAAGGGCCGACGTTGAATTGAACCACACCTAAACGTCAAGTTTTTTTCTGCATTTCATTTGATATTTCTCAATTTCAGACTAATTCAATTTGAACCATGGAAAGATACACAATCGAGCAACGCGTTAAAGTTATTCAGGCTTATTATGAAGATGGGCGTTCAAATCAAAATGATCAATTATCGAAGAACTCAACTTGAGCTATGGAAAGATACACAATCGAGCAACGCGTTAAAGTTATTCAGGCTTATTATGAAGATGGGCGTTCAAATCAAAATGATCAATTATCGAAGAAAATCATCTTCAGTGATGAGCTGCAGTCATTTGGTAGGTACGAATTTTATCCCTTCCCCATATTTCCCTCTTAAAAGTACGAATTTTGAAAATCACTTTATTTTACGTATACATGCTGTTAGAGGGATGCACACACCGAATTTCATTATTCTGGCTGCAGTCGTTTTGTTGATATTATTTATATCCTTCTATTCACATTTTACCCCCCTTAAAACTACAAATAAAAAATCTCTTTATTTTGCGTGTCTACTCAAGTTGAGGAATATATACACCGAATTTCGTGATTATGGCTGTTGTCGTTTGATAGGTACCATCTTTGATCCATTTCACCACCAACAAATAAGAATCGAAAGATTTGGTGTAGTTTATGGTCCTTTTTAAGGAAAAAAATCACCTCTGGATCTATTTCGCCCGTTTTCAATCCCAACTGATCTATCAACTGTCAGGCGTATTCATGCTAACGTCCTAGCTGCTTTCGTTTAAATGCTAATGAGCTTTCAACAGACATAGTTTTGAACTTTCTATTTTTTTAATCATAAAAGATTTTAAGAGAAATATGACTTATGCAGTCATTTATTGCAGAGAAGGTCTTCTTAACTAACAAAATGTTGCACTATATGAAGGTATTTCTAATTTTATTTTTTTCGCTGATACATCATTTGGCCTTTTAGCCGCCTCTTAGAGCGACAGCGTGCATATATTAAGGCTTAATTTATGACAGATTATAAAGCAACAAACAAAGAATTTCAATATTGAAAAAGCTTTCCCGACATCTCTCTGTTGTATTCGGCATTTTATCGATATTATCTATAATAACTTGTGACAGAATGCCCGTAATTTCCTTTAGCGATTGATGACATGCCGCCGTGCTCTGTGTCTGTCACTCGGGCAGTTGCTAGACAAAGCGCTCACAACAACCACAGTGACAACGGCAACGACAACGACAACATCAGCAGAACCAACCGCCATAGAGGTTTTATTGTTGCTGTTATAAAAGGATATTTTATAGCCTTTTAAAGCTCTGGTAATGCCGCCACAGATATGTACGCCGTTAATGCATATTGTCAGCCAACAGTGGCTGGCTAGCTGGAGGGCTGACTGGCCTATTTATAGGCCATACAAAAATTAATAAAATTAAAACTCCAATAACCGAAAAAAGTGTCAGCCAGCCTGTCACAACACACAGAGAGAGCGAGAGGGTGCCAACAAGGAGAACGCGATTGCCGCGAGTACAAATAATAATACAAGCAATAACCGGAAAAGGAAATCAGTTTGTATTTGGCTGGCTGCTACATTTCCCGGGAGGCCGGCCATAAAGCCCGAGTAATGTTCGAAAACGTATATCATTATACGTCAACGTTTGTCTTTATTATTCAAATGGATGCTTTCATTTCCATATTGTTGCCATGGCCATTGCCATTGTTGTTGATGTTTTCATTTTCGTTTTCGTTTTTTGTTGATATTGTTGCTATTGCTGTCATCTCCTTAACATTTCTCAATAAAGGATTATCAGAATTTATAATGACTACACGATGGATAAAGGAGGCCCTTAGGAAGAGAACAGACTCGTCAGATGGCAGGGAAAAAAGGGCCAAACACCACCGAGCACTTACTCATAATTGCATATCATATTTTCCAGAAAGGCAAATAATGCTGCTCGTAAAAGTAATAAACAAATAATTGTAAAACCTTATCGAAGCAAACATTAAAATTTAATAACGCTGTCGAACGAAGAAAGTCTCTTAACGTCTCACTCCTCAACACTCCCTCCCAGCCGTGCCGCCTCCGCCATATGATTAATTAATCAGGACATAATGAACGGCAGCAACACTTGTTAAGCTAATAATAATATTTTAATAGCCTGCCCCCCCTCCTATACCAATAAAAGGGGGTAATAACTAATCACTTACCGATAGAGGGATTAATGGATGTGTCATAAAGGTGCTCTCATTCCCCCGACGACGCCAAACATTTGCCAATTTAAATTATTAACACAATTTTTATGGAATTTTGATTTACAAGAAGGAACAGATGGGTGCACGGACGGAGGACAATGGAATTGATTAGGCCGTAATGTCGACATTGCCGACAATAATCAATCAAATGGCAGCTGCTGGCAATGGCATTTTGCTCGCCCGATTCCTGCCATGGCGGTCAATAGTCTGCGTGTATAATGAATACCGAAGCAGTTAATGAAACAACATTAAACAATGATTATCGCTAATTAACTTAATGCCCGGCAAGGACGACAATGATCGAACACAAAAGATGATGTGATGAATTTCAGAAGATGCTACCCAACGAAGAGTTTTTCAATTTCATCACTCGCAGATAAATCAAGTGACATGACAGCAGGATGGGGTGGAGTGTTGGGGGGGGGGGATTGGGATGGGAAGGATTGTGGTTATGGCAATGGATGCTAAGCAGCCTCTGCGTTTTGAGATGGATAGACATCGATAATCACGCCAAATTAGTACAATGTTAGCTGGAATCTGATAACATTGTTACGGGTGCCGAGGCTGCTGTCCGTAACTGTTCATTTGGGTTTTAATATTATTTTGTCGAATGACAATCAATCAAGACTTTCTTGTGGTCTTAACCGGAGGAGAGGGCGTGTAGATGAATATTGGAATATTGTCAGCGCGTTTTCGATATTTCAGTAACCTTCTGCCTGGAACACTTGCAATTTGGAAAACTAATCTTTCAATGCCCTCTTTAGATCACGTGCCGCCAAGGTTATCAAAATTGTCATCAATCGCAGCTTCCATATCCATATCTTATATAACACAAATTTTGTAGAAGTACATTTTCTGATGAAAACATTTATGGATAAATCTCCAAGCCCTCTTTGCAGATTGTTAATGGGACGACAATTGCATCATTGCGGATTTTACATTGTTATTATACCCTCCACCTCCAGGATGGGGGTAAACTAACTTTGTCATTCCGTTTGTAACACCTTGAAATATCGACCTGCGACCCTATAAGTATATATATTCTTGATCGTCATAAAATTCTAAGACGATCTAGCCATGTCCGTCTGTCCGCCTGTCTGTTGAAAGCACGATAGCGGCCGAACGAAACGAGCTAGGAAGTTCAATTTTTCCTAAATGTGTCTTATGGTTGTAGATCGGTTGGGATTGAAAGTGGACGAAATCGGCCCAGAGGGAAAAATTTTTCCCTCACAAGGACTGAAAATACCCCTAATATTTAGAGTATTTCAGCATGTTTTTTGAACATATTAGCTTCTATTTACTTGATATTTGCAATGCGCATTCCCCTTATAGCATAAAGTATAGTATGGGGGCGAAATGGGACAAAAAGGGATAAAAATGGTACCTATCAAACGACATCAGATAGAAACACGAAATTTGACGTGAACATTCCTCTAATAGAGTAGATAAATAATATAAAAGTATTTTTTTCTAAATTCGTATTTTTAAGGGGTTAAATGTGGCTAAAGGGATAAAAATAGTACCAACCTAACGGCTGCACCTAGAATAGTGAAAATCGATATATACATTCCTCTGATTGCGTAGACACGTAAAATAAAAGAACTTTCCAAAATTCGTACTTTTTGGGGTTCAAATGGAAAAAGGGGATAAAATTAGTACCTACCAAATGACAGCAGCTAGAATCATGAAATTCGGAGTATACATTTCTCTGACTGTGTAGACACGAAAAATAAAACGTTTTTTCCAAATTCGTACTTTCAAGGTATACAATGGCTACAGAGGATAAAAATAGTACCAACTAAACGAATACAGCTAGAATGATGTAATTCAGTGTGTACATCCCTCTAATTGTGTAGATACGTAAAATAAAGAGATTTTAGATAGTCGTACTCTTGAGGGGCAAAATTGGAAAAAGGGGATAAAAATGGTACCAACAAAATGACCGCTGATAGAATCATGGAATTCGGTGTATACATTCCTCTGACTGCATAGCCACGTAAAATATTTTTTTTTTCAAATTCGTACTTTATTTTGTTGCTTTTACGACAAAAATGGTAGAATCATGAAGTTGTCTTATACTGCGTACGTGAGAGATAAGGTATTTTCAAAATTTATACTTTTGAAATTAAAAAAAAATTATACTTTTGAAATTAAAATAGGATGGAAATACAACCAACCAAACGACTGTAGCTGAAAATACACTCTCTATCTCCCAATATTTAGGGTATTTATGATTGCTCCCTTATATTTACTTTATGAATTGAAGTTTTATATCCATTATATATATAGTATACAAATATTGGTAGCTTGGCTTATTAATTAAATTTCTTATTTTCATACAGTTAAAATTTGTTGCGGACATTCCTCTTGTAGCTTGGAAGCACCGCAAAGAAAATTAATGTTTTAGCGGGCGAAATGGGACAAAAATGGATACAATCATGAATCATGAAATTCGGTGTGTACATCCCTCTAATTGCTTAGACACGTAAAATTAAGGGAGTTTTTCGAAATTTGTACTTTTAAGGGATATAATTAAAAAGAGGGATAAAAATGGGACCTACCAAACCGCTGAAGTTGAAATCATGAAATTCGGTGTATACATTCTGACTATGAAGACTCAAAAAAGGTTTTTTTCAAAATTTGTACGTTTGGGCGGAGAATCACTTATCTTATCACTTTGTCTGTATCTGAAAATGCTTCTTTCTAATGGCGACTGACAATCGCCTAATATTTAAGCATGTTCACTTTCACAATTTCTGCATTTTATTTATATATAGTAGTCGATTTTAAACAGTGCGCAGAAGTATACATTATAGATTGAAATAGTAAACAAATATAGTAATGTGCATAAAAATATCTCAATTTTTGTAATATGGTACTGTGCTTCTATGTAAAGTCGACATCCTTTAATCTGCTGGTAGTACTGTGGAATGCACTCCGTGGTGGAGGGTATATAAGATTCGGCCCGGCCGAACTTAACGCCTTCTTACTTGTTTTAGCTTACTTTGACTTAGTCCTACGTGATGACGACACGTTTTGTGTCCATTTCTTTGAAGATTGCTACCTTTCTGGCCGATCTCTTCTCTAAAATTATACACGTAAATTTCGTACAGTTTGCGTTAAAGACTCACTACTTTGACAGTAAGTTTTTAATATTTCCCAATTTTGTTCGAACATAAACCTGAAAATAAAAATTATTTTAATTGTACCTTTCAAAGTCATAGTAATCAGTGTTCAAATTTAAAATTTTAAATGGCCCACCCTTGCCCCAAAAAATTCTTGATTAATTATATCCTTAAAAAAGTCAAGTCTATTTAATCACAAACTAGACCAGTGAATTGTATGTACATTTTCATAATTTTTTGTCATTTTGTCGAACGATGTTTTAAAAAAAGATTTTTGGTTTATTTTATAGAACAATTTGTCTCAAAATACATTTTTATTTCACAATTGCTACGACTTCGTTAAGTTAACCATTTACCAGTATAACACACATGACCTACTTCCATGCAGTAACCCTACTACAGACGTTCTATAACTTCCTTAATTTTCCCAAGACAAACCACGTAGAGGATTTATGGTATTTACGACCGTGTACCTACCACACCCACCAGATCTAAACGCTAAACATTAATGTCGCAGGTGCGCAGGTAATGTGCGACTGCTAACTTATTAATATTCTTAAGTGAAAATTACAAATATAAATTATAAACAATAAAATGGGGTCTCACTTAAATTACATCTCCCCTCGTTCCCCACCACCTCCCCCCTAACCAGTGCATCTTCAACAATGCCACAACCAATTGACAATCCTGTGGCGTATGCGACCCCTCTCACCAGACTCGTAAGAGTAGGCTGAAGATGCACAATTTAGTGCCGTATCTGCATGAGTGAGTGTGCGTGTGTGTGGGGGGCGTAGATGGATGTTTTGCTTGGAATGGGAATAAAATTATCATATTTCGTTGGAACATTTGTTATCTAATGAAAATTAATTTTAGTTGCAAAGT
Organism: Polietes domitor; assembly: GCA_947397865.1. Classification (NCBI taxonomy): domain Eukaryota; kingdom Metazoa; phylum Arthropoda; class Insecta; order Diptera; family Muscidae; genus Polietes; species Polietes domitor. The sequence goes on along the minus strand of OX377622.1, from coordinate 5,870,500 downwards.
GTATTTACAAGTTTTTCTTTACATATTTTAACCATAAATATGTCAACATTCGCCTTTTGAATAACAAATACTGCAGAATGTCATGACCCGCCCCGCCTCTACCATCACAGCCACCCGTTTTTGCCTATCTCTATGCGGACACATACACTTACATATTGTGGTGTGGCGAAGGGAATTGTTCGCTGTTGAAAAAAATTGAAAAAATGTTTGAAATCAAACAAAACCAAGCCGAACCGCACCAATGACCACACAAATATCCTGTTTTATGTGATAAAAATAGAAGGGCGAGAATATAGTGAACACGAGTGGCCGAATGGGTAATGCGGTCAACATAATGTTAAGAGCTAAATAAACATAAATGGACAGTGAATGGCAGGAGTCAGTGAGATGTGAAATAAAAGTAAATAAATAAAAAATCCGACAATAAACTGTGAAGTAATAACTTAAATAATACGAGTAATACCTTAAAAATGTATCTTTCACGTAGAAACAGTGATGATCGTTAAAAAATCGAAAAAAAATAGTTTTTCTTTTGACGATTTATCGAGCTAAACTAAATTTTATCACAAAAATAAAATATTGCAAAACATACCACAGCTTTTAATAACTAAACATTTTTGAAATTTTGAGATTTAAAAAAATAATTTTATTTTTTCTTAAAATTACAATTATTTTCAAATGTACCCTTATTATTTTTGAAGTATAAGCCCGATCGAGGTGACTAATACCTTAAAGTTAAGGTTATTATGTTACATATGTCACTTTCACGTAGAAGCAGTGGGTTATTACCAGTCGTTAAAATAAATTGAAAACAATTGTTTTTTGAAAAAAAAATCGATTTTTCTTTTAACGATTTAGCGAGCAAAAGTAAATTTTATCACAAAATATAAAACTATATCTGAGAATGGCGAAGCATTTCAACACATTTTTTAACTACACGTTTTTGAAAATCAAAAATTGTCTAAAATCAGCACACCCTAATATTCCCGTTAAAATCATTTTTATACCCTCCACCTCCAGGATGGGGGTATAATAACTTTGTCATTCCGTTTGTAACACTCTATCGACCTGCGACCGTATAGAGTATATATTCTTGATCGTGATAAAATTCTAAGATGATCTAGCTATGTCCGTCCGTCCGTCTGTTGAAAGCAAGAGCTAGGAGGTCCAAATTTTACATAAATGTGTCTTATAGTCGTAGATCGGTTGGGATTGAAACTGGGCGAATTCGGCCCAAAGGGAAAAAATTTTCCCTCACAAGGACTAAAAATACCCATAATAACCCCTAATATTTTCCAATATTTTCGAATATTTAAGCATAATTTTTAAATATGTCTGCTCGTACTTACTTGATATTGGGTATGCGCATTCCCCCTATAACAAAAACGTGCACCATAAGGCGATTTTATTCGTAGGGGGTGAAATGGGGCAAAAAGGGATAAAAATGGTACATATTAAGCGACAATAGCTAGAAACACGAAATTCGGTGTGTACAGTTGAGTAGATGTGTGTCTAGTTGAGTAGATACATAATATAAATGATAGAGGGATAAAAATGGTACCAACCAAACGGCTGCACATAGAATAATGAAATATTTTTTTGATAGCTTAGACACGTAAAATAGACGGATCTTTCGAAATTCATACTTCTTGGGGTTAAAATTGAAAGAGGAGATAAAAAATAGTACCAACCAAATGACCGCAGCCAGAGTCATGAAATTTGGAGTACACATTCCTCTGACTGCGTAGACATGAAAAATAAAAGATTTTTTTCCAAATTTGTACTCTCAAGGGATACAATGGTGATGTGAACGACTAAAGCTAGAATGATGAAATTCGGTTTACACCCCTCTAGACACGTAAAATAAAGAGATTTTAGAAAGTCGTACTCTTAAGGGGGTAAAATATGAAAAAGGGGATAAAAATGGTACCAAGATAGAATCATGGAATTCGGTGTATACATTCCTCTGACTGCATAGATAAAAAGATTTTTCTAAATACGTACTTTTTACTTTCACGGAAAAAACTGGTTGAATCATGAAGTTAAGTTATTTTGCACTATGTACGTGAGATAACGGATTTTCAAAATTTGTACTTTTGGAATTAAAATAGAATGGAAGTACAACCAAATGTAGCACCCACTAATATTTATGGTACTTAAGCTTTTTGAAAATAGAATTATAAGAATATTTATTTTTTAATTTATTTTGAAGCATTATTTCATTTATACAGTATAAATATAAGCGTGGTTTGAAATAATAAAATATTATATTTATTTATAAAATTATTTTTTCAATATTTGTATTTGTTTTGGGTTGCCTATATTAAAAAAATTATATTTTCCTGTAAAATTACTGCACTTCTAAGAAAATGTACAGCCTCAGTGGAATGCAATCCATAACTTAACGCCGTTTTTACTTGTTTTTTAATATTTTTTGAGACTGTTCCTAAACTAATGTCTCTATGTGGAAGTGAAGTTCGCAATATTTATATAATTACATTTAATTGTACATATAAGCAGCTGTGGTCGGATTTATATTTCCATAAAGAGGGTACAAATATTAAAGGAACTCGTACGATTGGAATTTCAATAAAAAAATAACCATAACATAACATACAACCATTGTTTGTGTGGATTTTATGAATGCAAACAAAAAATAAATTGTTTGGTCTCTAACAAAATTATTATTTTTATTTTTCTGTTCTGACGATATAGGGCCTCCACTGAATATTAAAAGACGTTGTTTTCAGTTACATCAAAATCCCCCCGACTTTGCACACCTCATCCGTTAAATAGTTTGACCGATATTTGCCTTTCCCTCTCCTCATTGCCACAGATCATTGACCAACCATGTTCCATGTTCACCGCCTCCTCGGTCTGGGGGTAGCTGCTAATGATGTTATTGTTTGCTATTGGTGTGGTTGCTACTCATGCCATTCCATCTTAACCATCTCAACCATGTTGACCATTTCTGTTTTTTTTTTTTGCTTCCTGCATATTTTCAATTTATGCAAATGACATTATACAAACCTCTCGGTGAGCATCTGTGTGGCTGTTGGTGCTTTTAGTTCATTTTTTTCATTTTCATTTTTACTCTCAAGTATTTATCAAGTGCCTGTGAGTCGGAGGGAGTGTATGTTGGAAGGCAAACACTTGCCTGACTTGCAAATGACCACACATAGAAATGAATGACTTACAGTGGCAATGGGTGTTGGCGACTAAACCCAGCCCATTCATCCGTTCATCCATCCATTCATTCAAGTGTAGCCAGCTCGCAAACTGTTGTATTATGTATTCACCCGTGGTATTTTGTTAAATATACCATGTTTTTTCTCTGTTATTTTCTTTGTCATTTGCTAGATTATTACATTTTTATTGTATATTTTTTATTTTATAAACCCATACTTGTGTGTGGCACTCTAACTAGAGGCTTTAATTGCGATGTGGTGTGTTGGCGTCTAGTGATGTTAATCTCTAATCAAATTAGAAACCCGGGTTTTCTTTTCAAAATCACATTTTTCACAATTTGCAGAAGATACGGTATTTTTGAACTCGATAGCTTGGATTGCTTTTAAAATTGGAGTACGTATTCTTCTTATATTAATATTTTATAAATATTTTTAGAAAAACAATATTTTAGCGATTTATGACCAATTTAATAGTGGTGAAATTGCGATTTTTTTTCAAAAAGGCGTGTTTATTCAATCGCTTGTAACTCCTGAAATACTTTACCAACTTAAAGAACTTAAACTCCGCGGTAGATTTTTATAGTTTTTACAATTTTGTTTGTTTTATTACGACTTTCGAAATTTATTAATTGATTGAGTTTTTTGGAGGTGTTCCTACATTTATTTTTAACGGCTGTGTGAGTTTGGAAGTTGTGAAATGATGAGTTCTATTTTATTTTTCAAAATGTGAGACCTTTATTGTTGCATCTATCATATTATTCATATTAGTACCAGCGGTCACATATGACAAATGAGAAGCGCTGATAAACAAAATATTCCACCGAACTAAGTTGACACACTAAAAATCTCACTTTGCCAATTCAATGTTATGCATGTGCTCGCATCGCTCGCAACAATGCAAAGGTTGTTGTTGTACGGTATGTCCCGTCTTCACTGTACCTCGTGTGTATTGTTGTTGTTTGTATGTATAGTTGGTCTGTTATGCTGTATGTGTTGTCATTTATTTTGGTTTAAGACCAAAGGTTGTGCTGAAGTCTTCAAAATATTTTTTACAAAATCAACCAAAATTTCAGTGGAAAATCTTCAGAAAGGCAATGTCTTGATTAGTTTATTAACCAAGGTTATATTTATTTATATTTTGTTCTACTTCATTGTTTGGAAGTGATGTGTTTTTTACTATATTTTACAAACTTTTTTTCCCAAAATCAACCAAAATGAAAAGTCATCGGAATGATAATTTCTTCATTAGTTTATTAACACAAGGTTATATCCATGTTTTGTTCTATTTCACGGGCCAGAAATCATGATAGTGGTACTGTGCAGTAAATATATTTTCAGTCTATAATTTATTGATATAAAATGGTCTTGAGCCAGGACAAGATCCCAGTTCAAATCAAATATTGATTACAGACCAAAAAATACAAACGAAAAAAACTAAATCAAATGAGCGTTGGCACGGCAGAAGTGTTGATGGGTAACTATACCTGCATATACACATACTTACACATGCAACTCAATGAGATGCTTATAAGATGGCATGTGTACTTTATTACTTGGTGCGATTTTTTAAACGCAAATTCGGCAAGTGAGTTGTGCTTCTCGTTCGTTTGTGAGAATCATCTCCTTATAGAGGCCGGGTTTGATGTTGAAAAGTCGCTGTGAAGCCACTTGAAAAGACTTTTGACATGGTCGAAATCATGATTGTGGAAGTTTGCAGCCAAGTAATAAATGTCACCATGCCATTTGTAAATAAATTTGCATTCTATTAAATATAGCTGCAAAAAGGGTCTTGAGCCAGGACAATATCCCTGTTCAAATAAAAAAATAATAATATTTTTAATATTCTAACGCAGAAAAAACCCTCATGTAAAAGATCTATGGGCAAATGAAGAAGATGTGACACTCTTAGTAGATGCAAAAGAATTAAAAAATTTTCTTTTTTATAAATAGCTCGAATATATATATATTATTTTTTAATAACTAGCATATTAAACCTATAGATAAATGTAGACGTTATAGACCTTCTTGTAGAAGTGCTTAGTCATGCACTGCTACAAGAAAGCAAAGCAAAAACTTCGTAAAAAATGACACAAGAATTTTTTGAAATTCCATTACTTCTACAATAAGGGTCAAACATCTACATTTATCCATAGATATCCACATAATTAGGCCTTGTTTTCTTTGTTAAGATCCCAGCTATTATAAAAAGAAAAAAGTGCTGTTATCCATTTGTAAATGGGTTTTGCGCTATCAAAAAATAAAACAATATAATTTTTTCGATTCTTCTCCATTTTTAATGTTTTTCGTATCATTCGTATTTTTTATTAATAAGACCTTTTTCGATATTTTGGAGGCCGAAGCCATCATTTTATGTAAAAGTGAAATATTATTGGTGCTTTCGAGAAAAAATTTAATTAAAAAATATATCCATATTTTGTTTTTGATTTTATGAATCAGTGCACATATTTTTGAAATTGCAAAAATTATTTAAAAGTCTTTCTTTTCAAAAAATCGAAGCTGATGAAATATGTAAATTTCGAATCATATTTGACGTGGCATGAAATTGCAACATGGAGGTCTCTGACTCGTAATTATTTGTTAAAAATTATGAAAAAAATTGTTAAGAAATATATTTTTCTATATTTATATATTCTAACATATATTTATGTATTCTTATAACTTATTTTTTTCGCTTTATATATTCCAAAAGGTGTACATATGTCGTCGAATTTAATTTCTTGCACTCCCATTTACATGTAAATAAACTCAAATGCTTTTACAGAAATAAAAAACATAATCTTTTGAAATGCTGTTAATTTTACCAAAAGGGCAATAATTTCTACATTTATCCATTTTTTAAAGGCATTATTTTCTTCGCTAGGATGATAGCTTAAAAAAATATATATATTTTTATTTTTTCCATTTCTTATGTTTTTAGCGTGTAAGTCGGACATAGACTCCAAAAATTATACATAATTTTTAGGTCTGAGACATAAAATGCTTTTTTTGCATATTGTAATTAACGAACCCATCAAACTGAAAATGGCGTTATCGTTAGAGATGAATTTGTTCGAAAATGCCATAATCTTTTGAAATGCTGTTAATTTTACCAAAAGGGCAATAATTTCTACATTTATCCATTTTTTAAAGGCATTATTTTCTTCGCTAGGATGATAGCTTAAAAAAATATATATATTTTTATTTTTTCCATTTCTTATGTTTTTAGCGTGTAAGTCGGACATAGACTCCAAAAATTATACATAATTTTTAGGTCTGAGACATAAAATGCTTTTTTTGCATATTGTAATTAACGAACCCATCAAACTGAAAATGGTGTTATCGTTAGAGATGAATTTGTTCGAAAATGCCTCCTAATTTTTAAAATATTGCCCAACATAGAAAATGCGTTGTTCTTTAAATTGGGGCTAGAGATTGCATTTTCCTGTATTAAATTATTTTATTTTGTATTACAAAGAAATTGAACTCAAAGAAATTTTAAATAATGCAATAAGAGAATCAATTCAATTTCAAAACATTTTCCAATGATCAAGACATATATAAATAAAATATATGAATATATTAAATATAAATATATATATTTTAAATCAAGAGGTTTTTTGAAATATAACAACTTTTCGAAACAGACAATGCATTTATAGACTCATCATATGGTCTTTTTTGTAAACTTATTGGATTATTATGGATTGACTTTCGTTCGATTTTGATCTGTAAGAATGGATGGGTTGGGCTCCGGTAGATGAGTAGCTATTGATATCTTCGACTACCATTCCTGATATTGACTCATCTCCTTTCTCTATAGCTTTACGAATATTCTATCATAAGAGCTACATTAAGTTTTACCGAGGCTACTTCCAACAGAATAGAATCACCCAAGGACTGAGCACGGTCACGAGATAGCCACGTCTAGCAGTAGGACCCGTTAAGGTTTGGAGAAAGTGAGTGCGAGAGTGTGATGTTGCACATTCGACAGATGTAATATTTATTGTTAATAGAACATTAAATATCGTGCTTCGATTCTTTATTGCTTTTCCCCTAGCTTCGAACATACATTTTGAATTGCCCTTTCTATAAAACATCTCACCGATCTTCTCACTTATTCGAAATTGAGCCTAAAAACGGGTATCGGTTCAGGGTTTACCATCCCTACTCCCAGTATAATCTTTGACGCCCTTGCCAACTCGTTGGTCCACCATTACTTCAGTCAGCCTTCGGGGTGAACACATTTTTAATTAATGTCCCCTGGCGCATCCTATTGAATGTCGGAGTTCTGTTCGCTTCTGTTCAAATATTGAATCGAACAAACTTCAAGTTAAGCAAACACTGCATTTCCTGACATGGCGAAGGCGAGCGATGACGACGGCAATAACGATGACGGTGGTGGTAGTGGTAGTGGCTATGGCTGTGGTTGTAGCAGTGACTGTGGCTATGGCATGTTTCGGTTGTGTGCGGCTGGTTGGCTGTCAGTTACTTTTTGCCTCGGTTATTAGCGCTAAATTAATGAGCGAAATCATTTTTCTTGGTCATAAAAATGTTGTAAAACGTAGAACGAGAGAAAGAGCAAAAAAGAACAAATCGAGATAAAAACGACTCACCCACCAACCAACGGCAGTAGCAATAACAGCAGCAGCAGTGCCAGTGTACAATTATCACAAAAATGCTTCTTTGAAAACCGCAAAAGGAAGTGATAATTTAAATTAGCGGATACATTAGCGTTTACGCCACCGCCAGCCACTATACGACTGACTGTGTGTCTGTGTCTGAGTCTACCTCTGTATCTGTATTGTGGCCGATTACGGGAGTATTCGTTTGTTTGTCTCTTCGAATGGGTGCGTGTAAGAGAGTGGCCAGTAACTTTTAATTGGTGTATTGGGGGGAGGGGTTCTTGTGAATGTAATGAAATTTCATAAAAACAAATTACAAAGTGATTAAATCGTAAACGAATTAAACAAAATACACCAACCAGCTCGGATGTTGATGATGATGATGACTGTTCAACGCTCCAATACTAATTGGATTGAAAAACGAAATGAAAAATGTGGGGGGAGGGGGTAGAAAAAACAAAGAAATTAAAAGAAATTGCCCCAAGAGGTGACCTCAGATGACCATAGGATTACTATTGCTACAGGAATACCTCTTTCTATAGAGAAATGGCTTCAGATAGCCTTTCTCGCAGCAAAAGGTCATAAGATTGTGTGATGTACAGCTTTTCTACTGGAAGCATTTTTTTATCGGACAATATTTAAAAAATTATAAAGATTTTCTTAAGAAAATCAACTTCCACTTGGGGCTCATATTCGTAATTTCATCTTCGTTGATCGTCAAAATTGTGGCATTTGGGATATCGAAAATCGTCGCTTGATTGATGAGGAACAAATGCTAAAAAAATTAAAAACTTTCAAAAAATCTGTGTCATGTGGAAATTTTGACCATATGAGTCCATATGAGTCATTCCAAATGGAATGACTCATATGGTCTCAGGTTATAAGGCCTATAAATTTTTCAAAGTTTAATTTAGTTATGGTCGCAGTCAGACCTGAGAACAATCACCATTTATAGTTGCTTTAACTCCATTTGACACCAACTCAGTTCATTATGATAATTAACCAACCCCCCCCCACCCACAAATTCATCCAAACCCCAATGTTGGCCACAAAAATCCATACAGAGATCTTGTAACACTGATTAAGACCACCGAAGCAATTTTCGCCGCACAAACGGCTTTGATGGGATTCCATCAAATTAAGTGGCATTAGTTAATATCTCGCTAATCTCTGCCACAGGCTACAACAACAACAACAATAATTATGAAAATATAACACACAAAAGGCTGCACGGTATATTAAGGACATTCGACAAATGCTCAAACCCGTGAACTAATCTCAGTACAGTTGAAGTGGCCACAGGATATACACACATTGGCCGCACGACAGACGAGAAGTGAAGACGTCATGTCCGTCTTTCGCAGTCTGTGGAGAAAACCGCATTCCATCTACGACTGCTGTAAACTACTCTGCCAAATACAATTTTTCCTCGGTTGCAGTGGCATCCGGAGCCGATCGCCTAACTACATATCCGACTGCCTGGCCCTGTCCTACACCTTCCTGGCCATGTGTTCAGTGGTGGGCGTTTTGCTGATTACGGCCTTTGTGAAATTCCAAGCTCAATATTTCGAGGAAATGGACAGTTTGATTAGGTCCATAATCCATCTGGAACTGGGCATGTCGCTGCTCATGTATGTGGCCACCACCACCACTATGGTGGCACAGGCCAAAAATCATCTGGCTCTGTACAAGCACATCAATGACCTGGATCGCATACTAATCCTGGAGTTCCGCTGTGATATGAAATACGAAGTGTTGGTCAAGAAACATGTGGCCCTGGTGTGTTTCGTTGTCAGCATCTACACAACGATAATTATTCTGGGCGCCTCGAGAGCCTCGACGGTCCAAGATTGCCTGGTAAACCTCTTGGCAGGAGTGGCCTACACTTTTGTGACGGGCGGTCCCCACATGAACTGTTACGTCCAGATGAACTTTGCCGAAATCCTGAGAATACGTTTTCGCCTGCTGCAAAAACTTTTGCAGATGCCAGGGACATGTGGATCGTCGGTGGAAGAACGCAAACATATCGAACGGCTGCAAAGTCTCATCATTTTGGTGCAAGAGTATCACAATTGTGTGCGCAGCACGAACGAAATCTTCTCGAAGAGTTTGGTGGCAACAATGCTGCACGACTTTACGCTGACCACGAGTGAATTGTATTTGATATTTGGCGGACTGACAAGTTCCGGCAGCAGTGCTCTGATATACTTTGTGCTTTTGGGTATAGTGTTGCCGTTTTACAAGATGACCGTTGCGCCGGTGTATTCCGAGAATGCCATAAAAGAGGTAAGTTGGCAAACGAAAGAAGAACGGGATTTATGAGTAGCTTGATAACACTGTCCGACAGTCCATATTACACATAAACCAGATGATATACGTCTGCAACTATATGAGAAATGATTTTTCATTTCCTCATCCTTTTGCCACTTAAAAGGACTACAAAGTTCCAAAATATACAAATTTTCAAAAATTATTTTAAGTACTTTTTCAGCATAAATGCCAAATTAAAGAAGAGGATATGTGCTAAAAATACTTCAAATTAAAAGCTTTAATCTGCATCAGTTTAGCATTACCAACCATTTAAAATATTCACTCTTTAAAAGTCAAATATGAAAAAACTAAATTAACTAAGTGGTAAAATTGAAATGGTTGTTAATGTTGATATAATACAGATTTAACCTTAATATTTAAATTAATTTAATAGATATTCTCCTCTTTAATTTGACACTAACATCGTTATCATAGGGTACAAAGAAGTATTGAAAATAATTTTTGAAAAATTGATGAAATGAAAATTAAAAAACACCAATTAACTCCTTTTTGTCTGTAGTTTCTGACATATCATCACGTTCAAGCGAAATGACTTTTTTAAAAATTGTCGTACGGTGTAATAAGTAGTACTGTTGTAATTTGCTTGTAATTGGTCGCAGGGCTTTGACTTACAAGACTGAATAAATAAATCTAAATTACATCGTGTACTTAAAATTGATTGAAAATAATCATTTTTTATAATATTTTTTTCAAAATCCCCCATCTGTATTTCTTGTAGGGCGACAAATGCTTTAAGATCATTCAGGATATCGACTTTGGGTTTCCCCGCAATAAAGCTATTCGAGAAATGGTCTCTACAAGTCTAATGTGGCGTTTTGACAATCGTATTCAATTCACCTGTGGCAGTATGACGCTTAATAAGGAAATTATAGCCGGGGTAAGGAAGAGAAAACGCAACTAGGCCATACTGCAGAACCGTGAATAAATGATGGAAATTTCTTTATTTTTTCTTACTCCAGGTCTATTTGCAAATCTTCAATTACATACTGATATTGATCCAGTTCCGTATGACTCAGGAAATGGGTGATCAAATTGAAAAACAAAAGAATACCATTCAGGATTGGATAGGAGTGGATTATGTTTAAGGTTACCTTACAACATCGGATTTGTTGAACCAACAAAGAGTCAGTGCAACATCTGTTTTTCCCTGCACAACATTGGCAAACTATTGCTCAACCTTACTTTACCAACAGCGGTCAATATTGACCGAGCTATTGATTGTAAATTGTAATAAAATTTTAATAAAAACTAAAAAAAATTATTAAAATATAAAAATGCTGTTGTAAGATATTATGAGTGTAAATAAACATTTATTTATTATAATTTAAATTATAATAAACTATATATAACAAGTTAGGAAAGGCTAAAGTCGGGCGGGGCCGACTATATAATACCCTACACCTGCGTATATACCTCGCTTTGATTACTAAACCCAGGCGTTTCACATACAAATTATACTGTATAAATTCATATTTAGTCATATTTAACGAATATGGTGAATGATATAGTAGTTGATCCAATTTTCGGGCAGATATACCGAGTAAAGTAAATATAACATGATCTGGAAAAATTTGTTAAGATCCTATGACAAATATAGATTATATAACGGTAAAATAATGAATTGGACGGACATTTTAAATATATTATGATCCGCAAAATTTGATCAAGATCCGATGCCAGATGTAGTTTCTAGAACTGTAATAGAGTGGAATGGGAGCCCCATTTGAGTTACACCAAAGTATGTAAACATATATTTGACTTTCATAGTATATATTCTTAGTTGAAATATAAAAAAATGTGCAAAATTTCAAAAACCTTCGATGTAAGATGTGGGTCATAGAGGGGTAAAAAATGGGGCCCATTTATAAGGGGGCTACATTAAAAAGTGGGCCCATATAGATTACTTTCAGTTGAAATATAACATGATCATCAAAATTGTATCGAGATCCAATGCACGATGTGTGTTGTAGAGCTATAATAGAGTAGAAATTTGGGCCCAATTTGTATGGGGGTTATACCAAAATATGGACCCATATATTTGACTTCCATAGTGTGTTTAGTTGCAATATAATATAATCCGCAAAATTTGAAATACCTTCGATGTAAATTGTGGGTCGATGTAAATTGTGGAGTTATAATAAAAAATGGGGCCCATTTGTAAAAGCGCTACATTAAAAAGTGGGCCTTTATAGATCCCTTTCAAAGTAGGTATTCTCTATTGAAATATAACATGATCTGCAAAATTTTATCAAGATCCATTGTAAGATATGGGTTCTAGAGCGATAATAGTAAAACATTGACCTATATAGCTGGCTTTTAAAATAGGTGCTTCTAGTCTAAATGTAACATTCTGTGGGAAATTTTATCAAGATCCGATGTAAAATGTGCATTTTATAGCATTAATATTGTAAATCGGAGGTACATTTGTATGGAGGCTATATCGAAACATGGACCCATGTACTCCACTTTTCTGTTAGCTGTTTATAGTCCAAATATAACACGATCTTGAATATTTTGTCATGATCCGATATAAAATGTGTATTCTAGAGCAGTAATAGTGTAAATTATTTATAGGGCTATTTGTATGGTGACTATGTCTAAATCTGAACCTATTTCCCCCAAATTCAATATCAATCGTCCTTGGCCAAAAAAGTAACTTTCGCCAAATTTCACGACAATCGTAAAATAATTGCGTAGAATGCGATTAAGCTTAGATGGACAGCATAAGGACAGACATCGTTAAATCGATTCAGCTGGTGATTCTAAGCCGATCCGCATCCTTAAAGGTGGGTCTAGCTCGATTATTTCTTGGTGTTACAAACATTTGGCGGAAATCCAACTTACTATACCCTATTCCACGAAGTGGTGTAGGTATAAAAAGCACTAGCAAGGCTAGGCTAAGACTATATTTTATTTTTTCATTTGTTTTATTTTAGTCTCTAATCATTATTTGATTTGAACTGGGATATTCCCCTAGTTCAAGATTTGTGGAACAACTCTGCAAACATTTGATACATTTCACTACATTAAAACTTCGGGAGCATAATTAAATGATTGTTTTTGTTGTAACTTGACCTCCAGTAGATTGTTAGCTCATTGATCGAACAGATCGCGCAAAGGATAGTTATTCGGGTTTAATTCATGCCAATGCATTGGCAAACCAACTTGAGCACAATTGATGCTTATGTTGCCTGATCCGACCAATAAATGACAGTTTTATTATTATACTGTTGACTGTCCATATTATACGTGAACCAAATATATATACATAGACATTTATCTGAAACTATAGGTGAAAGAGAGTTATTTGACGTTTTTAGTTTTTCATTTTCTCATCTTGTTGCCTCTTAAAAGGACTACAAATGTCCAAAGGAAACAATTTTTCAAAAAAATTTAAATACTTATTCGCACCCTATCACACCGGTATAAATGCCAAATCAATGATGGAAATATGTGCTAAAAATACTTTAAATTCCAAGCTTCTAAAATTGTGTCGCTTAAAAAGCAAGATATGAACTAATACAGGTAGAAGCATGATATTTGAAGTATTTTTAAAAGATATTTTCCACTTTAATTTGACACTAATAACATTATCATGGGGTGCGAACAAGAATATAAAATATTTTTTTGAAAAATTTTATCCTTTGGAATTTTGTAGTTCTCTGAAGAGGCAACATGATGAGGAAATGAAAAACTAAAAACGCCAAGTAACTCCATTTTGTCTATAGCTTCATGCGTATAAGATCCGGTTCAAATGTAACGACTTTTTTAAACAAAAATTTGAATTGCTAGTATGACTATAGCTCAGTGAAGTGTGAGCTATTTACAAAACGAATGTTGTTGGTTAGCTGAAACGTTCTTGATTCGACTACCAATTGCGAAGGAGTGAGGAAGGTTTTTAGAAAATTAATTAGCAAAAAAGAAACAAGCACTGAAAGGCTAAAGTCGGGCGGAATCGACCATATTTTAATACCATTACAAGGCTTTATCACCTCGACCGTGACCATTTTGAAATATGAAATTAGACAAATTTTAGAAATTAGTTGAATTGTTCGAATGATAGTTTTTCATCCTTTTCAGATTTTGAAAATTGAAAAGACCTATATTTCAAGGTCTTTTGTCCTTCAATTAGTTCTATTAGATTATATATTTTAATGTTCAAAATTTGCAAAACATAAAGCAATATGTAAAAACAAAAAAAATACTTTTCTTTTAAATCGAACAAGTTAGTAAGCTTCAGTCGGATAAACCGACTTATATATACCCTCACTCCCAGAGAACATATATACGGAAGTTATAACAAATTAAATTTAACTTAAGGCAGAATAATTTCTGTGGAATGTACTAGAAGGCTCTCGGTACATGGTCGCAGCTTCCAAATATAAAACAATTAAAAACAATATCAAATATCAAGTCATTCCATGTACTAGTATAAAAGTTAGGATTAATATTACCTTGGATAGATATAATTGTGTGGGAGGTACAAGAAGGGGCTCGGCTAAAGCGTAAATATTTTTTAGGTGATTATAAAAATATTTTCAAATATCAAATTACATATGATTTGAATGGAAGTTATATCAGTTTTATTTCAAATAAAGCTTTTTCCACTTTGTGTGGGAGGTACCAGAAGGGATGTGGAAATATCACCCATATTCCATGTGAATGCAACTTCTATAAAAGCATTGACAAATATTAAATTTCACGGTATTCCGATCATCTGTATAGAAGATATAACATCTTTAATTTTACGATGTTTAAAGTGATTTGTGTTGAAGGTACTGGCGTTTCGAAAACCGCCATATTTTGCACACTTACAGTGATTGTAAAAACTTTATCAAATACCAAATGTCACTCCTTCAATGCATTACACTATTTTCTGTCCAAATCATATATATCCTCCTACAAATAATTTATAGAATATAAAATATACCCTTTTCCACTTCTAGAAGTCACTAAGTATAAATTTCTTGCCGATAAGATAAACTTATTCTATAAAAAAATCGCTAAGATCGTGGAGATCATTATCAACTTCTTGGCGTAATGTTTTAGTGACTCCCTCGATAGAAATATGTTTGCAGGATAGAAAACAGGATTATTTTCCTTCTAATGATTTGTAGAAGAACACACATACATATGTGTGTGTGTCTGTATCATTTTTGATTTGCATGTTAATGTTTCCCATGTTGGCCACATATTGTGCCCTCCATACACTCTGTGAGAGTACACGAATATGTCGGCGTATGTGACTGTTTGACTGTTTTCTTGCTGCTACTGTGTTTTATCAAATTAAAATCTCCTACATGCTTAAAACTAATTGCTGCTGACACAAATTGCTCGACAGCACCAACACCAACTCCAGGTCCAACTCGAAAATGTCGATCATTGTTTTTGTGACAACAACGGACATAGGGAGGGAAGCTCGAGCTCGTGCCGAAGACTGATGCTAATGTCATTTTCCAGTTACAGTCATCACCGCCAATAACCGGCAGTTAGTGCCACCCATATGCGCTGATGCGACTCCGTCCCTCTCTGCTCATCCTCTTGGCCAGGACATCCCTCAGCTTCAATTGTGGCAATGAATGAATGTGCCAATGGATGTGCGGACGAACAGATGGATGAATGCGAGGATCTAACAACATTTTCCGCATGTCATGCTCTTGTTGTTGTTGTTGTAGCTGCTGTCTACTTTGAAGGCCGTTATCAACGCAGTCATCGTTGACGGGGGAGATTTGTATGCGAGCGAGTACGCGATTCTGCCAATGTGTGCGTGTGTATTTAATTTTTGTAATTATTCGTTTGCTGTTTGTATTTGTAGTTAGATCTGTATCTGTATCTGTGTATGTGTATGTGTGTTTTGTTGTTTGTATGCCATTGGTGGTGTTGGTCGTGGCGGTGGTGTCGGTGCTGATGATGGTGGTCTAGTTTTGTGTTTGCTGTTGATGATATTTCATTACAATTTAAATGGTTTTACAATTAATTACATTGTAAATTATTAACAGCAAATAAATGAGTGTATGAGCACCAGCAATGCGTCCGGGTGTGGTATTTATCTGTATACATATACACATACACAGATACACTCACTCTACATACTAATGTGCGTTTGCGGTTTTCGTATTCAATATTTACGAGAACTAATGTTGCAATATTTTCCGAATGGTCTGTAATTGAATCGTACTTAAACTATATACACTCGTACCCCGCACATCTGCAATCAACCATCAACCCTGCCACTACAACGCCGCAATTATCCCATTACCAACATTAGGATATTGAAAAAGTCAACATATTGAAGTTAATGCGAACTCAAATGAATGCGAAAGAAATTAAAAAATATAAACCATAACAATTGAAGATGCATTCGGAAAACAAATAATATTTACATTGGAAAAGGATTATTTTGAATACAATAAAGGTAAATGGCAGAGGCAAACTAATGCGTCCACCAACATATGAAAGTTGTCCAACTGGACTGGTTTCTGGGGTAGTTGAGGCTAGGTTCCGATTTTAGCAAAAAATCGTCCTCAATGACGAATTCAAAATTTGTAAGAACAAAATGAGGAACAACTGCCGGATTTTGAACTTTTCTAATTCAACTTTACCCAAAAAAAATCTAGTTGAAGAATATCTGTGGATAAATATAGAAGTTGTTGCCCTTTTTGTAGAAGTAAATGTCGTCTACATACATACACACATACATATATACGTACATATGTATGTATGTATGTTGTTCCTATAATTCTATAATAAGTGTCATAACTTCTATATTTATCAACAGATTTTCTTCATATAGGCCTTGTTTCTTCCTTAAGCTAAACAAAATAAAACAAAAGATCATTTGAAGAAGATCATTTTCGCAGTTTTAAACAGTAATTAAAAAATTAAATTCTTTTGTATCTGGAAAAATTGTCAGTCTTATGGATTTTTCGTGCCAGCAAAGAAAATATTAAAAAAACAAACAAAATCTCCATTGAGTACAAAGAAAAAAAATAATCCAAATTTATTCTTTTAAAATAAGTAAGGAAAAGCTAAAGTCGGGCGGGGCCGACTATATGATACATTCTACTTTCTTTCCGAATACAATTCGGTAAAAAGTGAGAAGGGGAAGGATTTTTGTATGTTTCCTAATGATAGACTAGTATGACCTGACCCAATTTTTCAAATCGAGAAGAATATTTGTATCGAGGTTATATTCAAACATGGATTGAAGTGACCCACTTTCACAATAGGTTCTTCCAGTTCAAGTATAATGTGTTATGTTCAATTTGAAGAAATTCGGTGAAAATACGCAGTTTCTGGGGCGGAATGAACCAAGCCGGGAGCAAAATTTGTATAGGACCTATATATAAATCTGAACCGATCTGACCAATTTTCATCATGGGTGTTTCTATTTGAAATATAAGATATTTTGCCAAATTTGAAGAAGATCTGTTACAATATGTGGATTCTGGGATCGAAATTTGAATGGGAGCAATATAGAAATCTGAACCGATCAGACCTATTTTCACCATAGTTCATACACTCATAAAAAAGTTAACCATATAATGAGTTAAAATTAACTAAAATTTAGGAAACCAAGTACATTTTTACTAAATATAAGTAGAATTTTTTCTGAAATTTTCCTAAATCTAAGTAAATTTTTCGTAAAACCTAGTATTTTTTACTAAATTTATGCAAAATTTTCCTAAAACAATGTAAATATTTACTAAATCTTAGTAGAATTTTGCTGAAAATTTCCTTAAACTATGTAAATGTTTACTCAAATCAAATAAATATTTACTCAAACTGAGGACAATTTTGCTGATTTTTTTCCTCAAAAACTGAGGAAAATTTTATTTTATACAAGGAAAAAAGGAGCAATTAAAATAAGTTCAATTTAACTAAAAAAATCAAACAAATAGTTTTGCATCAGAGTATGCAAAACTGATACAAAAAATGACAACATGAAATATTTCTCAAAAGTTGCATGATACCTCTGCCATAAGAGTTGAGCTATTACTCCATGATTGTTGCGAAGGCAAGATAGGCGCCTTCGCTGTGGTTGTTTAGAATAATTCATAAAGTATTTAAGAAATAAGTCTCTGCAAACGCACGAGAATTGCTTCTTAATTTAATATTCAAGAATTTTTTAAATGCATGAAGAACTCGGCATAAATTTTAGTAAACATTTTGACTTAATTTTAGGAAAAAACACATTTTTAAGTTAAAATTTCCTAAATGGAATTTTTTCCATACAAAAAATTCCATATTTTTTTCTCACTTAAAACCTTAGAAATTGTAAGAATTTTTTATTAGATCCAAAGAAATATTTTTAAGTAAATCTACTACCATTTTTCTAGTAAATGAACTATTTACTATGGCTTTTTTTCAGCTTTTTAGGAAATTTTTACTGGAGCGTTTGAAACCACTCATATGTTATTGCCAGGATCTTCGAGAAATATTTTGATACATTCGTCCGACAGACATTGTCGGCAAAATTGCATTTCAGTAATCCATCATCAGTACACTCAAAGGAATATGTCAGTAAAAGAAAGCAGAAAGTCTACTGAAGAGCAGATTATTTGCTTTTATTAAGAATATTTTAGATTTTATTATGATATCATAGTGATTCTTATCTACACTTTTTTTAAATTACTAAACGATTTTGTTATTAAATTTCCAAACTTATATTGCAGTACACAATTAAAACTTCATAAGATATAGCTTTAATCGAATGTCAAGAAGTGGTATCGGTAATAAAAATGAAAATTTTCCGAACAATTTGGTGTCCATTAGCGAAATTAGCATTACAGAATCTTGATATTGGCACAATTCGTTTAGTTTGTTTGTATTTTTCATAACCTCTGTCCGAAATTCAAGAAAGTGTCCACGATTTTTTGTGTAATTTCTCGTGTTTTTCATGATTTTACTGCAAAATTACCATTTCAGACGAGTTATTTTAAAAAGACCTTAAAAATTCTATATTTTATTGATTCCGAAAGTCTAGAAGGTTTTAAAAAGTATATGTTCGAAACCCCTCTTAAAGACTTAGGTGTTATATTTGATGAGAGATTTTCATTTGAGAAGCATTTCGATTTTGTTGTACCGAAAACATATGCATTACTTGCATTTATTAAAAGAAATTGTAAAGATTTCTCTGATCCTTACACTATTAAAGTAGTGTATACTTCATTAGTGAGGTCTAGGTTAGAATATGCATACAAATACAATACGTCTACAAAAGAAGTTTTTGAAATTTGCACTCCACTCGATTCATTTCACATATCCTGAACCATCGTATATTAATAGGTGTAGATTGATAACCCTTAAAACTCTACACAATAGGAGAATTTATTTATCTCAGATCATTCTTTTTAAAATTATTAATGGTTTAGTAGATTCTCCAGATTTACTTAGCCTCATTACATTTAATGTCCCTGCACGTCTTCTACGTCATAACAATGTATTTTTTATTCCCATGCATACAACCAACTATGCCGCTAATGAACCTATTTCTCGTGCTTTAAAAGAGTTTAATAGAATTTCTTTTGTGAACTTAGATTTTTCGTCAACTTTGTAAAATTTTATTAAATTATTAGATTTAATTTATTTTTGGTTAATTTGATTCCTAGATTTTAAGTTACAGTCTTATTGTAAATCCATTGAATGAAATAAATAAATGAAATGAAATCTGATAAAGAATGTGGTTTCTAGAGCGGAAAAAGTGAAATTGGGAGCGAAATTTGTATGTGAGCTATATATACATCTGAACCGATCTAACACATTTTCTCAACAGGTGTTTCTAGTTGAAATATACGATGTTTTGAAATATAAGATGTTTTGTTTGTATCCAGAGTGAAAAGAGTCAAATCAGGAGTGAAATTCGTATGGGGGTTATATCTTAATATGAACCGATTTTCTTCAAATTAAATAGCGTTCATCCTTATCTCAAAAAACTTCGCTGTGCAAAGTTTCATTAGGTTCTGGCTACAATTGCAACCTGATTCCAAGAATAGATGGACGAACGGACAGACGGACATTGCTAAATCGATTCAAAAAGTGATTCTAAGTCGATCTGTAAAATTAACAATGGGTCTATCTCGCTTCCTTTTGGGTGTTACAAACAAATGCTCAAAGACATACTCTCGTGGAGTGTATAAAAATCACGAATTCGAATGAAATATTATTCAAAACTTGTGTGATAAATAAATTCAAATAATCAATGCAGAAATTCATAAGTAATTTATTGAAATATTTTCATATTCACTCAATAAAGAAATTCATATATTGATTTAAAAAAGTTGTAAATCGCTTACTGAAAACAACAAAATAAAATTGTTGGCCGAAGCGTGTATCGAACCGGGGATGATCGACTTATAGTCGCGCAGTCTTACCATCGTAACACGCTCTCTATATATATAAGTCTATGACACGCTTGTCAATTCCATAATGTGTCAGAAAATAATTTTAAATTAAAATGTTGTGTTTTGCTAAATTTTAGTCAAATGTTTTAATAGAGTGCTATTTAGGAGTTTCTAATTCTGACTAAATTTTTCAAGAAATCAAATATTTTTTATTTGAATATATTTGTTTTACTGTAACAACTTTTTTCGTTGAAAAATCAGGTGCACTTTTTTCTGTTTGCAAATATTCAACAAAATTTGGAATTTTATTATTATTTTCAATGTATCCATAAACAAATTAATATCGTTTTCGAGATGCATATTTACTGGCATATTTTCATAATTTTTAGAAACTAATACACAATGTGAATAAATATTTTAAAAATATAGTTATTTACCGTGCCCACCCCCAATCCGAAAAGTAGTAGTGCATTCAAAATATCATGGAGGGTCAAACGATTTCTGATGAGTGAATTTGCATGAAATTCTCTAAAAAAAAAATCGAATGCAAACTATTTTCCGTGTAAAGAATGCAAAACTTTTTGCAGTCGATTCACACATAAATAAAGCACCAACAACAATGCTTATCATAATTAACGGAAGAGTTATTGATAACAATGCACAATTAAAATAGAATAGCAAACGTCACTAATTTGGAATGCGCAATACACATACTTGTACAAACACACCAAAATTAAATTTGTAAACATTATAATACTTTGAGGAATTCTGTATTCAAACATTACTTAATGTATTCAATTAGGGTATTATTACGAACATATTTATACCCTCCACTAGGGTATTATGTCGTTCTGCATTTGTTTGTAACACCCAAAAGGAAATGAGATGGACCCATTATTTATTGTACAGATCGGCTTAGAATCACTTTCTGAATCGATTTAGCAATGTCTGTCTGTCCGTCCATCCATCTATTCTTGTAATCAAAGTACAGGCACCAATTATAGTCCGATCCTAATTAAAATTGGCGCAAGTAAGTTTTACGGGCCAAGGACGAACGCTATTTGATTTATTTCCAATTTGGAACTAGATTTGCTTCGAATTTGGAACTAGAAGCATTTAAATGGGTCAGATCGGTTCAGTTTTAGATATAACTCCCATACAAATTTCGCTCCAGATATCACATTTTCCCCGAATTCAATTGTAAAGGGGTAGAAAGTGCAAGGTATCACATAGTCGGTCCCGTCCGATTGTTGCCTTTCCTTTTTCCCTATAAAAAAATCTGTGAATATTTTCAAAGTCATACAGACTTCATTTTGGATTTGTTTTTTTTTTATTTTTACTTCCACACTTCCTTTGTGACAGTTCACAAGATTCGAATGAGAAATAAGGAGCGTGCTTGGATGATGCGGAGAACTACGAATACAATTTTGATGAATCAATTAATCAGTACAATTTGAAATTATTCACAACTCTAAAATTGAGCCCAAAGACTCCTGGATAGCCAAACTCCATTTGGTCTCAATTGCAGCAATCTGTATGTATTCGCCGTGAGACTCTAATTGCGGATCATAAAAATGACTAAAATCTTCTGTAAGTAGAGACCATTTTATTTTCTGGTGGAGGACTTGACATTTTTGAAGGATATTATTTTTCAACAATTTATTGCATATTTTGCTAGCCATAGAAATTTTTAATTTTTTTGGTGGACCTTTTTTGGGAGATGCAAATGGATACGTTGTTTCTATTTTCCCACTTTGGGAATGTTTATTCTCTTTAGTTTGTAAGGTAACAGTACTAATTGTGAATTTTAACATGACGTTTAGTATGGTTACCGTTACCTTCAGTTCCAATCCGTCAGTAATTAACCGAGTTATTACAGTTTTCGCTAAAGCAATTGTTGCACAAATACAAGTTTTGGTCATTCCAGTTTACATCTCTCAAATTTTTACGAATTTGAAATACTTAAAATTCATCTTTGGGAATTCGATTTTTTTGAAAATTTGCTAAATCTTGAAATCTAGTATTTTCTTCTTGGGGTTTCCGGGACTTTTTTCATTTCCCGGGAAAGTTGGAATGAAAAATTTCATTTCCGGGAATTTCCGGGAAAAAATAATTTGTTTAGGAATGTTCCATATGGTTTAATATATCAACATTTAGTAACTGTTGTGCTTTTTTAACCCATTAACGACCACCTTACCGTCCGTGTACACTATGTCAGTTTTTTATGAAGACTGGATAACTAGCTGCGATAACAAAAAATAAATAAAAAATTTAAAATTTTACTCATAATGAAAAATTCTCTTTTAAAATTGTCGCCAACAGAAGTATCAATGTGTGTCTGAAAAGAAATTCTGAAAAAATAATGTTATTTATCCAGTTAATGTGACTGTTGCCCCACTTAAAGAGGTAAAGCTACAGATGTTTTGAGAGATGCCAAAGTGTAAAGCCTTCCCTTTAATAGAGTTTCCGCATTTTGGAATATGTTTACTTTGGCAAACTCTTATCCTTGTCACCAAACGATCTCCAACTTTTGGTAATTCGGATTTTTTATCTTTCAATTTAGACGTAATATTGTTGATCATGGACAGTCGAAGACTCTCTTTGACTCTTCCTTTTTGCTAATTCTGGAACATTTTTCAGCTTATCGCTCAATATTCTATGCTTTCGTTTCGACACACTTATATGTAGGTGTGTTTAATATAACGAGAGAATGAAAAATAAAAAACGACCACATCACAATAAATAAAATAAGAAAATAAAACAAAAAATAAATTTTAAAGTATCGGTCAGAAAACTTTTGTATTGTTTTTGAATAGTGGAAAGTAGTATAAGCATACCATTCTTCTCTGACTTTCGATCCGCTTGATCCCTTTGAGCTTTTACCTTTGATCACTTTGATCCACTTGACCCCTATGACCCCTCTGACCATTGGCCCCTTGATCCTCCGACCTTTGTTATTCGATCTTCGACCTTGACCTTTATTTAGTCTATGTATTTTTTGGGTAATTCTCGGACCCCATCTTTGCGTAGAAACAATATTTACATAAATTAGCATTTTGTCTTCCAAAGTGTTTTCAAGCAGACGATTGCATACTTCTGTGCCATCAAGAATAGTTTTGTAACATTTATGTTGAATACATTTTAAACAAAACTTGAAGCTTAACCAAGAATGTTTGCGCTGTGGTGTGCTGCAATTTAATATTCTAAAGCCATGCTGACCCAAATGTTTCGCTTCTTTTTATTTCCGCTTATCTTGATTTATGTGATTATAAACAGACCAGCACTCAAACACCCCCACACACATACACACATTTCACTATCGCATTACAGAGAGCGAATAAGTAACGTTTATTGCTCATACATATGTATTCATTCACACACACACACACATATTTACATGTACATGGGTTGTGGAGTTATACGGCAATAAATGCAATTTGCTCCGGGTTTTTTGTTCTGTTCGTACAAAAATTACATTAAATTGAGAAATTTATCGGTGAAATTTTATTTCAATCGTATCGATCTTCTCGTGCTGATGGCGGGTGGTGTTGCAGTTTCAAATGAAATAAAAACAAATTGTTATCTTAATCATTTGTATGTATGTATGTATGTCTGTATGTTCGCACGTATGAATGAGTGTATGAGGAGAGAGCCCGGGCAAATTGTATCAAATTGAAATCAGAATATTCAACATTGAAAACAATTAAGAACGTTTCATTCATATCGTTCGATCGCTGGAACAGACAGAACAAAGAGGTCCATTGAATGGTGAGTGGCGAATGGTTAACCATGTAACCCAATCGGGCACAATGGACGAATGAATGAATGAATGACTGCTGAATGGTTGATGTACGATGGCGATGAATGGATTCGATGACCATATCTGGGTCTTGTAATTATTTGTACCATTATTCTGCGTATAATTGCAGACAAAAGTACATATTATAATACGAGTATATACAATCGCAAAATTCATTATAATTCCTATAGCAAATGCTTATGTTATGAATGTTTGCTAGGGCGGTGCCTATTTCTGAACTTTTTTCCATCAGCAATAAAAAACAATTTTATCAATATCTCAACTCCCGATCGTGATATTTGGAATATTTTCGCTCGGAAATCATTATCTTTCCTTTCACTTTTCTTGTTTTCTTGAGACACTTGATCAGGATTTATTGGCCATATCTGGATGGGGTCGAGTAAATAGAGTAAATTTTAATACACTTAAGACCCAGTGCTCCTTCCAATACCTTATCATCCACTGAGTGTTGGTTTAGTAAGTAAATTGAAATGTAAGGTTACTAGAGCGCTATAAAGTCAAATCAGAAGAAATATTTGTATGAGAGTACATCAAATGAAGGACCGATTTAACCAACATTATATATTTTTCGGACAAATATAACATGTTGTGCAAAATTTGATCGACATCGGGGAATATATCAGTTTTCTAATGCGGTAAGAGTTAAATCGGGAGTAACATTTATATGGGAGCGTCCGTCCTTGGACAACAATTGCGATCTACTCTCTAATAAAATAGTTGGAAAGACAGACATGCATGTATGAATGGACACAGAAAGTGATGGTTATGTCTCGCTTTCATTTGGTTATAGCAAACAAATGGTTAATTTAATTTAATTCTGAGAATAAGAAACTTCTAATAGGAAAGATCTAAACGATGAGGTTATGTCCCAAAATCCATTTGCCCCAAATTGTTCGATAAATCTGTACCTTATCATTTTTAAGCAATATTATGGTAATTTTCCTTCCAGACTGGATATCTAACGTCCATTTATGAATTAGTCGTGTCACACCAAAAAATATTTTTTTACATCTCAGACGCAGGAATTTGTTTGTTCTTCAATAGTGATATAAGAATAAAACTACTTTTTAAGGCAAAATCGTTCTGGGAGATGAAGTTCATTGAATGAATTCATTCAAAATTGATCCATTTGGAATTCAATCCAGTTGCATATTTAGATTTTTCATTTCTTTACAGGAGACTACAAATTGTAAGAATTAATAAAAAAATATACAATAAATTTTATTAATATAAACGATTTAGTTTTTAAATGCTAGCAAAACCTTAAAACCGAATCCCGGGTTTTAGAAATGTTGAAATTTTCAGTTTCCTGAAAAGGGTACTTACTGTCATGCTGGCTGATGACGCACAGTTTCATACAGCGCGTGGCCAAAACTAAAAAGAATTATCCTAGAAATCTGAAATTTGGCACATGTTTATATAACAACTAACTATGGTTACGAGTGAAATTTCGAAAAAAAATTGGAGATTGTTAACACAATATATATGAGTCATTCCATATCAAACCGGCCAAACAAAATTCACATGGCTCCGATTTTTATGAAAATCTCGGAAAATATTCTTCTTTAAAAAGAATTTTACATGTGTTTTAGGCAGGCAATCTTGAAATTTTATGTGCAGAGTTATAGACATTGCAATTTCCACAAAAATTTGAAAATCCTGCTAACAAGTGTATATTGAAATCATTGTATTTTACAATCGGTTTAACCGATTTTAAAGTTATGAACCTTGTTTGAAAGGCCTTCAGGATTACTTTATCCCTATTTACAACCTATGACAATGTTGGTTACGTTTTACAAACATTTAATTATTTTTAATTTTGGTCTTGGTTTTTATAAATGATTACATCAGTACATTACATCATCCCAAAACACTCTAAGATCATTCTAGACGTGTTTTCCATATACAAATTGTATGCAGCAGATTTAATTTTTAGGGAAATTTGTTTTGAGAAATTTTTAAAAAGAGAGTTTACAGAAAAAATATAAAAATAATATCTTAAATATTTGCGGTAAGAGTTATTCTATTTCAGTTACAATTCGATTTCATTAATTTGGTTTTCGAAATGACAATTCTTTTCCAATATTAGCCTTAAATTAGCTCAAGCGATTCTGCTGTTGTATACACATTCGGACTTGCTTCGGATTGGGTAAACATGGTCGTTATTGTAATTAATTCTTGAGGTTTACTGAATATTTTATGGCTTGCTTCACGCCTTCTTCGAGAAGAATTAACTTAGGATCAGTTTCCAGTAACGTAATTTTAAATAGGTATTTTCCTACAGGAATAATCCTTTTACATGTCATCTTTTTTGTTGTATGCCTGGTGTAGCTTCAATCATATATACCATGGATTTTATATTAATTTTTCATGGGCTTTTGCACTAAAAAATTATACACACTTCATTAGCAGCTGAAGTTAATATATATTTTTGATTCGTAATATTTAAATAAAAATTGGAGCAGAGTTGCAAACCGACCCATAATTATCGGCGGTGCTACTCAAAATGGGTCAGGGGCGGCGACTTTCGGCTTATTTTCCGGCTCGTTCTGTTATTCGATCACCCCTATCTAATTGACAATTTTGGGAAAATAGAAAAACAATTTGTATTGGTTTTTAATACATTTTATTTTATTTTTTGGCAAGTAATTCAATATTTGTTAATATCACTACTCAACAAAATGAAAAAAATTTCATGTACTCCGGATGCGATAATTTTTTCTGTGTAGATAACCTTGACATGAGCTCGAAAAACGCAATAAATTTTTTTTCGTTTGGTTTTTGTTTTATTTTTTTTTTTTTAAATTTTAAAAAATTTTTTTTGGTTAATTTGTTTCGTCCGGCATAACTCGGGAACCACTAGCCCGATTTAATTGAATTAAATTTTAAAAAATTTAAAATTACAATTCCCTTAATCTGTTCATATATTGTTTTCCTATACAAGCAACAGTTTCCAAGTTAAAAATGAATATATAAAGGAAAAAACTTATTTTTTGCCTAAAGATTTAAATTTTTTTTTTAAAAATCCATAAAAAATCCAAAATGAAAAAAAATGTCAAATCATATTACTTTTACGTAAAGTCACATAACCTATGAGCAAAATGAGACAAAGATCATGAAAATCGATGCACGCGTTTCGCTTTTATTCGCAATTGAGTAAAGGTATGAATTTCAAAAATTTGCTCGACATATGCACAACTTTGTCTATGGTAAGGTTTTTTTCTTTTTTATTACAAAAAAAAAATAAAATTTGTTGGGTGACAAAAATATATGACTTTAAATTAAAAAACAATTCGATATATGTACAAGAAATTATCCTAAGGATATCAACATTATTTAATTATAAAAAAGTTTAAAAAAAAATATCTAAACACAAAAATAAAAACCTTCAAATTAAAAATAATTATGAGCTTTTGTCTTTCTTTTATATTGTTGTGAGTCTGTTTCTCTTATCAGGAACCAGATATAGTCCCCCATCATAGCTTCGTTCCAAAATCCTTGGTATCGGTGCTCAATTTCTTTCATTTGCTGATGAAAACGCTCACCATGCTCGTCACTCACATCGCCCAGGTTGTCCGGAAAGAAGTCCAAGTGCGAGTGTAGAAAATGTATCTTAAGCGACATATTTGCTCTAATTTTTTTATAATTTTGGAGTAGTTGTTCGACGATCTCTCTGTAATTTGAGCCTTTGTTGTTTCCAAGAAATCCGGAAACAATTTGCCGAAATGAGTTCCAAGCTGCAGCTTCATTTGGTGATAAAATGTGCTCAAACTGTTGGTCTTGCAACAACTTTTTAATTTGCGGACCGTCGAAAACGCCTTCCTTAGTCTTTGCCGATGAAAGGTGAGGAAAAATGGTCTTTAAATAGGCGAACGCTTCGCCATCTTTGTTGATAGCTTTCACGAAGTTTTTTATGAGTCCGAGCTTTATGTGAAGAGGTGGGAGAAAAACATTTTCCTTTTTTATGAGTGGTGTATATTTCACGTTGTCGCTGCCGGGGATGAAGTTAACTCTTTCTGTCCAACTCCTCCTGGTGTAATGATGTTGACGATCGCGGCTGTCCCAAAGGCAGAGAAAACAACAGTACTTTGTGAATCCACCTTGTAATCCACAAAGGATACCGATAACCTTAAGGTCGGCACAAACTTTCCAATCGTGCCTCTCATAGTTAAGGCACTTTAGTAGATTGTCCATGACTTCGTATGTTTCCTTGGTGTCAACGGCATGAGCAATTGGAATCGAAGGTTTCTCGTTGCCGTTGTGCAGTAAAATTGCTTTAAGGCTCTGCTTGTTGCTGTCGATGAAAAGACGCCACTCTCTTGGATCGTAAGAGTACCCGAGTTCACCAAATAATCCGGGAATGTCCTTACAAAAACAGATGTTGTCTTTTTTGTGTAGTACCTTTCGTATGGTTCATGACGCTTCCTGTAGATTGTTGTCACCACACCAGGAGCCAAGAAACCGAACTGTTGCATGCGCGATGCATGCAACTCTGCATCTTCCTTGGAGAGTTTCAATTCTCTAACCCAATCGTTCAGTTCTGCTTGGGAACATAAGCGTTGACCTCCATGCAATGTATATGTTGACTCGCATTCTGATGTGGTTTCTACTGTCTCCGGATCTGATGTTGGATGTATCGCCTCATTATTAGATGCCCATCTTGAAACGGACGGTTGCGGGTCCACTGGTTCTTCGGAAAATGGCACTGGAAAATTCACTGTTGAAACAGCAGCGTAAGTCCATCGTATATTTTTTTCCCACGCCTGTTTTTTTGCTAAGACAGAAGTAGCAATCTGTTACATGGCAAAGCGGAGCTCTCCAAAGCATTGGCATGATGATTCTCGGCTGTCGTCTGAAAGAATTTCAATAATAAGTTATATATGTTCTTGAATTTCGTAATCTACACTTACCTTGAGTCAGCTAGCTGTACGTAGCACCTTGGACATAGAGCACTTGGTGTCCACCGCTCATCTATGTTTGAGACCTTTAAATTGAAGCTCTCTTCAAATGAATCTCTCAATTTAGGTGAAAAACAACGCTTGTTTTTTTCAGAAACGTATTCTCCGCACATGTAACAAAAATTACTTGGATTGGTATTGCATTCAAATCCTCGCGAACGTTTGCTCATTTTAACTATCGCGTTCGTCGACACTTGTTGAATGAGTAAAATCGATCAATGAAGACCTATTTATACTGTGTATTGTTTAGTATTTTACTGACAGGTACTTATAAATGGTTTACGGTGGCTACATACCTGTTTCACCATGTGTGAGTCTTAAATTTTCCGAATAATGACCACCCTTAAATGTGGGTTGCATTTCTGTAAAAAAAATCATACAGGTAGCCAACGGAAAGCCCAAATAATTAAAAAAGTCCCCTTTCCTTTTTTCCTTTTAATTGTTCACGCACATTTATTAGCGTTTATTACTTTGCTTACGCAATCATAAAAATTAAATAACCCTTTGTTTATTCCGTTTTGTTAATTCTGAGAATCAAAAAAAAGAAAAAACCTTACCATAGACAAAGTTGTGCATATGTCGAGCAAATTTTTGAAATTCATACCTTTACTCAATTGCGAATAAAAGCGAAACGCGTGCATCGATTTTCATGATCTTTGTCTCATTTTGCTCATAGGTTATGTGACTTTACGTAAAAGTAATAAGATTTGACATTTTTTTCATTTTGGATTTTTTATGGATTTAAAAAAAAAAAAAATTTAAATCTTTAGGCAAAAAATAAGTTTTTTCCTTTATATATTCATTTTTAACTTGGAAACTGTTGCTTGTATAGGAAAACAATATATGAACAGATTAAGGGAATTGTAATTTTAAATTTTTTAACATTTAATTCAATTAAATCGGGCTAGTGGTTCCCGAGTTATGCCGGACGAAACAAATTAACCAAAAAAAATTTTTTAAAATTAAAAAAAAAAAATAAAACAAATACCAAACGAAAAAAAAATTTTATTGCGTTTTTCGAGCTCATGTCAAGGTTATCTACACAGAAAAAATTATCGCATCCCGAGTACATTTTGACTGTTGACTAGTGTATTAGATAATATTAGCAAATGTTCCCATAATTTCATATCATTATCCCATACAACTATTTTTTGGGAGTGGAGTCCATTCCCAAAATTTATAAAATGGATGAATTTAATAAATATTTTTGTAATTACAGCTACTCATGTGAGGCATAAAATACGCCTCACATGACATCTTGAATATCATAATCCTTCCAAAGAAAAGTAAAGTTCTACCTACTTTGACACACTAAAGAAGCACAGTAGAGTATCTGCTGTTTATTGTTTTTTATAGGAACACATGACCACGCATACTGGAATTGACTTATATAAATGCGACTTTCAAATCAAAATACAATCATTCAATTTTCCTATAGACGTCATCATATAGTGGGACACCAAATTCAAAGCGAAATAAGTTTCATTCTTTAAAGCTTTCATAAAATTTTGTTTTTGGTGACCCTGTACTAATACAGGGTGATAATTATGTTGGTTATATGTTGAGTTTATATGGGAGGTGAAGGTGGGCGTGTATCTCTGAATTGGAGATATAAAACAATATATATTTTACAAGCTGCGAATTCGGAGATTATTTTAAAATATTTCTTTCAATAATGCCTTAGATGTTCAAAAAGGACTTTTGTTTGCAACACCTTTCTTGATTAAAATGAGTCGTAGAAGGTTTATATTTTCAATACTTCATTACAACTGAGACATTTTGAATATTGACTATTTTGTTATAAAATTATTGCTTTTAAGATACATAACTAGAAGTCGAACTTCACAGTTCCCACAAAAATAATTTAATTTCAATTTTAGCTGCCAGTATGTAGACTGAGCTACCATAATGCAAATTTGCTCTCTAAACACGAATTCAGCTTTCATTTTCTTCGAAATTTCATAATTTTCTGGGAAAGGCACATTTTAGTGCGATTTGTGCTGTTTAGCTCATATGGAAAACTTGACTTTCTATACATATTTGGAATAAACTGCTAGCTCAAAATGCATTATAATTACACAGAAAAAATAGAAATCAGTTTTAATCACGAAAATTGTATATTTTATAACTTTTTTCTTTAGTTTTCCTGTTATGAAGAAAATTGTAAAACCAATTACTAAAATTACTAAAATTGTAGCTGGAGTTATTGAAAAAAACATAGTTAAAAAATGATATATTGAATTAAATCAGTGATTGATTTTTTTAAATATTCAATCATAAAAGTTGCTGATTCGATTACAGGTCCTTGATTTTTTCGATATTATTCAATTAAAATAGTTGCTGACTTGATTACAGCAGTCGTTAATTTTTCTGAAATGTTTAATGAATTGTATTGTTATATTGTAAGTTATTGGGTTTAGTGAAATAAACCATTCGTCGGCATGGTCTGAAGTTCGTCTGAAGCCTTCAGAAGAACACAAAATTATCAAAAAGGCAAATGAGACATTTATTGTTACAGCTAAAAGTTGACTGCACAATTTCGATGGGCGCTACCCCACTTCGTCAGAACTTTCGCAACGTATGCTTGTCTTTTACTTAAATCAGGGTTCATACAAATGAGAAGTGCTGATAAACAAAATATTCCACCGAACTAAGTCGACACTCTAAAAGGCATCTTCGATTTGAGTTGTTGACAACTCACGTTAACCACGACTTCTCTCTAAGAAAGAGGTAAAAATGAAACGAAAACAATAATAATTTTCATTGATCCGATCACTGTTTTAATCAGTTTTTTATATTCTCTGTGGAAGTTGTGATTGAAATATACGGAATAAATTCAATGAAAGTTTTAACTGTTCCGATTACATTTGTAATCAGCTTTTTAGATTTCTGCAATAAAAATAATGATTACAATTTTACAGGCAAACAATTTTTCTGTGTAGCTAAAACAAAGCTCTGGGTACACACAAGAACTTATTTCCGCACGAACAATTAGTATTGTCAATTTATATAATAAAACGCCACATTTGAAAATGTGTGTAAAATTATGAGCTAAAACACGTTGCAAGCCCGGCGAAACAATATTTGAATGAAAGGAAATATTGTCTGCTCCAATTTAACATATTCGGTATTTCATTTGGGTTTCACTTACAAGAATAGCACATCATTAAAGATATGTACCATATAAGGTACGCGATGAATTTAAGGGTTAAAGAATATTTTCTCTATTTTGGCCGCAGCCGTGACATTGTGTGGCGTTGGTTTGTCCATTAACATATTCTTATGTTGGGGCTTCTTGAGTGGCACTGCACGTGAGCCTAATTGACACACCTTCTCTGCATTTACGCATACTGTGTAGTATCTCACCAAATAGCTAGCGGTTGGACCACTGTTGATAGTGTGAAGTGTAATTCATGGTAGAGGGCTACGAAAACCGGTATCTTGAAATATATTCAAAATATGTATTTGGAATTGTTTTTTATTGATTTCGTTTATCGATCTTTTCCCATAAAATCTGTGGCTAGTATCACTCCGACATGAGATCTAATCTTTGTGGCAGTTTTTACCCACTTTGTATCAACTAAATCACAATGTTCTCCCTACTGTTTGGCTGGTGTTCAAAGTGTATCACTTTTTCCCAGCCGAGCATAAATAAAATACATTTTAATCTATTCAACACACTTTGTGTGTATCTCTGAATGGCTCCCACAAATTTGTGAATGGCTATTATCTAGAAATGTGTTTGTGTGTGCGTGTGTCTCTATTTACTTGTGCATTTGTTTATTTGTTTTACATTTTTTATTCGAAACAAATAAATATTTAAATGAACATAAATAAAGAACAACAATGTAGCCACAAGTTATGGTAAAAAAACAAACCTATTATTATGCTGTTGATTCAATGCTTCAGATGGCCATAAAACATTGATTAGTTATTGGAGCAATTATTTTAGCCACAAATTACTATCGCATTTATGTTTGCGTGCATGTCCAATATTGAATTTCGTACAATTACATATTTCAATTATTGTTGTAACAGTCACCATCTACTGGATTTTATGCGAGGAGCTGTAATGCACAGAGTTCCGGACACGTCTTGTGGAGAAGTATGCCGACAAACGTTTATCGGGGGAATTTCCATATATAAAATCAGATTATACCTTAATATCACAATGGCTCTTGTGGCGAACATCTGTACCTCCGTACATTCCCAGTGGCTTCCTTCCCCGGCGGGTAACAAGCATGTGTGCCTCGAACAAATGTGTCAGAGTGTTAACACGATTTCGTTGTTCTTCAAGCATAACGATCCGGGTTATGATGTCCATGATTGTGTACGAATATGATGAGGTTGTATGTGTGTGTGTGTGTGATGGCGCCTGTGTTGTAACACTCAATTCATTGCGAATGTTGCACGATGATGTTTAGCGTGTTATCTGCGCTAATAATAACGCCCTTGAAAATAACTCTCTTGACCACATCACACAAACACACACTCGCAAACATATCCACAAGTAAGAATGAGTTTAAATACTTTAGACCGGATCGAATTTGAAAGATTACAAGACATCGACATTACAACGTAAATTCATTGTTAAATGAAGAAAATTATTTTTTTTTAAAAAGAGAGAGTATTTTTGCCACGTTGTTAACCAACACAATAAATACATTTCCATTATCTGCAGTGTTTTAGTAAGTTATTATGTTTCATCTATAACCAGCATTTAATGTACTTCCGAGAAGCACATTTAAGTCGTATCCAGAAAGTTCTTTCGAACAATTTCCCAAAAATTTAATATCCTGCAATTTTACACGAACAGCATTTTCACAAGTGAATGGCCAAGAATTGTTCATGTGTAGTCACTGATACAAGGTGTCCTCTTAGGATGGGTTCAATTCGTAGCTGGCGGAAATAACTTTTTGTATATTTTATTACATTTATTAAGCAATGTTTCATTTTAATTGAAACAATTTTGTTTGCAAATTTAATATTTTATTAATTTACTTCAAATATTTAATATAATATTAATTACACTATCAAACAGCATTTTTGGAAAGGATATGTTGAGTAGATCAGATCAGATAGAATAAACTTACAGTCCAGCTGGTCTGAGTTTAATTTTACAGTGGATCACAGTTTTAATTTTTGATCGAAGGGAGCATTATACTAAGTGAAAACATGTTGTTGTCTGAGAGAATTCTTATTGTCAGAAATATTATGTGAAATTCTATTAGGATCATTTCTGTGAAAGATCATAACCCTCTAACTCATCTCTTTATGGGTAAATTTAACTTTTTTTCGAGAAAATAAAATGGTAGTTTCAATGAACATTTAAGGAATAAAACGTTCCACGAAAAAAATGTCCAAAGTTGTAAATAAAGCTCTTAACACTTAAAAAACAAAACTACGCGTCAACTTATACAAAAAATAAGTAAGGAAAGGCTAAAGTCGGGCGGGGCCGACTATGTAATACCCTACACCACTCCCTACGTATGTACCTCGCTTTGATTACTAAACCCAGGTATTTCATGGGAGCAATTTTATGTAGTTCATACAAATTATATAAATTATATTCATATAATTTATATGCTATAAATTCATCTTCAGTCAAATTTAACGAATATGGTAATAATATGGTAATTGATCTAATTGTCCGACAGACAAATACAAATTATACAGTAGTATACCAAAGTCATTTCAAAGTATGGACATATGGACATCACCCAAACAATTCTCATTGCAATTCAATTCGGTAAAAAAGTGAAATCGGGAAGGATTTTTGCATCCTGTAAATGTATGTGTTTGACAAAAAATGTTAAATCGGAAAGGACATTTGTATGGGGGTATATTGAAACCTGGAACGATGTGACCCGCTTTCACCATGTCTGTTTATTGGTGAAATATAATATGTAAAATTTGGCCAAAATCGGTTAAACATTCGGGAGCAACATTTATCTGAGGTCTATATCTAAATCTGAACCTATCTTACCCACTTTCACCATAGATTTTTCTAGTTCGATTATAAGATGTTGTGCCAATTTTAAAGAAAAACGGGTACAATGTGTGGATCTTAGATCGGAAAAAGTGAAATCGGGAGCGACATTTGTATGGGGGCTATATCTAAATCTGAAATCGGGAGCGACATTTGTATGGGGGCTATATCTAAATCTGAACCGATCATACCCAATTTTTGCATACGTGTTTCTAGTTGGATTATAAGATGTTCTGCAAAATTTAAAGAAATCGGGTACAATATGTCTTTTCTAGAGCGGAAAATGTCAAATCGGGAGCGACATTTGTATGGGTGCTATATCTAAATCTGAACCAATCTTACCCAATTTTTGCACACGTATTTCTAGATGGATTATAAGATGTTCTGCAGAATTTAGAGAAAATCGGGTACAATATGTCGTTTCTAGAGCGGAAAATGTCAAATCGGGAGTGACATTTGTATGGGGGCTATATCTAAATCTGAACCGATCTTACCCAATTTTTGCATACGTGTTTCTAGTTGGATTATAAGATGTTTTGCCAAATTTAAAGAAAATCGGGTATAATATGTCGTTTCTAGAGCGGAAAATGTCAAATCGGGAGCGACATTTTTATGGGGGCTATATCTAAGTCTGAACCGATCTTACCCAATTTTTGCACAGGTGTTTCTAGTTGGATTATAAGATGTTCTGCCAAATTTAAAGAAAATCGTGCTTTATAGGGCGGAAAAAGTCAAATCGGGAGCGACATTTGTATGGGGGCTATATCTAAATCTGAACCGATTTCCTCCAAATTCAATACCGATGGTCATTGGCCAGAAAAAATAACTTCTGCCAAGTTTCATGAAAATCGGACAACAATTGCGACCTGTAGAGTGCGAACAAGCTTAGATGGACAGACAGACATCGTTAAATCGACTCAGCTGGTGATTCTAAGCCGATCGGTATACTTAAAGGTGGGTCTAGCTCGATTATTTCTTGGTGTTACAAACATTTGGGGCGAACCTAACTTATAATACACTAGCCCACGAAGTGTAGTGTAGGGTATAATTACTAGGGTTAAAATTTGTCCATGTGTTTTGGAAGATCGATCTTTTTCGAGCAAAAAATGTGGTTATTTCTGTAGAGCACGGTAAGCAAACAATACAAATTAAATATGATTTGAAGACATGACAGCTGGACTATAAGTTTATTCTGCAAAAATGATCTACTCAACTAGCCCTTTCAGAATTATATTCTGTTCCAATTAAAAAGTCGTAATTTGTTGAACAGCGTTTTAATTACTACGTTAAGGGCTTACATCACTCTGGCGGTCCAAAAAACAGGTATTAAATAAATATAAATAAAATATTTATTATTAAATATAAAATATTTATAAATAAATATAAAATATTTATTATTTCAAACCACGCTTATACTCGAATTAATACTTCAAGTCAATTCAAAAAATAAATATAAGACAGCAATCTTCAAAAAAGCTTAAATACCATAAATATTGGTAGATAGTGGGTAGTTTCGTGTCTACGCAGTCAGAGGAATGTATACTCGGTATTTCAATGATCTAGCTGCACTAATTTGTTTGGAACAATTTGTATCCCTTTTTTCATTTTAACCCCAAAACGTACGAATTTCGAAAAATCCCTTTATTTTACGTGTCTATGGTATCAGAAAAATGTATACAACGAATTTCATTATTTTAGGCGCAGCCATTGGTTTATTCCCATTTTAACCCTTAAAAGTACGAATTTGGAAAAATTACTTTTATATAGGGTCCGCCAAATAACTTTTTTTAAATGCTATAAAAAAACTGCTGAATATTTTCTCAAACTTCTTTTTTTATTTGAAAGTACAATCCTTCCGGTTAATAATGGAAAATAATTTCATTCAAATGGCTGCTGAGGGCACCCCACAAATAATAGTCCAACGGTTGAAAAAAACGTTAGAAGGCGGACCCTACATAATGTATCTACTCAATTAGAGGAATATGCACACCAATTTTCGTGTTTCTAGCTGTTGTCGTTTGATAGGTACCATTTATATCCCTTTTGCCCCATTTCACCCCCTATGAATAAGTATCACTTTATGGTGCACGTTTTTGTTATATCGGAAAGGCGCATACCCAATATCAAGGAAGTACAAGCAGACATGTTGAGAACAAGTAAAGAAGGTTAAAGTCGGGCGTGGCCGACTATGACACCCTACACTTAGTCATTATACCCTATGGTGTAGGATATAAAAAGGTCATTACATTTGAACCGGGTGATATACGATGCAGCTATAAGAGGATAGTATACTACAAATTCCATACTTCTATCTGTATTTGTAAGAAAATTTGACCACAAACTTTGAATGGGAGCTATAAACAAATCTGAACCGATGTAACCCATGTTTAGCAAAGGTTTTCTAGTTGAAATATTAGACGCTTTCCCAAATTTTATGGAGTGTTAAATATGTGGTTTCTAGAGCGGAAAGAATCAAATCGGGAGCTATATATAATCTGAACCGATGTGACCCCCTTTCGCTATAGTAATTTCTATTTGAAACATTAGCTGATGTGCCGAATTAGAAGAAAATCAGTTAAAAAAGAGCGGAACTAATCAATTCAGTAGCGAAATTTGTAATGGAGCTATATATATATATATATATATATATCTGAACTCATCTGACCCATTTTCACCAGAGCTGTTTTT
This sequence comes from Polietes domitor, assembly GCA_947397865.1. Taxonomy (NCBI): domain Eukaryota; kingdom Metazoa; phylum Arthropoda; class Insecta; order Diptera; family Muscidae; genus Polietes; species Polietes domitor. Next base: position 5,832,561 of record OX377622.1, on the reverse strand, counting down.
AGTTGTTTTGCCAACTTTGAAGAAAATCTGTCAAAGATTGTGGTTTCTAGAGCGGAAAGAGTCAAATCGGAAGAGACATTTGTATGGGAGCTATATCTAAATCTGAACCGATCTATCCTAGTTTTACCAGAGCTGTTTCTAGTTGAAATATACGGTGTTTTGCTAAATTGGTGGAAAATATGTGGTTTCTAGAGCGGAAAAAGTAAAATCGGAAGCAAAATTTGTATGGGAGCTATATCTAAATCTGAACCGATTTGCTTCAAATTAAAACTTCGTTATACAAAGCTACATTTAGTTCTAATTACAATTGCGTCCTGGACTTTGATTACAAGAATATATGGGCAGACGGACGGGCGAACATCGCTAAATCGACATAAAAAGTGATTCTAAGTCGATCGGTATAATAAACAATGGGTCTATCTCGTTTCCTTTTGGGTGTCCTGTGGTGTAGGGTATACAAATGCTTAAACACTCTAAAATGTTAGGGGTTATTATGGGTATTTCTTATGAATAACTATGGAAACTATGGCCCTCTAAGTGAAAGTACAGCCAGGTCTAAGGTATGATATGTTTTGGATATATGTATTTTACGAACGAACACACAAGGGTGATATATATTTATGTATACGAGAAAGTGTACCACACCAACAGGACATGATTAATTTCGATGAAATTCATTATCTAAGATTTCAATGGCATGAATGGCAGCGATGCGTGCCACGGAAAATGAGGCAACCGCATCAACATCAACAGACTAATCATGTGGCATGTGTCAATGAGTCGCCTCTCCTGTCTCCCTGGCAGCCTCCCTTCTTCCTTCAGCTTGAATGAGTACTAATGTCCTACATGGTTATGTGAAAGAATGTGTCTGTGTACGTAGAAGAGCGCGCGCACTTGTGCGTGTATGTAACAATAGCCGGGATATCCAGTGATAGATGGACGGCTGTTATGGACAACAGTAACATATTACTCCAAATTAATATTTGAATTGAATCTGTACCTCCGTGTACGGAGATGAAAGGTGAAATGGCACACCTCAATTGTTAGTGCCTTAAGTGTGGGTATGTGCGTGAGTGTCATATATTAAATATGGGCAACCTAATGTAACTACCGCACTGTATGTATGTGTGTGCATTGTGGGGGAAGAAAGGGATGCCTAACTAATGCAATTTTCACTTTCCACGTAAACAACCGCCAACATTACTTTGTCATAATTTAAAAGGCAATTAAAATGCAAACAATCAGTGCCGTGTTGTCAGTGTATCCTCTCTATCATTTAATAACTCCTTCGAAGGCATACATATGTATGTACGTCGACTGCCGTGCCGTAATTGTTATTCCGCGTAGCTCCTTCCTAGATTTGACTGTTTCCCTTTCTGTTGGCATTGTTGTCGTTAGACAAATACCATAATTAACAGCCATCCTAGCCATTATATAATTAATGTAATACAGGGCGAACACACGTCCTCTTCTGCTGCAGGTGTGCTGTGTGTGTGTGTGTGCTGCACGTAAATAGAAAAAACAACGAACCAAACAAAAAACTACATACATACCTACATACATCTGTGGTCAGACAGCATGGCAACGTTGCCAACAGCATCGTTGTCTCCTCTCAGCCTCGCAATAGCTCGCCATCCATTCATTTATTCGTTCATACGTTATAATGTCACGAAATGTGTGCAAAATATGATGTTGTGACTTGCCCCGGTCATGTTGCCCAATTGAAAGAGTCCGGCAGTCATTGAAAATCTCACCATGGCTGAGTATTTGGTTTCTGGGGCGGAAAAAAGTCAAATCGGAAAGGACTTTTGTATGGTGTAGCGTGGACCGATATGACCCACTTACATCATAGATATATCTAGATGATATATAATGTGCTCTGCCACATAACAAAAAATCGGTTAAAGAATGTGGCTTCCAGAGAGAAAACGTTTTCTGGCTGAAAATAGTCCCTAATATTTGTGGTATTTGTATTATTAGCACGTATTTCGAATCCAAAAATATAAAATATATATATTTTTTAAAAAAATGTGTGTATATTATATGAAAAAAATATAAGAAGATCCATGACATACAATATGATTGAAGCTCACAGCATTGTGAGGTAAAAAAACAAGTAAAAACGGCGTTAAGTTCGGCCAGGCTGAACTTTATATACCCTCCACCATGGATTGCATTCCACATAGGCTGTCGATTTTCGTAGAAGGGCAGTAGTATTACAGGAAAATATATATTCTTTAATATAGCCAAACAAAAACAATATAAATATTGAAAAAATAATTTTATAAATAAATATAATATTTTTACTTATAAGGCAAGGTTACTAATACGTTTACATATCGAAATAATACATCAAGTCAATTCAATAAATAAATATTCTTATATTTTTACTTTCAAAAAGCTTAAATACCATAAATATTGGTAGATAGTGGGTGCTACAGTTGGTTGTATTTCCATTCTATTTTAATTCCAAAAATACAACTTTTGAAAATCCATTATCTGACGTACATAGTACAAAATATTCAAATGATTCAACCAATTTTTTGTCGTAAAAGTAAAAATACGAATTTGAAAAAATCTTTTTATTTTGCGTGTCTATGCAGTCAGAGGAATATACATCGAATTCCATGATTCTAGCTGTGGCCATTTGGATGGTACCGTTTTTATCCCCTTTTTCCTTTATTTTTTACCCCCTTAAGAGTACGAATTTCTAAAATCTCTTTATTTTACGTCTCTACGCAATTAGAGGGATATACACACCAAATTTCGTCATTCATTCAACTATAGTCGTTTAGATGGTACTATTTTTATCCCTTTGTACCCATTGTATCACTTGAAAGTACGAATTTGGAAAAACCTTTTATTTTTCGTGTCTACGCACTCAGAGGAATGTATACTCCGAATTTCATGCATTTAGCTGCGGTCATTTGGTTGGTACTATTTTTATCCCCTTTTTCCATTTTAATCCCAAAAAGTACGACTTTCAAAAAATCCGTTTATTTTATGTGTCTACGCAATCAGATGAATGTATACACCAACTTCCATTACTCTAGGTGCAGCTAGGTTGGTAACATTTTTATCCCTTTATTCCCATTTTACCCCTTAAAAGTACGAATTTGGAAAAAATATTTTTGTATTATGTATCTAGTCAATTAGAGAAATGTACGTTTTTCTAGCTGTTGTCGTTTAATATGTACCATTTTTATCCCTTTTTGTCCCATTTCACCCCCTACGAACAAAAATCACTTTATGGTGTACGTTTTTGTTATAGGGGGAATGCACATACCCGATATCAAGTAAGTACATGCAGACATATTAAAAAATATGCTTAAATACTCTAAAATATTAGGGGTTATTATGGGTATTTTTAGTCCTTGTGAGGGAAAAATGTTTCCCTTTGGGCCGATTTCGCCCAGTTTCAATCCCAACCGATCTACGACTATAAGACGTATTTATGTAAAATTTGGACTCCTTTCGTTTAGCGTGCTTTCAACAGATGGACAGACGGACAGACGGACGGACATGACTAGATCGTCTTAGAATTTTATGACGATCAAGAATGTATATAATTTAGGTCTATATTTCAAGGTGTTACAAACTGAATGACAAAGTTAGTATACCCCCATCCTGGAGGTGGAGGGTAGACTAATATGTAATTTTAAATTTTACAATAATTTTAGCCATATCTCTGGCGAAAATGAAAATTGTTCAAAAATATTCAATTAATATTTTTAATAGCTTTTTACCCGGCGTGGCACAGGTTCATTCTTCTTAAAATTAGTACTAATTGATAATTTTAAAGTATAGTTTGTGTGGATAGTACCGCGCTCATTTGTCTTATCATAACCTAATATAGCCAGGAACCATCCTCTGTCCACTGATTACTACAGTAAAATTTTCAGACCAATCGGTCCACCGGTTTGGCTCCTATACGGAACATACATTTTTATATATGAGTCATTCCATGACAAGCTGTACGGTTTTTGACCTCGATAGCTGCGATTGTTTTGAAAGTTTGTGTATGTACTCTTCTCATAAAAATATTGTATACGTATTTCAAAAATTTCATTTTTTTTCATTTCAACAGTGAAAAACATACTACTTTTTTCAAAAGGTGTGTTCATTTAATCGCCAATAACTCCTGAAAGACTTTACCGATTTTAATGTGTTATATCCCATTTTGAAGGTAATTTCAATTACTTTTAATGCACAAGCATTGTTACAGCAGGGTTAGATTTTTTCAAGTTTTTTTCAATTTTAATTCTTTTATTTTGATTTTCGAAATGATTATACCAATCCATTTTGTTGAAATTTTAAAGTAGTGTGCTTAGGTCTATTTTTAAGCGTCTGTGTGAGTTTGAAAGTGGTGGAATGATGGCTTTCATTTTTTACATTTTTTTCGATTTAGTTTTTACAAAATCAACCAGAATTACAGTGAAAAATCATGAAAATTATAATTTTTTCATTAGTTCATAAACACAAGGTATAAAAAAATTGGTTATGGAAAAATTTATTTTTTTTTATTTTTTTGGTAGTGTGAGATTGCACCATCAGAAAAAATATATTTTTTCATAACCAATTTTTCATTGTTTTTATACCTTGTGTTTATGAACTAATGAACAATTTTGGACAGCGTTATTAGTAATTCTTAATACAATAGCATTAACTAGTATTAAATAATATAATTTAATATCTATTTGTATTATATATTATTTCACATTAACCAAATATTTTGTTAAGTTTCCTATTGTCAACTCTACCTAAAAATGGCTTGTTCTAGTTATTCAACCATGGAAAACCCATGTTAAATTTATTTGTGAAGAACCCAATTTTCACAACTTCCGAATCACAAGATTAGTATATTTTTCCCTTCTTATGGTGCTTTCTTTTTGTCGGGTTGCTTGCAACAATATCGGTTAAAGAATATGGCTTACAGACAGAAAAAGTTTTCGCCTAACGAGGAATAAGGGGGTAATATTTGGGGTATTTTTTTGAATACAGCTGTCACATTTTTATAATCATTTTCCTATTCTCGCCCAATAAGCTTCCAAATTAAAAAATGTTTAAGGAAACAAAGAACTCGTATGTCTGAGAATGTTATGACTTTCATTAATTTAGAAGCTTCCTTTGTCTATAGAGGAAAATATTTTACTGAAACAGGGGGAAAATAATCTAAACTGTAAAAGCAATAGAGACATAGAAAATGTTAATATTAATTAAATCAATTCATAAAACAATAAAAACATTGAAATAGTCCAGTCATTAGTTCTTACAAAGGATCATTTAAATATACCGTAGGAACCAGTAAGAACTGGTTTCATATGTAAAGTAAATTCTCCTTTGAGAAGATTTTCACCTTTTATTTCGTCGATTTTCTGGGAAAATAAGAAATTTAAAGTCAAATCAGAGCCATAACTTATTAAATATAGCTCCAGGAGCTAAAAGAAGGATAATTTGTGATCACTCAAAAATTCAAAAAAAAAATCACAATTTTAAAGCGGCCATAACTTCTTAAATATATTTCCAGGACAATTTGAGATCACTCAAGAATTAAAAAAAATCAAAATTTTTAATCGGCCAGAACTTCTTAAATATTACTTCAGGAGCTAAAACAGGGATAATTGACTCTATGTCAGTCATATTATGATATTTTTGTTTCACAATAAGGATCCTACAAATATCCTCACAAGAAGTGTATTCCCTTTCTGGTTTTCGCAAAAAATGGCGACTTGGCGAATTTAAAAAGTATTGTTTGTAGTAATATAACATAAATAAATGGTCGTTATTATTGTCATGGGAAATTTAAGTGATTTCCACTAATATATCATAATTTGCATAAAATAGCATTCCAAATATTAAAACTGCACTTCTAAATAAACCAGCCTATAATCTGCTGGTAAAACTGTGGACAGCTCTCCACCAAGTTTTATTAAAAATAAATATTTTATTTCTAAATTTTTTATTGACATTACTCAGATTAGATTAGGTACTTTTTTAAATAATTTATTAGTTTATTTTTATTAATTACACTAGGTTTCAACCGTTTTGTGGAAGGGCTGTATACAACATTTTCTGATGTATTGACATCAAAAATGGATAAGTTTAAAATATAATTTAATTCAATCGTCTTCGAAGGTATCTTTAATATTTGTACTATAATTATGACCAATTTTATGGGGTTTTCCGTACCAAGCAAATGTAACCCTCCTCTATAAATTCGCTTGCAAAGCGTTCAGACTAGCAAGTAGTGCCGGTTGGAGAGCATTGACAAGTGTCGATACCTCTGGTCCACCTGACGCCACCAATTCATCCAACACTGTGTTCACGCCCAGCGATTCTAATGCACCTGGCGCTGCTGCAATGGCAGCTTCGGCAGCGGAAGTGGCTATTCCTCCCAATGCTGGTAATATGTTAATTGGCAATTGAATGTACAGACTCCTTTCCAATTCTTTATTTCTTTTGGCAGAATGTTTATTCGAAGTGGTCGCCAACTTTTTATTTTCACCTGCGGCATCAAGTCCAACTAAACGATAGCGCTGAGGAAACGCGGGCGTTTGAAAACTTATTTTATTGTCACGTCCGCCGGGCGTGGCGTCGAACGTTGTCTGTTCCAGTAGGAGGTATTTAGTCCACTGATTATTGCCGGGTCTTCTGTGTATCTCCTTGGATCTGCTATTCCGGTCGTCGGACTTTATGTCATACTGATCACTGCTGATGATGCGGTAAAATCCCTTTTTGTATTTGGGGCTAGGTCCACGTTTCGGTGCGGCCAAGACGCCGCTCAAGCAAAGGCCAAGTATCAGGGCAGCTTTCCAAAATGACGCCATTTTTGTAATGTTATTCGATGGGGAGATTTTCGCGAACTGTTTGCGAAAGCTGCATTCGAAAGTCTCTTTATAGCAAAATATTTTCGAAAATAAGCAAATGTGCAAAATGCACGACGCACAGTGGATGGAATTGGGAAAGCAAATTAAAGAAATCGTATGTTGCTTAAAACAGATTTTAATAAAAAAAATGTGCAAAGGTTTGTCCGGAGGTGTTGCTGGTACAGAACTGTTAGAATTCAAATCTAATTGAAATACATACTTTGGGCGCAAGGCTTGTTCAGCATTTCTCAAATATTCGGATTATTTTAAGAAATATTATGGTTGTGTAAGATCAATTAATATCACATCACTCTTTGGTTTATTATTAATTACTTTCTTTGGAGCAACATACGTTAAGACAACTATCTTAACATGTCTATGTCTAACACGAAGAACGCCACACCAGCACTTTTATGTTTATCCAAAGCCTTCGAAATGTTCGAAATTTTAATCATTTTAATGTGCGGTGATTGCATTCATGTGTTCTCAATGATTCAATTACATTCACAATTTATGGTATTCTGGGAGAGTAGAATATCTGAATTTTTCATTATTAACGAACAGGCCGTGCTGGAGAAAAACACCTTTCCCACTGGCAATACAAAACATGAATTGTAGTTGGTGAAATGCTGAGAAGAATTCTTTTAATCAGACATAGAACTAGAATCACAAGCACCTGGTGGCGAAACTATTCGCTCAGCTATGTGTGCGTGTGTCAGTCATTTGACTTAAAAGCATGGAATAATATCACCATAATTTTCGATTCTTTTGTTTAATATAAGAGTTATTACCTCTTCTTCAAATACATTAACAAAATTCTAATATCCAATCAAAAAAGTGGAAAAATCTTCAATATCTGAATTAATGGCTAATTTATGTACTTTTTTCCACATTTACCCACTGTGCCCCGCTTAATGTCATGAATTGTTAATCTGCTATGCCGGAATACATAATTGGCTATAATAATCTGCTCTTCTGTTTACACTGTCGTTGCCATGGCTTGCGAGATAGAGAAGGCAAGATGTTGGGATGATGATGTCGCGCATTCTCTGTTTCTATTACTTCAAATTCTAACCGTTTTGTTGTAGTTTTTATGCCAAATTTATGCAGGGCGTCCACTTCATCTCTGCTTTCAGCTAGAAGCTGTCAATTTACATTGGCTGAAACGAAAATTAGCTAGGTCATCACACTCAGAAAAATTAAAATGTGACCCGAAAGTTATATAAAATAATCTATATATATTTAAAAATGAATCTGTGTTTGTCAGTTTGTGTGTTTGTTTGTTCTTTTTGGCAGCCCAAACTACTGGACTGGATCTTCTTGATGTTCATGCTGAACCGGTGGTGAAAATAGACTATATAATTTTTTTATATTTTCAGTGCGGGTGGCACCTCCAACACAAATTGGGTATTTATTCGTTTTTTTGTAAATTAGCATATTCGGAGTACTGTTGCAGCTAGAGTCTTGAATTTTTGTGAAAGTTCACTAATTGTTTGTCAGCACAGTTGCGCCAAAAATGAGGGGTATTGGAAAAGTTGGCGTGGCACCTCCCATACGAAGTTGAGACCTATTATTGAATATATTGTCAGTTCTATGAAACATAGAGTGCAGAAATCAAAATGCGTAGTTGCGCCAAAAATGAGGGGTATTGGAAAAGTGGGCGTGGTACCTCCCATATGAAGTTAAAATCTATTATCGAATATATTCAGTTCTACAACACTTAGAGTGCTGAAAATTTGTATGAGTAGATCCAGTGTAAATAGTTGTGCAAAGATGGGCGAAAAGTGGTCGTGGCCCTACCCATATGAAATTAAAACCGGTTTAGAGTATATTCGACACCGAGATGGGCGGAAAGTGGCCGCGACCCTTCCCATACGAAATTAAAACCTGTTTTAGAGTATATTCGACACCGAAATTCCTATATTGTTGAGTAAGTTAATTTATTTGTAAACTGCTTAGACAATATACAAATGAGCGGAATTTAAAAAATTGGATTTTTTTAATTTTTGTTAAATTACACGTTTTCTTTGGATTTTATTAGCACAATAATAAAGAGAGGGTAGAACAAAAACTTATGTCAAGAAAACGGAATTTATATTATTATTTTTTTTGGTTTTTGTGTTGTTTGATTAGTTTGATTAGGTAAGTTCTTCTTACGTAGGAAGTTTTTTGTTTTGGTAATGGAAAGGAGGAAAATCACAATCAACCTAAAATCAATTTGATTTTTGAAATTCCTTCCTTTATTCGCCGTAAACTAAAGTTCTGTTCTTCAATATTCTCCATGGAACACATCCATTTCTTATGTATATCAGGGAAGTACCTTGATTATAAGTGGTACATATATTACCGATCACAAGAAAAAACAATATAAAACCTGATTTTAATTTTTTCTGCCTGGCGAAGCGGGCGGGGGTTTAGCTATTCTAAAATAAAGTATAATTTATTCCAAGAAATTGATCTAGTTCAACATTTCCTCGACCCAAAATATATATTTATAAAATGGAAGAACATTAACAAGTATCTTATATCTTATACAAGAATCTTATATACCCTCCACCACGGAGTGCATTCCACAGTATTACCAGCAGATTAAAGGATGTCGACTTTACATAGAAGCACAGTACCATATTACGAAAATAGTGATATTTGTATACACATTACTATATTTGTTTACTATTTCAAACTATAATGTATACTTATGCGCACTGTTTAAAATCGACTACTATATATAAATAAAATGCTGACATTGTGAAAGTGAACATGCCTAAATATTAGGCGATCGTCAGTCGCCATTAGAAAGAAGCATTTTCAGATACAGACAAAGTGATAAGAAAAGTATAAATTTTAAAGATATCCCCATTCTCCCATTTTTATCCCTCTCTTTAATTATATCCCTTAAAAGTAAGAATTTCGAAAAATCCCTCTATTTTACGTGTTTATGCAATTAAAGGGATGTACACACCGAATTTCATGATTCTAACTGTTGTCGTATCATTGGTACCATATTTTATCCCTTTTTGTCCCCGCTAAAACTTTTATTTTCTTTGTGGTGCTTCCAAGCTACAAAAGGAATGTCAGCAACAAATTTCAAATATATGAAAATCAGAAATGTAACTAATAAACCAAGGCTACCAATATTGTTATAACTATGTATATATATATATATATAATGGAAATAATACTTCAATTCATAAAGTAAATATAAGGGAGCGATCATAAATACCCTAAATATTGGGGGATAGAGAGTGTATTTTCAGATACAGTCGTTTGGTTGGTTGTATTTCCATCCTATTTTAATTTCAAAAGTATACATTTTGAAAATACCTTATCTCTCACGAACGCAGTATAAGACAACTTCATGATTTTACCATTTTTTGTCGTAAAAGCAACAAAATAAATTACGAATTTGGAAAAAATATTTTACGTGGCTATGCAGTCAGAGGAATGTATACACCGAATTCCATGATTCTATCAGCGGCCATTTTGTTGGTACCATTTTTATCCCCTTTTTCCAAATTTTCCCCCTCAAGAGTACGACTATCTAAAATCGCTTTATTTTACGTATCTACACAATTAGAGGGATGTACACACTGAATTTCATCATTCTAGCTGTATTCGTTTAGTTGGTACTATTTTTATCCCCTGTAGCCTTTGTATCCCTTGAAAGTACGAATTTAGAAAAAACGTTTTATTTTTCGTGTCTACGCAGTCAGGAGAATGTATACTCCGAATTTCATGATTCTAGCTGCTGTCATTTGACAGGTACTATTTTTATCCCCTTTTCCCATTTTACACCCTAAAAGTACGAATTTCGAAAAATTCTTTTATTTTATGTGTCTACGCAATCAGAAGAATATATACACCGAATTTCATTATTCTAGGTGCAGCCGTTAGGATGGTACTATTTTTATCCCTCTATCCCCATTTAACCCCTTAAAAGTACGAATTTAGACAAAATACTTTTATATTATGTATCTACTCTATTAGAGGAATGTACACGCCAAATTTCGTGTATCTATCTGTTGTCGTTTGATAGGTACCATATTTATCCCATTTTGTCCCAATCACTCTATGGTGCCCTGTTATGCTATAAAGGGAATGCGCATTGCAAATATCAAGTAAATACAAGCTAATATGTTCAAAAAACATGCTGAATTACTCTAAATATTAGGGGTATTTTCAGTCCTTGTGAGGGAAAAATTTTCCCCTCTGGGCCGATTTCGTCCACTTTCAATCCCAACCGATCTACAACCATAAGACACATTTAGAAAAAATTTTAACCTCCTAGCTCATTTCGTTCGGCCGCTATAGTGCTTTCAACAGACAGACGGACATGGCTATATCGTCTTAGAATTTTACCACGACCCAGAATATATATACTTTATCAATTCTGTACATATATACTCCGATCAATATTTTAAGGTGTTACAAACGGAATGACAAAGTGAATATACCCCCATCCTGGAGGTGGAGGGTATAAAAAAATGTGAATCAAACTGAAGAACACTTTACTGAATTTCTCAAAATAAGTGAATTATTAATAAAACTAAGGGAAATTTTAATAAATTTATCCAAAAACCATGTAACTATTATTTAAAAAAAATGTTATTGAAATTTTCCTCAAAACAAATAAATGTTTACTTAAACTGAGTAAAAGTAACCTTAAAATAAATGAAATGAGGAAATGCTCCACAACGCTGCAAACAATTAATTTTGCTTCGGAGTACCCAAAACTCATAAAAAATAAAACCATGCTATTTGTAAATAAACTTCAAGTATGGATAAATAAAATTCTTGAATCAGAACAGTAAATAAATATCGGCAAACGAACGAGAAATGCTTCCCAGATTACTATTCGATAATTATCTAAATACATTGAAGTGATTTGATATAAGATCGTTAATATTTGAATGAATTAAGAACTTGCCGGAACTCATTCATCAGAATAGTAATTTTTAATTTTTAGTTTATTTTTATTTGCAAAAATAGAATGGAAAAAAATCGAAAAATAGAACCCATCATTTCACCACTTCCAAAATCACACAGTCGTTAAGAAAGGCATCTAAGAACACTACTTTAAAATTTCAAAAAAATATATAAATGTAATCATTCGTAAATCAAAAAAAAAGAAATAAAATTGTAATAACCTAACTCGACTATACCATAAGACATTAATGTTTTAGAATTAACTGAAATTACCTTCAAAACAAGGTATAGCATCAGTCAAGCATTGCAGGAGTTACAGGCGATTGAGTGACATATTTTTAAACAAATCTAATTTTTCTCTGTTAAATTATTCATAAATCGTTAAATTATTCCTTAGATAATTTTCCTGCTTTTAGAGAAATGTTTGCTATGTTGAACTAAATTGTAGTATGAATTTTATTCAGCTCTAGGTAGGCTATTTTTCTGAGTGCATAATTAAATAATGTTGTTTATGGCAATCACAGAGCCAATCATGTTATTCTGGCACCCTCCATAGATTTATTATTAGCTATAAAGAAAAAGAAATCCGCCCAATAGATATTATGTCTCTATAATGGTCTGACGATTGTTGCTACTTATTAATAAAATTAATTAACAATAAAAATATATATTTTATAGTGGGGTCATACTCCTTGGCTATATCTACAAACATGATGTTTAAGGCATTTTGATAGAGCGATTAAGAGATAGAAACCTTCAGAAAAGAAAGCTTCAATAAAGTACGAGTTTCAGAGATAGTGTTGATGATATGGATTTCTATCTTAATCGATTATCTTCATTTGTTTATCTGCATATATCGTCACCTGAAATGCAACAAAAAATTGCAAATCAAGTTTTTTGGTATTGATTACAGTATATTTGGCTAAAGTACAGAGTATCACAACATTTTAGACACCTTCGGCTAAAAGTAACGACTTTATAACGAAAATCTGCAAATATTTTATTTCATAAAGTAATGAGATATTGTCGCCTGTAACTATATTTTTTAGATTTTGTATTTTTACACCCTCCACCTAGGGATGGCGGGTATATTCACTTTGTCATTGCCGTTTGTAACACCTCGAAATATTCAACGGATACCCCACAAAGTATGTATAATCTAGCATCTAGTATCTGCCGAACTGACAAATTTTACCTAAATGTGTCTTATGGTTATAGATCGGTGGGGATTAAATCGGCCAAGGGGGAACACGTTTTCCCTAACAAGGACTGAAAATATATTTTGATTAATTATTTGACCTTAAAAGTTTTTAAGAATTTAGATAAAAGACATATCACCAAACTCATTTGGTTAAGACTAGGACATACTAGACTTTCGAACAGTTTTTATATTGATAAAACTCTTCCGGGGACATGCTCATTTTATAACTTTGATCGCATATCAATTGAACATATTTTGGATTATTGTCCACTTCTTCAGGGAATCAGAACAGAGATTTTTGGTAACACTAAGCCGTCTTCAATGTTGAAATTCCTGAACGATGATAATGTCAAACTCATATTTAAAATAAGTAAGCAGACTTCAGTCGGCTAAACCGACTTCTATATACCCTCACTCTCAGAGAACATATATATGGAATTTATAAGGAATAAAATCTTATGTAGGCCAGGATAATTTGTTTGGAAGGTGCTAGGAGGTTCGTGTCACATGATCCCAGGTTCCACATTTATAAAACTGTTGTAAAAACATGATCAAATATCTAATCATAGTGGATCCCATGCAACACTATAGAAGTTATAAAGGATTCAATATTACCCAGGATAGAGACAATTGTATGGGATGTACAAGAAGGGGCGTGGCTAAAGCGTAAATATTTTTAGGTTTAAAGTAATTATAAAAACATTTTTAAATATCAAATTGCAAATGATTTTGACTAACCGTATGGATGTTATGTCGGTTTTATTGTAACCAAAGTTTATGCCACTTTGTGTGGGAGGTACCAATTTCGCCCATATTCCATGCGAATGTAACCACTATAGAAGCATTGCTAAATATCAAATTTCACCGTATTTCGATCATCAGTATAGAAGTTATAACAGCTTTAATTTTACGTAGTTTTGCGTGATTTGTGTGAGAGGTACTGGAAGGGACGTGGCAAAACCGATTATGAAACCATAATCAAATGCCAAAATATAGCTGATTCCGATTATCCGTGTGGAAGATATATGGACTTTAATTTAACACTGGAATATGGTCTATTTGTGTGGGAGGTACCAGAGGTACCCATCTTCGAACTTGAACTAAGTTTGGGAAAAATATTAGGATGTGCAAAGTTTGAATCGATTCCTTAACTTCTTTCGAGAGTTATCGTGTACACCAGCCATCTTAAAAAGTCGTGAAACGGATTTGGTCCAAACATACTTAGGGTCTTAAGTCACTCCATCAATGCGTTACACTTTTTTTCTGTCCAAAATGATATATACCCTCTTAATCGGTAGAGTGAGGGTATAATCATTAAACAAACTAAGATAATTGTTTTAATTTAATATGTAGTATCTCCCTTTATGTTCCAAGTGGCCAAGTGGACCTTAGTTGTCATAGCAAAATTGTCTTTTTACCTCGTAATTTTTAATTATAAGTTAATTTATTAAATAAATAAATAATATTTTGATTATTTAAGCGTTTTTTTGAAAATTTCTGCTTTATATGCACTTTGCGTACATTCCTCTTGTAGCATGAAAGCGCCAAAAATAAATATAATATTTTTTTGCGGGCCGAATGGGACGAACAGGTATAAAAATAGTACCAATGATATGATAACTGCTAGAAACATGACATTTGGAATGCACATCCCCCTAATTGCTTAGAGACGTAAAATAGATGGATTTTTCAAAATTCGTACTTTTACGGGATAAAAATATTACCACCCAAACCGCTGAAGTTAAGATCATAAAATTCGGTGCATACATTCATGTGCCTGTGTAGACACGAAGCATAAAGTATTTTTTTTTTAAATTTTGTACTTTTAATGGCGCGAAATGGGATAAAAATTGTACCAAGCAAACGGCAACAGTTACGATAATGAAATTCGATGTGTTTATGTGCTCTGGCTATACGCCTATAATTTTCTGAGATTATGTAGTTCAGTCATATGCAAATATAAACATGCAAAAACGCGTTAAGATCGACCGGGCTGAATCGTGTATACCCTCCACCACGGAGTGCATTCCACAGTATTACGGGCAGATAAGAAGCTGTCGAATTTACATAGAAGTACAGTAGTAGTATATTTCTTTACAATTTCAAATTATCATCTACTATATATAAATATAATACTTTTAGCGTAATCAAAAAGTCAACATGAGACAGCTAAAAGTACAAACTTAGTAGAAATTCATTTATGTTTCGCGTCTACACAGACAGATGAATGTATGAAAGTATTTCACGATTTCAACTTCATCGGCTTGGATGGTATAAATATCCCTCTTTTCCAATTATATCCCTCAAATGTGCGATTTTACAAAATTACGTAAAGTAGAAGAATTTTGTAAAATCGTCTACTCAATTGGAGGGATGTACATTAGAGCGTACCAGGTTACAAGTAAAAAAAAAAGTTCGCCGTACACCTTCAATGACTTCAAAGACAAAAAAATCGGCCTCGTCGAGACAAAAACATCGATGTATCACACTTTAAAATCCGTTTATAAATGCAGAAGTTATATAGAAAAATGTAAAAGCGCGACCCCTACGTTCGGCATAAAAAAATAAAAAAATTTTTTTTTGAAACTACCTTTCAATAATACTTCATATTCGAAGGTGTACGGAGAACTTTTTTTTTGAGGTACGCCCTAATGTACATTCCAAATTTCATGTTTCTAGCTGTATCATTGATACCATTTGTATCCTCTTTTGTCCCAAATCATTCGCTAAATATTTTAGTTATTTTCCAATATAAGCAAAAAATTGCAGGTTCATATAAAGCAGAAATTATTAAAGAATTGTTCAAATAATCTAAATATTTTTCAGTCTAATAGGGACAATTTTTTCCCTCTGGGCCGATTTCGCCCACTTTCAATCACAAGACAGACATGACTAGTGTTAATGAACTAAGTAAGAAATGGATATTCTCTTGGCTTTTGCAAAAGGTTTTTTGAAAATAATTCGTAAACAATGATCCCATTATTTCACCACTTCCAAACCAATATAATAAAATCACTTTGCAAAAATCAAAACAAAGTGATTAAATTGATAATTCTATACCATATACTTCAATATTTTAAAAGTAAATTATTTAATTAAATTATTAAATTATAAGGAATTTAAGGAACTAACCTTTATGAATAAATTTTCATAATTGGTTATAATGCCTGAAAAAAAATATTTTTCCCCGATTAGCAACAAAGCGGTTAAACATATTATATTGGCGGATTTCTTTTTCTTTATAAATAATAAATCTCAGAGGGATGACAGATCAACATTATCATCATCATATTTTCATAAACATCATACTTTCGATACTGTCAAATTTCCATTGGATTAATTTGCGAAGGCTAATCTAATGCAAATTGGCAGCGTCTCTCTTTGCCGGCAGAGATGGAACGGCACGTTTGCATATATTTGGCATAAAAACTACGCAAAATCGGTTAGAATTCGAAGTAAGAGAAACTGAGAGTAGACGACATCATTGCAGCCTCTTGCCTTCTCTGTCTCGTTAACAATGACAGGGAAAGAAGCAGCGATGATTTTTGTCAATTTTATATTCCAACGTGGTATATTAATAAAACATTCGATAAACGGGCACAGTGGGAAACTTCCGAAAAATAATGACGGAAATCAGCTAAATAAATTTAATTCTCAATTTGACGATTTTTTTTTCAATTTAATGTATTTAAAGAAGACAAATGACTAGGTAAAGGATAGGTAAAAAATAAATTCGACTAGTTCCGCCAACAGGTATATGGTTACTTCAGCTTCATTCACTGCGCCCTGCCATTACAATCGGAGATTTAGTTTGTTTTCCCAATTCCCCCACTGTGCGTTGTGTATTTCAAGTATTGACTTCTTTTCGGAAATATTTTCATATAAAGACTTTCTAATACTGTGTTCGCAAACAGTTCGCGAAAATCTTCCCTTCGATCAACATTTCAAAAAATGTTGACATTTTTGAAAGCTTCCCTGCTACTGGGCAGTTGTTTGAGCGGCGTTCTGGCGCAACCGACACATGGACCTAACTCCAAATTCAGCAGCAGTGATCAGTTGAGCGGTTATGCATCACAGTCCGCGAATAGCAGACCCAGAAGAGCCAGCAATGGCCTGTGGCCGAAATATCTTCTAGTGGAACAGACAAGTCTCGATCCCACGTTCAGCGAGCATGACAGTGAAATAAGTTTTGAAGTGCCTACATTGTCTCAGCATAATCGTTTAGATGAACTTGATATCGTTGGTGACGAAGAAGAACAAAGGGGTGGTTCTTCAGTGGGGTTGGGCGACATAAGCAATCTTAGTGCGATTTCTGCCATTGCAGCCGCTGCAGGACCAAATGCGTTAGCAACTCTGGGCCTCAGCACATTGCTGGCAAATATACTGGCGCCAACTAACCCAGACGTGGCATCTCTTGTCCGACAAATCCCATCGTCAGAGAGTCTGAAAAGTATGAATAAAAAATCTCAGCAGAGGGTCACACCTCTGCGGCAATCAGCTAATGGACCATTGGGCCCATTACAGATAATTCCATTGCCAACTGGCTTCCCAGGATCATCGCTTTTACAGGGTCTGAACAATTTGCAAACAAATCCACTGCAAGGGCTCACATTGCCAGCATCAGGCAATGGACTTTTACCCTTGCAAATAATTCCATTGCAATCGGGCTTGCCGGCAACATCACCTACGCTGGGCTTGCAGGGTAATACTGCATCATCACCTTTGCTGGGTCTGAACAATTTGCTAACAAATCCACTGCAAGGGCTCACATTGCCAGGGTCAGGCAATGGACTATTACCCTTGCAAATAATTCCATTGCAATCGGGCTTGCCGGCAACATCACCTACGCTGGGCTTGCAGAGTAATACTGCTCAGTCAATTGCAGCTGCGTTCAATGGGAATTCGCCGGTGATCAATTACCCAGCCACTGGAGTCATGTCAGTGTGGATAGGCACACCGGGAAATGGTTTCCCCGCAACTGTCATAGTTGGTGCACCACCACCAGCAGCAGCACCTGCAACAGCACCAACACAATTTTATGCAAATATTCCTCTGTCATTTACAATGGCATCGGGTGCCGGTTCTCCGCTCAACACTTACTCAGCAAACGGAGGTATGTCGCTGTGGATGGGCACACAACAAGCTATCATGCCCTTTGCAGCAGGAGCGCCGCCAGTAAGGCAGGATCCACCAAATACGACACCGGCATTGCCTAACCCACCTTATATCTTGCAAGAGATCATTACAGCTCTGTTACCTACAACAACGACCACTACAACAACAACAACTATAGCGCCCACTACACATAGCATACCCACCACACCTACCACGATGGCGCCCAAAAAAAATAAGAAACAGGATAAACTGCCCCCATGGCTTAATGCATTGTTCCAACAAAATATGTGAACATTTTGAATCCTCAAAATTCAATTACAATAAACCAAAGATTAATTAAAGAAATTATATTTGAAAGAAGAAAAAAACAGTCTCACAGCTAATTGAGGTCTCCAACCATCATCAGTGCAGCTGGGAGAATGATCACTCGCTTGCTAGGCAGAGCGACAATAACAAAAGCGAATCAAATTGATTCAAATTCCATTGAGCGAAACAGCACTTTGGATTTAGGCATACTCTTCATGTATGTGACAACACCTCTCGCAGCAGGACGACCGGGTCAGGGTTTGTAATTAAACAGAAGCCAAATAGTATTTAATAAATTGTAAATAAAGCAATTGAATGTTGTTAATAAAATCTTAAAATCTCAATTAAAAAATTAACACATTTTTCCCTCAAAACACACAGGCATAAATCAGTAAGAAAAAAACCTATTCCTAAACTCAGAAAAAATGAAGACTAAAGTAATGTAAATTTCAGGAAATTTAGCGTATCTGTGGTTCTTTATGGACCAGAATAGTTTACGTTCATCGTTGGTAAAATTTAAGCCCAAATCGCATGAGAGCTATATCAAAACCACAAACCACCACCATTCATGGGTTAAGTAAAACACGGTGTGTTAGTCCATACAATATACGGTTGCAATATGTGTCATCTAGAAGAGTCTTAACCCTCAAAATGAGAGGGATATGTGGCTACGTCGAAAGCATGGACCCACGAGGTTCAATTTATTTCACAGATATTTCTCGATGAAGTATAAAGTAATTCTGGGTATATGCGTCAAATTTAAACAAAATCTGTTTCATTCAGCTAAACCCACATATATACCCTCACTCTTAGAGAAAATGTGTATGGAAGAACTTAAATTTTGCTTAGCGCTGGATTTTTTGAGTGGAAGGTCCTAGAAGATTTGTGGCATTTTTTACATTTGTAAAAATCATGATCAAATATGAAGTCAGAGTATATTACAGGCACCGTTATACAAGTTATAAAGCATTTAATTGTACGTAATATAGAGACAAATTTGTGGGAGGTACTAGAAGGGGCGTGGCTAACGCGTAAATATTTATACACTCCACGAGAGTATTATGTCTTTGTGCATTTGTTTGTAACACCCAAAAGGAAGCGAGATAGACCCATTGTTAATTATACCGATCGACTTAGAACCACTTTTTGAATCGATTTAGCAACGTCAGTCTGTCTGTCTGTCCGTCGTAATTATAGTCCGATCTTAACAAAAATTGGCACAAGTAAGTTTTGTGGGTCAAGGACAAACGCTGTTTAATTTGAGGCATATCGGTTCAGATTTAGATGTAGCTCCCATACAAAAGTCGCTCCTGATTTGACATTTTCCGCTCTAGAAACCACATATTGAGCCCGATATTCCTTAAATATGGCAAAACATCTTATAATCCAACTAGATATAGCCCCATACAAATGTTGCTCCCAAATGTTTAACCGATTTTGGCCAAACTGTACATATTATATTTCACCTACTTCGTTCCCCATACAAATTACCTTTCCGATTTAACATTTTTTGTCAAACACATACATTTACAGGATACAAAAATCCTTCCCGTTTTCACTTTATTACCGAATTGAATTGTATTCGGATAGACAGTGAAGTGTATCATATAGTCGGCCTCTTTCCTTACTTGTTTTAAGTTTAAAGTTATTATTAAAAAGTTCCAAATGTCAAATTTCAACTGTTTGTTTACACGAACGGAACGGTTTTCTTTTCATTTCTCATTTATAAAGTCAATGTCAAAGGTCAAATTTCAGAGTATTCCGGTTATCCTTATATAAGATATAACAGCTTTGATTTTAGGTAGGATAAGGTGATAGAAGGCGCGTGGCAACATATTTTGTACACCTAAAGTGATTATAGATGCAAATCCGTTCCGAAGTTATGTGTGGCAGGTACCAGAAGGGGCGTGACAATTTCTCCCATCTTCGAACTTAAACTATGTTTGTGGAAAATATTTCCTGGCTCAAACTGCTTAAAACGTCGCACAGTGGCGCCATTTAAGTTTTTTTCGTTGCAAAAATCATATCTTTTGAACCGAATAAGATAATTGAACAGTTTAAACAGCATATCATAGATAACTGTACAGCCTATGAAATGAGTGCTACGCTCTGTAGGGGCCTAATTATGGGTTATCAAAGTTAAAATTAGTAGAAAAATCAATTTTATGGTAACTAAAAAAATTATTTTTACATTTTTAGATTGTTTTTATTTTTTTTCTTTAGGGTTTTATGTTTTAAATTATTACCCAACAAATTAAAAAAAAAATATTATTTTTTAAATTTATTTATTTATTATTATTTATTTTTTTATTTTTTTGTCCGGATGATCCATTGCAGCCCCATTTGCTGATCAATGTCAACTTCTCAGGAAGAATTTTCACCTCATTTTCAGGAAGACTCTCCAACAACCGTTTTGCTGTATGGCCCATGAGATCCTGCAGATTGGCTTTCGCAGCGACTTCCGTAATCTCCGTATGCAGTGGTCGTGAATTTATTTTGGCTTGCGTAATATGCTTGTATCCGGGTAAAACGTCAGCGCCGTGTCACGTTAAAGATGTCCGTAGTTTCTCATATTTCTCTTTGGAAAGTTCTAAGTCCATAAACAAGGCCAAGGCTTCTTCGGATCCATACTTTTTAATGTGTGCGTTTGTGGGCGTGAGAATGCTTTCCTTAATCCTTTTTAGTCGCAGTGGGCTTGCATCAGCAACAGATTTGGTTATCTGCGACCTAACTCTTTCACTATCCTTTGTAAATTTAATAGACAGCGCGTCCGATAATTGCTTCGTGGTCAAGTCATTGGTGGCATCGGCAAGTTTCCTCTTCCTTGTGAAAATTGAATACTCCTCAATACTTTTTTTTGGCCTTCCTTTTGCTCCTCTGGTTGATGTGGTGGGTTTATCTACTGCCAATATATCCAGGATGGTGTCTTCATTAAGCCAGTCCTCGCATTTGGAGTTGAAGTTCTGAATGGTTCGATTAGATTTCACCCATTTTGCCTTAATATTTGCATATATCAGATAAAATTTATTTTTTATAATTTCGCTTCTCTCAATATTTCCGTATAAGCTATCAAGTTCTTCTAAATCAGCTTCCGTGACAAAATTTGGTGTGGTTGACTTTCTAAACAGTTCAAATAATTTAAAATTGTTCAACGCCATGTTTTCAGTACTTAAATTGTTTAATGGTTTCAGTTATTGTTGCGCCAACTTTCAGTCGTAGAGTAATCCAGGCATTATCCTTATTTTGCAATATATAGGCTTATGCTACCATGCCTAAAAATAAAAAATAAAAATAGGGACCATAAGTCAATATTGTTCTTGACCATTTGCAATATATAGGCTTATGCTACCATGCCGAAAAATTTACCTGTTCCCTGCATACATATGGATTTAGGCTGAATAATACAATTTTGATATTATGCACGTGTCCAAATAAGATTTGTGCCTACCTGTAGGGACCATAAGTCAATATTGTTCTTGACCATTTGTACGTCAAAGTATTGTTTAATTGAGGTACGTACCTGATAAACCAATCAGTAGTTTTTTTTTTTTTCAAACTATTAGATCAAACTACTGTCAGTCAAAACATATAAGGGGTGGACGCCATACAATTTCTGCAACCATGTCTTTTTAACCTTTTTTACCTCTAGAAGCCAAACGGGCACGTACGGGCAGCTAAAATTTTTGAATTATGTAAAGAAATAATCAATGAACAGGTTTTGCAAATATGGCAAATATAGAAAAATATAGATTTTTTTATTTTCCGTCAAAGTTGAAAAATAATGAAAAAAACGGATAGTTTTTAAATAGTGATTTACCAGGAGAAACACAAAGCAAACAGTTAATTTTTTTATCATTATACATTTAATAAATACATCAATCAATACAAACAAAAAATAAGGCGATTCGTTACCTATTTTTCGTGATATTACACCTGAAATCGCAACAAATTCACTAAAAATTGTGTGTTTTTTTGAAAACCGAAAGTCGGTCAACTTTGAACGGCCATATCTTCTAAACTAAAAATGTGATATTATTAAGAGTGGCAGATTTGAAATCGTTGGAAAGTTTCCTATAACATGGGTTTATTCAAAACTTCGTCGGCGCTCATGAAAATTTTGATTTTTGCAACCTCGTTTGCTCTACGGGCGCTACTGTGCGTCGTAAAACGTATTTGATGCAAACATACTTGGGGTCTTAAGTCACTTTTTTACACTTTTTTCTGTCCCAAATGATATATACCCTAATACTCTGTAGAGTGAGTCATATCAGAAGTAACATTTGGATGGGAACCGATGTGGCCCAAACATACTGAATATGTTTCGAAGGGAAATATAACATGTTGTAACTAATTTGAGTAAATCCATTAAAGTTTGTGGTGTTTGAGCAAACAAAGTAAAATTCGGGAAGGACATGGTTATATTAAAACATGGACCGATGTAACCCAATTTCACAACACATGATTCTAGGTGAAATATAACGTGTTTTACAAAATTTCGGCAAAGTCTGTTATGGTTGCTAGAGCAAAAAATCCAAAGGGGGAAGGACATTTGAATGCGGGCTATATGAAAACATGAACCAATGTGGTCCAAATTTACAGAAGATGTTTATAAGTGCAATATGGCATGATGTAACGCATTTGAGCCAAATCCATAAAAGTCTCTTGTTTATAGAGCATAAAATCCAAATCGGGAAGGACATTTGTATGGGGGCTATATCAAAACATGGACCGATGAGAAGATGTTTTTAAGTGATGTATAACGTATTATATATAGTTTTATCAAAATCCATTGAACTTTGTGGTTTCTAGAGCGGGAGTAAATTTTTATGGGGGCTATATGAGCCAATCCATGTCAATCGAACCGATTGCCCTCAACAGCTCGAATTGTTTGGAAAGATTTTGTATGTAATCTTCTAATAAAAAACATCTAATTTACAGTGCGACATCGTTTACCGCAACTAATAGAAATTTTGGCAGTTGCAAAAACCGCGGTTGTCCGAATCAACAAATTTTCAGGCTAAAGTTTCAGATTTCAAATGGAAATACTTATTTTTTCCACTTATAAATAAAAATTAAGCAATAAACTGAACTATAATGAAAGCCTCACATGTTCGAGGTCAATTTAGCATGCCCTTTTTCAAATTACAGCACCTAATACCCAAGATAACCAAAGAAAAATTCATATTTGCTAAATTGAGGTTTTGCAGTAATCGAGGAGTTGTGTATATCGAGGGTTGCGATAAACGAGGTCGCACTGTATTTTGAAAATAAAAATAAAAGAAATAAAATTTAAAAATGCATGATACTACAACATTTTAAAAGTAAATGAAATTACCTTATAAGCAACATAAAATAAAAAAAACATAAACATAACATAAAAATCGGCCAACCATATCAGGAGTTACATGCGATTGAAAAAATCGAAATTTCACCACTCTTAAATTGGTCATACGAGTTATTTTTATTTTTTCCAAAATGCAAACTTTACGAGCTTTCCGCTTGACATGGAATGGCTCTTATAAATCTGAACCGATTTGCTTCAAATTAAGCAAAACAATTTTGTGCAGACATACGGACATGACAAAATCGATAATAATATTAGGCGTGTTCGATTGGGCTTGCTAGCTTACAATTAAGAGACTTGATAAGGTGGCAACGTTGCTACACATTGGTTTTTCTTAAATGTATTAACATGAAAAATCTGGCAACACAACTAAGAGAGTAATAAGCTACTTTTTTGTTAAGCGAGTAAATTCCATACAAAAATTAAGCTAGTAAGCCCAATCGAACAGCCCTATTACTTGATGGGTTTAACATTATTTCTATTGGATGCTACAAACAAATGCATAAATCATAAGACAAAATTACAACAATAATTATATTTAATCAAGGTTTTTCTAAACATTTGGAACGAATCGAAAGAGTACTTTGTTTTGCATAAATTCAATTATTGCGATAATTTTATCTAATCACTAGCTTTTTTACACGGCGTTGCACGGGCTCATTCTTTTCTATTCCCTACTTCGTATGTTTTAGAAAATAAAATGAGTACTTATTGATATTTTAAAGTATAGTTTGTGTGGGCAGTACCGCTCCACTTTGTCCTATCATGACGTAGTATAGCCAGAAACCATCCTCTGTCCACTGGTTAGCTACAGTAAAATGTTCAGGCGAATCGGTCCAATCGCACATTCGTTTCTATATATATAGATTTAATATTACTAATGTTGTTTGTATTCTTGAGTGAATATCTCTGACGATCGAAAACATCAACTTTTTTGATTTGTTCGCAGCCTCGAACCAAATTAAAAAAGTCTATAATTTGTATGTTTGTTTAAACTTTATAGTGCAAAATGTATTGGAAAAACTGTAGCAGCTTCGAAATAAAATGTCTGTAAACTAGTTTTGTCTCTTTGAGAAAATGCCAGCACGTCACCATATCGGCGAAAATATCCATCTCACCCAAATTTTGCTTCTATATATCTAATTGTAGAAGATCAGATAGATTATCACATATCCAACAATTACGCCCTCATCTTTCTGAAGCTGGTTTTCTAGCTACGCTCTAAATCATTGAATCAAAATATTCATTCGGCGAATTTCTTTTTATTTGCATATAATAAATCACGACATGTTGACAATGTTATTATCTCCGTATGGCCATAAACATCATAATTCCAATGCAGATCGCCTAACACAAATGCACAATGGCCCAGCTAATATTTAGTCATCGAATGCAAATTTGACAGATAAGCAGAGGTGAAATGGAATCTTTACGTAAATTGACCAGCAAATATTCGGCTAGAATTTGAAGTAGGAGAAACGGAGAGTGCGCTGCCACCTCTTTCATCTCGCACCAACGCTGTTATAATTTTCCAATGTCCAAAATGTCTCGGCTATTTATTGCCAGCCATTGTTTACGCAATGCCAGAAAGAAGTGAAACAGAAGCAAAGGAGAGAAGAGAAGAAGCGCTTTTGCAAATTTATCAAATGGATTAATAATTAATTTAAAACAGTGGCGCACAGTGGACGAATTGGGAGAAATGTGAAAAATAAACCAATAATCCAAAAAAAAAGAATTCATTGTGACTGTCAGGTGACTTTGTGCAATATTAAATGGAAAATTGCTAAACATTAGCTTGCTAGGGATGGAATAAATCGAAAAAAAATCACACTGAAAAATAATTGCTGGAAACAAATCCATATATTTACGTGAAAATATATTGTTCGCAAATAATAATTTTTATATTTGGATCAATACCATTTTGCATCAATATTTTTTGAATGCAAATTTATATATTTATTCATAAATATAAATGAAATAAATAAATAAAAGAAAATGTTTGTGAATCATTAAAATCAGCGAGGAGTGAGGGCCAAGGTCTTTGTATTAAACTGTTCTAAGTTGAGATAACTATCAAAATAATCCCAATATGATATGGCGGACACGCTTTTACTTACTTCCACATAAAATTGTAGCAAAAAAATTAAAATAAATTAATCACTTTAATCAAAAAAAAATGTTTTATATTTTAATAGCTAGAGTTATAACGAAGAAAAGAATTCCTATTTGAAAAAAATCTATCGATAAATGCAGTTTAGTATACTTAAGGAATAAAAAAAATCGTTAAAAAAACATATCTAAAATATTTAATCGTTATTTTCTGATGGAAGCAAAAAGGCATATTTGATGAAAATCTATGGATAAAATTTAAAATTTTTGACCACTTTGTAGACGAAGGAGATCTAAAAAAATTAAATTGATGGAAGAAAACCATAAAAATATATTATTCAAATATATTTTGTTTTATTTTCTAATATAGGGTGGGCCATTTAAAATTTTAATTTTCAACTACCGATAACTTTGACTTTGAAATGTAGAATAACATTCATTTTTATTTTCAGGTTTATGTTTCACATTTGCAAAATGGGATGCTATAGCCTGGAACAAATTTGGGAAATATTAAAAACTTACTTCCAAAGCAGTGAGTCTTTAACTCAAACTGTAAGAAATTTACGTGGATATTTTTCGTGTTTTCAGACGAAGCTCATTTTCATCTCGGTGGCTATGTCAATAAGCAAAATTGCCGCATATGGGGCTTAGAGAACCCACACGTGACTATTGACTATTGGGAAGCCAATGCATACAGAGCGAGTCACTGTTTGGTGTGGAGTTTTGGCTGTACTGATAAATTGGGTTGATCGGATGAGGTACTGTCCAACTACTAGTGGTAGTCCTATGTATGAGATTGTGTTCCATTGTTATATGACAAAGTTCAACCTTTCCAATAAAACCAGAAATTTGAAAAAAATAATCAGTACTTTTTTATAGCCGAAAAACGGAGAAGTAAGTTAGAGTTTAACATAAGGCGATGACGCGCATATCGTTGCGATTTCGTCAATTCCATGAAGTGCCGGTAATTGCACTTTCCATTTGAATGTGTAATTAGAAAATGTTGAGTTTTTGACTAAAGTTTAAGTCAAACGTTTAATTGAGTGCTATTTTAGCAGTTTCTAATTTTGACTTTTCAATAATTCAAATATATAATTGTTCGAATATTTCTGTTTTACAACAGACAACTTTTTTCGTTGAAATTATCAGGTGCACTTTTTTCAGTTTTTAAAAAACAACTTTCAACTTCATTAACGCTATTTAAAAGAAAATATAAAAAATAATAAATTCTATTTTACCTACAAAGATGGTCATAGCTTCTTCTTTAAAATGACAGCTATCAAAAAAAATATTTATTTCGATTTTTATGAGTTTTTTTAATCTTTTTTTTAATGTTTGGCGACTGTTTTAACAAACAAAATTACAAGGTTTTGCAGCCCTTATAATTAATTACCTTTAATTTAAATAATAATTTAACGTGATCAGACTTGTACTATCACAACTATGAGATTTGTAGATTTAATAAAAATAATAATATTAAAAAAAATAATTAATTAAAAAATATTTGGCGTTGATTTATGGAATAATATACCCCAATGCATGCAAAAATACAACAATTTTTATTTTCTTTTTGTTTTAACACAATTTGTTTGCAACATTTTTTTGCGGAAGTGCTTTGTTGAAGGCTGATGTATTTTGGCTTTCTAAACTTAAAAACGACATTAGCTATTTTATTTTTTATTAAAATTCTAATTTTCGCCGTAGGTACATTTAATATTTGTACTCTTATTTAGGAAATATCGCATGTGAATGGACCCACAACCGATTATATATTCAATTGAATGCAATTATGACAAGTGTTTCACTTTCACATAGAAACAGTGATTTAGGAACAATCTCCAAAAAATGATAATATTTTTCTGCCACGAAAAAATATAAAAAAAGATAAAAAGAAAAAAATTAAATAAGAATATATTTATTCTATTTTCTAATATCTAACAATGTCAATATGTACAACATCGACGGATAAATTTAGAATTGCTGGTACTCTTTGTAGGAGCAAAATAATTTTTTCAACAAATCATGATTTTTGTTTAAATAGCATGAAAGCCCCCTATACAAATGCGAATACAAAATATTAATATTTTAGTTCATAATAGCTGGCATCTCAATGACAAGCAATGCCTATTTGAAGAAAATCTATGGATAAACTATGGCCCCTCTGCCAGAATGTTAGCTACTAAGAAAAAAATATTTGTTCTGAAATTTTTTGTATTTTTATGAGTTCAAACGGATTTTTTTTTAATTTTTGGAGACAGTTCCAATGTTTATATATTACAAATGGAAATAACTATTTATTCTGATATCTATCTAAAAAAATCAGTTTTTGGGAGACAGTTCCTAAACCCCTATTTCCATGAGAAAGTGAAATTCGTAAAATTTGTTACCATCATAATTACATTTAATTGAAAATACAATCGTGTGTGATCGGATCTACATATATTTCCAGTATTAAAAATACCTTCAATGAAAATAGGAATTTATATAAAGAATTTTATGCTGATTTTCTGAATCGTGATTTGACTTCTCGCACACAAAACATATATTTTTTGTTCCATGTGTTCAAGGGTGTATCGCTCCTCGCGACCTGTAGACCCGTCTTCTAGTAGAATGGTTATTTCATTGAAATATATTGATTCGGTAAATGTTTCAAATACAATTCGCCACACTCCAGCTAAAACGATTATTAGCAACATTCGATTTCTTTGCTTTGTTTTCACAATTTTCCCCACTGTGCATTTCACGCATTTGCTTGTTTTCGAAAATATTTTAATATAAAGACTTTCGAATGCAAGGTTCGCAGACAGTTCGCGAAAATCTCCCCTCCGACCAACATTTCAAAAATGTCGTCATTTTTGAAAGCTACCCTAATACTGGGTCTTTGCTTGAGTGGCGTCTGGGCCGAACCAAAACGTGGACCTAGCTCCAGATACAAAAAGGCGATACTCCGAAACGACATCAATGAACAGTTGCCCAGACCAGCCACAACGCTGCCGACCAAATACGACACTCGGATTACGCGACGCAGAACCACCAGCAATAGTCAGCGACCACTGGAGCCGACAAATGTGGATTCCAAGACCACCAGCGAACGCGACGACGATGATGCTGACACTTCATCGAATTTTCAAGTGCGAACAATCACACCTTATCCCCAGAACAATGGTTTAGTGGGAGGTGAAAATAATGAAAGACGGAAGATAATGAAGAAACGTTCTATATTTGCAGAAGAACAGTTACAAAATGATCTACTATCACAGTATTTATACGGATTACCTCTTGACATACCGCAGCAGTTGTCGCCATTAGGAAATTTCGATGCAAATTCTGCAATTGCATCTGCGCCCATTGGCTTAGCACAACAGTTGACACCATCAGGAAACTCCGTTGCACCTGCGCCTGAGGAGGAATCACCTCGGGATCTGAACACGTTGCTGACAAATTTTCTGGGGCCAGGTTCAACAGATTTCTTGAACTCAAAGATGAGTGGCTCATCAGCAATAACAATCAATCTGCCAATGGATTTGGGCCATTTACTAGGAAAAGGAACTAATGTCAGGACCACAGAACCGTCATTACCGTCACTACCGGCATTGCCGTCATTACCCTCAACAGCCACATTTCAAGAGCAAGCGAGTGCTGCTTTGTCGCAGGCTCTTAATGGAAATTCTCCGCAGAACTCTTTAGCAGGAAATAATAATGTTTTCCCCGTCTGGGTGGGGACAGCGGAAAATGGTTTCCCCGCAGCGGCAATATTCAATTCGCCGTTCAACGGTAACATAGCAAATGGATTGTCGCAGTGGCTGGGCACACAGCCAGGAGCAGGGACTACAACACCGGCACCTTTTCCCTGGCAGGACATCATTAGAGCTCTAATACCTACAACACCTACAATACCGACCACAACCACGACCACGAGAAGGACAACATCAGCGCCCACCACTACTACCACCACAAAATCCAAAAAAGGATGGAATAAAGATGGAAACAATGGCAACGATAAATTTTCCTGGTGGAACCCGTTCAATTTTGGCAAGCCGTCAAATGGCGGAGGCGGATGCGGAGGCGGTGGCGGATGCGGGAGTGATTCTGACAAGGACGGAGACACAGGCTTCTTTGGATCTAAATTTGGCTCGATCTTCGGCTCTGGCTTTGGCTTCGGTTTTGGCTCGAGCTCTACCAAGAGCTGGTCATTTGGATTGGACGCGAAATTCACTTCGAAGGAAACGAAAAACGACAAGGAAAGAGTTGATTCAAAGAAGGACGGTAAATTGAAATTAAAAATCGAAAGTGACGAGGAGGAATATAAAGGAAAGCGTAACAAGAAAAGGCAAGATGACAAGGACGACAAGGATGACAAGGACGACAAGGATTACAAAGACGATTAAGACGCACCTTCACAGAAGTTTTGTCCAATTGAAAATATTTAGAATAAAGAAAGATGAAAACATAATTAATGAACGTTTCTCGAGTTTGTCTTCTTTTGTCACCCATTGAGCTATGAACTCGCATGTAACGCGCACCTATTCCAAGAGTGTGGCCCAGTCTATGGAGTTTATTGAGATATATCGATTCTGTAAAAAGGTAAAAACTACGTCATTAGTCCCCCTGAAACTTTGAATAATGTTTGTTGAATACAATAAATTGAATACTTTTGTAAATGGATTGTGAAAATCAAACTGATTAGCAAACAGCTTGGCAAAAACACAGCTTTATAATGCAAATAAATTAATCATGTCCAAAAGCATACAATGTCTTTAGAATATTTTATTTTTAATAGATAACATTATAACGAAGAAAACAGTGTCTACACAGTGCCAATGATCTATGGATTAATGCAAAAGTAAGGGCCTTTTTGTAGAAATAATTGAAAAAATCATGCTATTCTCATTTTCAGCCTCTTTTTAATGCTCTTATATCTCTCTGCATATCGCGCTAATCGGAA
Organism: Polietes domitor; assembly: GCA_947397865.1. Taxonomy (NCBI): domain Eukaryota; kingdom Metazoa; phylum Arthropoda; class Insecta; order Diptera; family Muscidae; genus Polietes; species Polietes domitor. The sequence continues at coordinate 5,801,749 of OX377622.1, read as the reverse complement.
TATTTCCGTGCGCTATCCCTCCCATTGACATACGTTAAACAAGCCATTTCTCTACATCATTATAATTATGCGGGTCAGTTATTTGGAAAATGGAATGAATGAATCTAACATGGTGTCCTCGACAACCTACTTAAATAGGTATTTGCGTAAGGGTGGAACAATAAGACCACGAGTGTTGGTAAATTAATACGAGGGATAAAATCATACTTTTGGCCAAATATGAGGGCCGTTTACCCTGGCTTTTAGTTAAGTTGGTGCTCGTACTCAAGTGCAGCGGCATAAATAATACTTAGTGTAAAGAGTCGGGTAACATTTCACGGAAATCGGGTTTAATCTCAATTGAAATTTCATTTAGATGTGATGATTTTAGCTTTAAATTTCTAAAAAATAGTGGCAGGTCTTACAGACCGAAATAACACAAACAAAAAAAATATTTTTATATTTTTAATATATTTATTTTTATATTAGAGTGGCTTCTTTTGTGAGGAAGGAAAAAAATGTTGTTGATGTTCCCGACTAAAATGAAAGTTTGGTTTGTTTTATGTGTTCTCCCAAAATATTTCGGTTTTATCATCAAACTAACATTTACAATTCAGGGTTTTCTAGAATAAAATTCACGATGAGAATGATATTGAGAAAAAAATCGTTAGAAATTAAAATCCGACCCGACCCTTATCAAACCATATTAAAAACTTGCAATATCACCCAGTATAAAGGACAGATTTATACTATTTTAGTGCAATTTTTGATGCATTTTTTATATAAACCGCAATAACTTCCACATTTTTAGTTCGATTTATGTTTTAGGGGCTCGTTGGAGAGGTATTGATAACCAATTGCAATTTTTAGAATTTTCTAACACATTAAGGGCCGCAATTTTTTTCTTACTGTTTATACTCAGTGGGTTAAATGTAAAGTAAAAACTGAAATATTGGGTTATTTGCATCGTAAACACATTCTAGTCTTATATAAAGCTAAGTTTTGGAAATAAATTCAACCGTTTCAAATTTTCCACCTTAAAAATTAAAACACGAATAATCTACATAAACTTTTTAAAGGGGAAAAATTGAAATGGTTGTTATTGTTAAATTAACATAGATAGACGCATGAAATTAAAAGTATATTTAGCAGATGTTCTTCGCTTTCATTTGATACCCATATCGGCATTGTATGACAAGCAAAAGAACGAAACTAAATTATTGAAACATTTACATCCTTTGGAAATTAAAAGTCCTGTAAAACAGACAAACGACCTCGAAATAAAAGACTGAATATGAGTTTTCGTATTAGTGACCTATAGTTTCACTTCTATATAATCTTGTTCTTGGGAGGGATCACGTCGCACGGTTTTATTGTAACATCTTATGTGAAGTTTTCCTCCCAATTTATCCACTTTCAAATTTCAGATCTTTTTTTTTCAAAAATTAGCTTTTTGTAAGACTAGAATGTTTATACGATGCAAATAACCCCATATTTCAGTTTTTACATAACATTTAACCCAATAAGAACCAACATTAAGAACAAAATTGTAGGCCCTTAATGGGTTAGGAAGTTCTAAAAATTGGAAATGGCGATCAATACCTCTTCAACGATCCAACAAAAACACAAATCGAACTAAAAAAAGTAAGGAAAGGTTAAAGTCGGGCGGGTCGACTATATGATACACTCCACTTTCTATCGGAATACAATTCAATTCAGTAAAAAAGTGAAAACGGGAAAAAATTGTGTATGTTTCCTAATCACAGGTTAATATGACCTGGTCCAATTTGTCAAATCGAGAACAATATTTGTTTCGGGGCTATATCCAAACATGGAATGAAGTGACTAACTTTCACAATAAGTTGAAGTATAACGTGTTATGCTCAATTTTAAGAAATTCTTTGAAAATACGCAGTTTCTGGGGGAACGAAATTTGTATGAGTGCTATATGTAAATCTGAACCGATGTGACCCAATGTTAAAATATGTGGTTTCTATAGCAGAAAAAGTCAAATCGGGAGCGAAATTTGAATGGGAGCTATATATAAATCTGAATCGATCTGACTTATTTTCACCATAGGTGTTCCTAGTTTAAATATAAGGTGTTTTGCCAATTTTGAAGGAAATATGTTAAAATATGTGGATTCTAGAGCGGAAAAATTCAAATTGGGAGCGAAATTTGTATGGGAGCTATATAAAAAATCTGAACCGATCTAACACATTTTTACCACAAATTAGTTCTGGCTACAATTTATTTTATTATTCGTGCAACTTTGAAATTTCGCGAATATGGAAAATTTGTCATTTGATGTGTAAAAGATATTTGAGATTTTTCCCAGAAAAGTATTTGTCTTTACCAAATAAAAATTTAAGAATGAATGTGAAAAATTTGAATTTTTGAAAATTCTTGACAATATGTTCAATTTCTCAAATTTCAGGCACGAACACTTCTGTTATGCGATCACAATTAGTATCTGGGATGCAAAAAATATGTTGAAATACTCATGTATTTATTTTTTGTAGTATTTTCGTTAGTTTTCAAAATCAAAATCCATCAAATTCTTAAAATTTCAAGCACGTCTGCTTCCTCACTTATTTACATATGGGTGGATGTATGTATGTGCGAATTTATAAATTATAAATTTAATTTGAGGTGTTCTAAGGCTTATAAAATGCACTGTTTGAAATACTTTTAAACTTTTCATTGGAGCACATTGTTGTTGCAAAGATTTATTTGTATGCGAATAGTTACACGCACACACACACAGCAAATATGATGTATGTATGCGTACACATACATATGTGTCTGTGTGTGTGTTTGTAAATGAAGAACAATGAAACATTTGAATGGATGATTGGCATGAATGACTGGCTGACTGACTAACTGCCTTAATGCAGGCTACATGATTGCACTCACACACACACATACACAAATGTGTAATTCAGAAAGTGCACGCACGAGTTTATAAGTTCATGGATATTAGGCTGTATAGAAAATCAAAATGGAAAGATAAAATAAAGGATTTACCATAGCGTCAAAAAGAATGCAACATTTTCAGCTAATGTTGCAAAAAATTATAAACAAAAATTTCGGATCGAAAAAAATTAAAAAACAAGTAAGGAAAGGCTAAAGTCGGGCTGGCCGACTATATGATACACTCCACTTTCAATCCAAATACAATTCAATTCGGTAAAAAAGTAAAAACGAGACGAATTTTTGTATGTTTCCTAATCATAGGCTAATATAACCTGGCCCAATTTGTCAAATAGAGAAGAATATTTGTATTGGGGCTATATCCAAACTTGAAGTTATTGCGAAGTGACTAACTTTCACAATAAGTTCTTCCAGTTCAAGCATAACGTGTTATGCTCAATTTGAACAATTCGATGAAAATACGTGGTTTCTGTGGCGAAAAAAGTCAATCCGGGCTCGAAATTTGTATGGGAGCTATATGTAAAGTGAAATCGGTAGTGAAATTTGTGTGGGAGCTATATATAAATCTGAACCGATCTGACCTATTTTCACTATGGGTATGTCTAGTTTAAATATAAGATATTTTGCAAGATATTAAGAAAATCTGTTAAAATATGTGGTTTCTAGAGCGGAAAAAGTCAAATTGGGAGCGAAATTTGTATGGGAGCTATATATAAATCTGAACCGATCTAACACTTTTTTACCGCAGGTGTTTCTAGTTGAAATATAAGATGTTTTGCCAATTTTAAAGAAAATATGTTGTTATATGTGGTATCTAGAGTGAAAAGAGTCAAATCGGGAGTGAAATTCGTATGAGGGCTATATCTAAATCTGAACCGATTTTCTTCAAATTAAATAGCGTTCGTTCTCATCCCGAAAAACTTCGTTCGGTCGGGCCGAATCTCATATACCCTCCACCACAAACTGCATTCCATAGTATTACCGGTAGATTAGATGGTGTCGACTTTACAAAGAAGTGATGTAGCATATTTTGAAAATTGTGATAGTTTTAATGTGCATCACTATATTTGTTTGCTATTTCATGGCATACTTATGCGCACTGTTTTGAATAAATTTCATTGCTTCATTATTATAATATTAATAGTATACTACTATACATTAGGCTGGGTCTCCGTCCATATAAAACGAAGTTCCAGTCACCCCACGAAAATAAAGTTTGGATTGTTTAAAGATGATTTGCAAAATATTTCGTTCCTAGATCAAGCCATCTGTGAGCTAAACGCTCCTGAAAATAACCCTAAAAATCATGTTTTTCTGGTGTAATTTGTTTGTGTTACATGTTTCCTATATTTTTTTCTGGAATAATAGACCCTTGAAAGCACTTTAAATAAAAATTTTGATTGTTGTCTTAGAGTAACTTATTGGTCGAATTATTGGACGTTTATAGTAATTTATTGTGGATTTCCACAGGGACTAGTGAAAACTTTTTTGTATTTGGTGGCATTTAAAAAAATAAATAGCAGCAGTCAATACCTTTCGAATGATGCCTAAATGATGAACATCGGAATAAAATTGACGCCGAAGCGCTCATTTTTGTAAGAAGAGTTTGAACATTTTGGCTGTGATAAGCATCGCCTGCATTAAATTATTTCACAAAAATGGGGTCATCATTTATGCATCATTCGAAAGGTATTGATTCCTCCTATTTATTTTTCGTTACACCTCTTACAAAATGTACCAAGAAATAGGAGTTTTTAGCTGTCACCTTGAAAACCCGCAAAAAATCAATATAAACGCCCAACAATTCTACCAATGAGTTATTCTAAGACAAGAATAAAAATTTTTATTTAAAGTGTCTATTAAATCAGAAAAACTTTTTGGGCAGAAATTTAACATAAAACAAGTAAGGAAAGACTAAAGACGGGCGGGGCCGACTCTATGATACACTCCACTTTCTACCCGAATACAATTCAATTCGGTGAAAAAGTGAAAACGGGAAGGTTTTTTGTGTCCTGTAAATGTATGTGTTTAACAAAAAATGTTAAATCGGAAAGGACATGAGGATATATTGAAACCTGGAACGAAATAGGTGAAATATAAAATGTATAGTTTGGCCAAAATCGGTTAAACTTTTGGGAGCAACAAAGTTTAACCGATTCACCATAGTTTTGTTTAGTTGGTCTATAAGATGTTGTGCCAATTTTAAAGAAAATCGGTTACAATACGTGGTTTCTATAGCGCAAAAGGGGAGCGACATTTGTATGGGGGCTATATCTAAATCTGAACCGATCTAGCCCGCTTTAGCCACAGGTGTTTCTTGTTAGATTATAAGATGTTGTGCCAAATTTAAAGAAAATAGAGCACAATATGTGGCTTTTAAAGCGACAAAAGTCAAATCGGGAGCGACATTTGTATGCGGGCTATATCTAAATCTGAATTGATCTTACCCAATTTCTGCATAGGTGTTTCTAGTTGGATTATAAGATATTGTGCAAAATTTAAAGAAAATCGGGTACAATATGTGGTTTCTAGAGCGGAAAATGTCAAATCGGGAGCGACATTTGTCTGGGGGCTATATCTAAATCTGAACCGATCTTATCCATTTCAGGATAGTGTTTCTAGTACGATTATAAGATGTTGTGCCAAATTTAAAGAAAATAGAGTACAATATGTGGTTTCTAGAGCGGAAAATGTCAAATCGGGAGCGTCATTTGTATGAGGGCTATATCTAAATCTGAACCGATCTAGCCCGCTTTAGCCACAGTTGTTTCTAGTTAGATTATAAGATGTTGTGCCAAATTTAAAGAAAATCGAGTACAATATGTGGCATTTAAAGCGGTAAAAGTCAAATCGGGAGCGACATTTGTCTGGGGGCTATATCTAAATCTGAACCGATCTTATCCATTTTCAGCATAGTGTTTCTAGTAAGATTATAAGATGTTGTGCCAAATTTAAAGAAAATAGAGTACAATATGTGGTTTCTAGAGCGGAAAATGTCAAATCGGGAGCGTCATTTGTATGGGGGCTATATCTAAATCTGAACCGATTTGACCTATTTTCACCATAGATGTTCCTAGTTTAAATATAAGATGTTTTGCCAAATCTGAAGACAATCTGATACAATATGTGTTTTCTAGAGCGAAAAAAGTCAAATCGGGAGCGAAATTTGTATGGGAGCTATATATAAATCTGAACCGATCTGACCTATATTCACCATGGGTGTTTCTAGTGGAAATATAATATGTTTTGCCAAATCTGAAGACAATCTGATACAATATGTGTTTTCTAGAGCGAAAAAAGTCAAATCGGGAGCGAAATTTGTATGGGAGCTATATATAAATCTGAACCGATCTGACCGATATTCACCATGGGTGTTTCTAGTGGAAATATAAGATGTTTTACCAAATCTGAAGACAATCTGATACATTTATCTGCAATTTATTTTCGTGATTCATCCTACTATACATATGTAATACTGCAATTGTGACAATTGGGAGATAAGAGCACACAAATGTTTGCTTCACGTGGAATATTTTTATTTATTTTTTTTTAATTGAACATAATTTTTTTCCAAAAACAAATTTCAATATATTTTTTTATTATTTTTTATTTGGTAAAACCTGCTGTAAAAAATCTAAATATGTTACAAAACACAAAAGATATGACTATGTTATGTTAAATTTTAAAATGATAGACTTGCAACACTTTAAGAATATAAAAATAAATTCGTTCTAGTTAATTTGTTGCAATATCAAAACGGCCTCATCAGTTTCCATCTAATATTTAACTAATTTCTAATGCCATTAGCTTTTTCTAGACTCCAGTTCATTTATTGTGATAATGCTGTCGGTATGACCTAATGCATATGAACGTATGAGTATTGGTGTGATTTTTAAAATATAAAACAATTCAATTACAAGAGATTTTAACAAATTAACAACTATGCGTACATAATCACTGTCGTAAGTAATAACTATTATGCAAACTATATACTCTGAATATTAGCAGCAACAACTACAACAGCCAAAGAACAATGACAACAATAACAATGGCAGCAGTTAAAATTTAAATACAAATGACACGAGCATCGAGCATCAAACAACAAACTGTAAAGCAACGGCTCTGGCTGTGGATGAGGATGAGGATGTGCCATCGACAACAAAGGCATTCTAAATACAACAGTAACAACAATAACAAGTCTGATAATTATATTGCTGATGGTTGTCATTCGATGTTGTCGTTCGATGTTGCTTAGTGTAATTAATTACAATAATTACAAAACTGACAAAGCATTAGCGTGAATATAACTAAACAGCATTACAACGAGGTGCACACACACACGCACAAACACACCCACAGAGAGACTCTCACACAGTGGATTTGGGCAGACAGCCACTCTTCCAGCTTCATGCACTCTTTCTCTCTCGCTCCCTCTCTGTGAAGCACACGCAACCCAAACACACACGCACATAGAGAGTGGATTAGTAGGCAGGCACACACAGATGTTAGTTTTTGTCTTTTATGTCAACATCTCATCAACAGCAGCAGCAGCAACAACATCATCAGTATTGTTATCGGTGACACAAACAGCAACACAATCGCCCTCATCAGCATCGTCATCAGTGGCTTCATCATCGCAGTGCGTGTTTGTGTGTGTGTATAGAAAAAGAGAGAATGCTGTTCATTCTGCATCCGGAACAATTGATGTTCATTCGCTGTCAAAGGCACTGTGCGATCCGCGTTGCCTCCGCCCCCTCTCGACCTGTCGCATCCTGAGTACGCGGTTGCTGTGACTGTGATTAGACGAGACAATGAATGAAACGTATTATCAATTCAATTTCTAATTTCGCATAAATCACCCATCCATCCATCCATCAATCATGGTTTTAAATAATTCTATGTAAATAATGCACAAATGTTTTACTAACACAAACACGGATACATACATACACTAGGGTACATGGCGGTTATTTAACGCGAACATCGTTGGCTGCATTTTAAACACACCCAAGTAATAAAATATTTAAATTCAAGGTTATCGCGTACAAAATCCCCGACAAACTTAATAAATTCACAAAAGCTGCCAAGTTGTGAAGTTGCGTCCGTTTGCTTTTCACCTAACCATAAGGAAATGTTGACATGTATTTCCCCGTCATAGATCAAATACCACACAACAGTGGGTTTGTGTTTTGTTTTGCGGCAATAAAGGATATTGTTGACATTTTTATTGTGGTGTGCTAATGCTCTAATCGTGATAATCTGTCGTGCAAAGGGTGGCGTATGAGTGATATCATATTTCAATGTGTGCGTATGAGTAATGTGAATTCACTTCCTGCGAAGTGAGTATTCGTTCACAATGTAAGGATAATTTTCTCGTTTTGCATCTCTACATCACTGATCGAATATCATAGAATATAAACTGTGAAATTTTTAGTTGAATTAGATTTATCACTGCAACATTTAGCGTATACCCTCCACAATATGATGGAAAGCATAGACTAATTCCGTGTTAAATGGAACAGAAATTTTGCTTGCGATCTCCGATTTTCAAAAATAATAAATTGGAGACACTAGGGTGGGTCGAAAACAAAATATGTTCCCATTAAGTAGTTTTAAAAAATGTGTAACTTTTTGTGGTAGGAAGTAAAGGTAACTTTTGTCAAATTTTCAGCAACTTGCTTCTAGTTTAAAAGAAAATTATCAAATCTTAAAAAAATATACATATTTTTCAGTTTTTATTTCTTGTTTACTTATATTATATACAAAAAAGTACACACTGCATTCATTAAAATATATTTTTATTAACAGTAAGTTTTATGATGGAGTTCCACGTACTGATTATGAATAAATTAAAAATAAATTAAAAAATTTAAGAAAAATGTGTTTACAGTCGAAATTAAAAGTTTATAGTAGAAATAAATAAATAAATAATTTCAAAATTTTCTTCCGATCTTTTGCATAAACAAGAGGATTATGTTAATACGCAAGACAGCGCACAGAGGGCTGAAATCGCCAAAAATGGAGATTAATTCAAAAATCAAAATTTATTTTTTTGCATTTTTTTATTATACGATTAAAGAATATAAAATTCTACATCACTGCCGAAAATATCAATGTCATGTGTTGTTTACTATCCCAGTTGCATTGCCTGAAAGTCAAGAAAATTTTGAGATTTAGACGATCAGTTGTGAGAAGTTAAAAATGACATATTTTAAAGGTTAATAACATTTTGCCCAATGATAAAAAGTAATTGATTATGGAATCTTCATGTTCAGTTATTTTAGAGTATTTTTACAAAAAAATGTTTTAACGAAAGTATTCTAGAAATATTTTAAAAAAATTGTTCAAAATATGTCTAAATATAAGGTATTTTCAAAATATATGTGGAGTTTTAAATGTGAATTATATAATGATGGCCAATTTCTAATTAAATTACGATGTGTTAGCTTCAATATTACGCAATAACATGTTGCGCGTTTTTGCGCCAATTTATTTTATTAAATAAATTGTGAAAATAGTCACTCTATATGGGTGTTTATACATTATGTTTTATTGTACAACTGGAATTTAGATTATGACGAAAACTTAATATTTAAGCATTTTGCAATGAAAAATAAGTCTTTTTATTTACTTAACATTTAAATGATATAATTATTTCTCATGAAATGCATTCACTGAAGCAGAATCAGGTTCCAAGTTTCACAATAAATCTTATTTTATGAACATCCCTATACAAAATCAAGCACAGAACGACTAATGTCGGGTGATGTCGGTTATATGATACCCTGCTTCTTCTACCCTATAACTAGTAATTTACCATTTCTAGATGTATTAAAATATCTGTGACTGTTTAATGTCAGAAACATTCGTAACATTGTCCTTTATGAGTAAATGTCACCAAATCTGGTGCGACATTTGTATGGGAGTTATGATCTAAACCGATGTGACCCACTTTCCCATACATTTTTATAGTTGAAATATAACGTGTTGTGCCAAATTTAAATAATATCTGTTATAATATGTGATATATAGAGCGAAAAATTGCAAATCGGCAGTGACATTTGTATGGAAGATATATCTAAATCTGCACTGATTCGCTTCAAATTTAATATCGTCCATCATTGATGCGAAAACATTAGATGTACCAAGTTTTGTTGGGATTGGATAATAATTGAGACTTGTATTTCGATAACAAGATAATATACACAGTCGGATTATTTATTTATTTTTGCACTGAACTGTACTCAAATTGTGTATTCTTTTATTGATTATGGTATAAATATTAAAAAAATGTATAAAAATCCTTACCTGACCCGAAGGCTTCCCCGAATTAATCTCCATTTTTGGCGATTTCAACCCTCTGTGCAGCGGAGAATTACAGGTGGGCACATACGCCGTTTCCACGCAACGCGGGAGGGGTTTGGTGTGAGCGATAGTTTCTAAATGTATTTAAGATATGTTGACGCGCGAAGAGACGTTTGAAATATATGTGGATTCAAAAAAATATATTTAATTCCAAGAAATATTTTTGTGACAAGAATTAAAAAAAATATTTAATCTATAAACTAATGCCCTTTCTATTTTATTAATTTGATATATATAAATTATATTTATTTGGAAAATGAAGTCTTACGGCTTCTTAAGTAATTTTCGATTCAAATTGGGCTAATTTTAAAAAAATATTAAAATCAAATCAAATCAGTTTATAAATCGGTAAATATTTTATTTTCTAAATTTGTCATGATTGCCAAAACAAAAAATATTGTTATATTTAATTAATTTTTATAAATCCAAAATAAAATATCTTTCAAACGTAGCTTTGGGCTTCAAAATATCTTAGATGTGTCAGAAGTTATGAAATATAGAAAACAGTCACGCCTATTGACGACCCATCAGAACCACGCCCTTCAACACAATTTTCTTTGCTCCGTATAAACATAATGATCGGCAAAAAATATTAAATTAATTAATTACGATTTTTTTAGAGAACACAAATATTTTATGCTGGATTCAAAAAAAAAAAAACTTTTTTGTTTGTTTTATGTATTGTCCCAAAATATTTTGGCTTTATCATTTTCCATTCGTGAGCTATTCAGTTTTTTAAAAAATCCATTTATTTTTTATAAAATTCACAATAATATCCACATTTCCGGATTTATAAAGAACGTTATATAGTAAATTTGTGTCTATTTGCCGAACAAATACATTTTCTTTTAATTGTTTAATTTTGCAACATTGAAAATGTTTTTACAAATTATTTTTGAAATAACCTTTATGTTTGTGGACTTATTGAAAAAATACAAAAATAAATATAAATACATAAAGGTTACTTTGTTTTTTAAATACCCTTCTTTAAATAACTGAGTTATTGAAGTTTTTGAAAAAATATAAGTTTTAATCTTTCCATATCACATCTCTCAATATTCTGAGAATTTAAAGTCCAATCAATAGCATCAATACAGCCTTTCCTAGTCTTCTCTCATAGAATAGTGTTTCCTGAATATTTTGTAGCACATATTCGTTGTGGCCAAAGTAACTTGCATCACGAGACCTACCTTAGTGTAAATAATTTTAATAATTTTAGCGGTTTGTGGATACCACCAAGATTATATTGTGAATATTAAGATATATGTTGGCGCAACGTGTTGATGTGCCACATGTTATTTTGGCAGTCTCCCAAAAGTAATAGAATTTAACTGCTTTAAATTAAATCCGTAATAATTGTGTAATTTTGTAATTATTAAGAAGGTCATCATAATGGCCGAATGCAAGAGGGCCGTAACACAAATATGACCCCAGAGTTGCAATTAGAAACACGAAATTCATAACACTTTAAGTTTAATGGGCTTCATCGTTGGCCAATACTCTTTGCCGAGGTAATAAACACGTATCTTGCCACACAAAAGCAAGGACATACGATAAGGACACTAAAATATACCTACTTCTACCGAGAAGAATATGCCACAAATCGTTCGGAGTATGTTTCCAATGACCTTATACACGTGTGTGTTTGATGTCAAGTGTGCTAATTGTCTTCCAAAACCATTCGAAATTCTGTTCCATCCACCCTCCTCGAAAATTGCCTAACAAATCATATTTGTTAAGACTCGGTCTCGGTTTCACTTTGACTGCAAATGACATTTTCATGGTAATTTCAGATGCAAAAAACCACATAATTGGTCGTAATATCATTTATGTGCGAGTGTGTGTGTCTGTCTGTCTGTCCGTCCGCCTGTCTGTCTCTGTATGATTCGAATCGAAAATATTTCATGGCACACCATCCACCGCCATGGCACACACTCCACTTATAGGCACAGTGTTTGGAAGCCGATCTGGAGATGAAAAATAATTGAATCATTTTAATCGAAAACATTCATAATTTATTTAAGCCAGCAAGTAAGTTATTTTTTGATTATAAAATAAATAAAAAATATTTTATTTTAATATTTGAATATTTTATGTCTTGTCATTTATTTTGGTTCAAGACCATAGGTTGTGCCGAAGTCTTCAGCAGAACCCAAAATTTGCTAATTTTGGGTTCTGCTGAAGACTTCGGCACAACCTATGGTCTTGAACCAAAATAAATGACAAGACATACAACATAACAGACCAACTATACATACAAACAACAAATTTGAATATTTTTTTAACTAGAAGAAATTTGCTTGTCATTAAAATATATATATTTAATTTCATAATATAATTTTTTTAAATTACCTTATCAAAAAAATAATTTATTTTCTAACTACACTACTGTCCTCAATTTCTTATTTTTCTATATTTTTTATATAGAAAAATACATATTTGAAAAATATCATAAAAATCGGAGTGAAAAGACTAAATTTCTTAATAGTATGATTTTCAGGTTTGGTTGTTCTTAGGGTTTTTAAATTCTAATTCTTATGTTAACTAGTCCATGTCCACGCACGCCCTAAAGAAGATAGTAGCACTATATCAACGAAATGACCACAATTCCCAATTGGAGCAAACCGATTGTGGACAATTTAAACAAAAGAGCGATCCAAATTTTGATTAAATTTGGCACATACTGGCATACTAGCTATTACGATAAAAATTTTACCGTTGCTCAAAATAGTACATGGTTTAAGTTTTACAGTGATCCAAATTACCTTGGGCTTTTTTGTGAAGAGATAGCTATCGTTGCTGATGTAAAAACTTTGAACGCGTCTTAAGATTTTATTGATATTGGAGTCATCTGAAACACGTTCATCTCAACCTTGCAAATCTACGTTCAAGATCTCCAAAACATACAGATGCTTTTACAAAATACAAGTTTTTTATTTAAATTTCAAGAGATTTTTTTAAAACCAATTATGACTTTCATATATTTTTTAAATTGTTCTCAAAAAATTACTGAACAAAAAAGAAAACATTTTGTTTAATTGGTCTCCTGACGAAGAAAACAAGTTATATTTGAAGATACTCTGCGTAAAAATTTTGAAATTAAAAATCTTCTGGCTGATGTAGAGGAATTAAAAAAAGTGTATGTCATTTCTTTCTGTTTTCAAATGAAGCGATTCCTGAAGACGATATATACTTCTATAAGAAGGGTCATAACTTCTACATTTATCTAAACATTTTCCTCAAATAGGCCTTGATTTCTTCGCTAATATGGCAATAATTAAAACAATAAACAAACTTTTCTGTTTTCTATTTTCCAAATATTTTTCCCACTATTTAAATAAAAATTACAAAAAAAGTCTTGCGTCTTCAAAGATGGTCATAACAGCCATATTCAGTCCTAGATCTTTTAAAACTAAGCATTGTTATCTTCGTTAGAATGCTAGTTCTTAGAAAATATAATTAAATATTTTTTTGATTTATTTGTATTTTTATGTACCAACGAAAAAGTTTTTTTAATATAAGTCTGCAATCTTTAAAAGAGCTTAAATACCCCAAATGTTGTGGAATAATGGATGTATTTTCAGCTACAGCCGCTTGGTTTCCATTCACATTTCCATCCTATTTTAATTCCATAAGTACAAATTTTAAAAATCCATTATTTCTCACGTACACAGTGCAAGATAACCTAACCCTCGCTTTCAGTTTTATCACTTTTCCCATTTTTGTGTAAAAATAAGGAATAAAGTCGAATTTGGAAAAATCTCTTTATTTTGCTTGTCTATGCAGTCAGTGGAATTTACACACCGATCCATTGTATCCCTTGAAAGTACGAATTTGGAAATCTTTTTATTTTTCATGTCTACGCAGTCATCGAATTTCATGATCTGGTTGGTACTATTTTAATCCCTTAAAGTTCGAATTTCGTGTCTACGCAATAAGAGGAATATATACAAAAATTTCATTATTCTAGGTTCCGACGATTGGTTGGTATCAAGTAAATATAAGCAGATATATTTAAAAACATGCTGAATATTAGGGGTTTTTTCAGTTCTTGCGAGAGAATTTTTTTCCCTGTAGACCGATTTCATGCAAAATTTGGACATCCTAGCGTGCTTTCAGCAGACGGTCGGACGGACATGGCTGGACCGTCTTAGAATTTTATGACGATCAATAATATAATAATAATATATTCAAATAAGAAAAGATGCTATTTCAACAAATCACCTTGTCTAAAACCTAGTCAACAAATGAAAACACTTTCCAAACACTGTGCGAGCCAGTAACATTGTCTGTGTTGTCGTGGTGAATTTTGGAATAGTTACTTTTCCAAATTGTTTGGCAACTTCTTCTCGGATGACATAAACACATAATAGCAAATCACAAACATCTCTCTATTTTCCCATGCGGCCCCCAAACTGCTGGCCACACGACTGTGGACGTGTTCACCTGCCGTAGTTGTGAACGAACGAACGAACGTTTGTAGTTTTCGGTGTCAGGACTAACTGCAAAGGTGCAAATGTGAAAAGTGTTTGTCGAAATGTTTTCATTCAGTTGGAAAGTAGCTACACTTACAAATCTCTGAGGCACAAGTCATTTTGCATTTACATCTTCTTCTTCTTCTGCCCTGACGCTTTTCTTCTTTTGATTGTTGGGAAATATTACAGGACAGTTTTGGAAAATGAATTTTGGTCTGATCTCTACTAAGCATGTCCACAGTAATGTTTGCTGCTTTGCATGTGACACGTTTTGAGGGAAAATCATCGACTAGGTGAAGTCTTCGTATGAATGGGAATGTGAAATTACAAAGTACACCAATGCATGTCATTAACTTTTCATTCGATTTTCTTTTCGAAGAAATCAAAATCAGGCTGATTTTCTGCACAACAGCTGGCGACACGATTTCAGTATGTTGGCCACTTGTTTCGAACAAAGTGGGAGTGAAAATCAGTGGCCTATGGCAGTCTACTGTTTGCCATGCAATTGGCGGCAATTTCAAATCTTGAGCCTTCATAATTATTTAAGCAGCTAGTCGCTCACATTTACAAACATTTTTTTGCCCACATTTTTGCAGACTTTAATGTCCTCGCTTAATCATTCGTTAAATTAGTAATCCATTGGAAAGTTTTCAATCTCTTAATAAACTTCATCCCGCCAAAAGTTTCTTTGACATTTTTGTATTTCATAGAATACTTAGTCCTCGTGTTTTTTGTCCTTCACATTTCAATAGTGTGTGTGTTTTTTTTTGTCGCTTTTTTGTTGGCTTTAATTTAATCACTGCTTTAGAAACTTTCAATGGCATTTGAATTGGCGGGAAAAAAGTACATCAAGATGCAGTTTCCCCTCGTGCTCCTTTTTTGCCACCTACCTAATGAAGAGGTAAAAGCAGCTGCGACTTTTTTGTTCGCTCTCCCAAGAAAGATGCATAGTTAGACATTAAGCAAAATTTCGATATTTTTCCACTTCCGTTTTGTGCGTAAAGTTTTGCATTTTCTGTGGGCGTTGCGTTAGTCCTCCAAGTTGATTAAACGTTTAAGACCAAACCAAGTTTAGGAATTTTAAATTTAATGGTTGAAAGTTTTGCAACAGTTAAGAAGTGGTGAGCTTGTAACTTGTTATCGTTAATTCACTGAGCAACTGGAAGTTTCTCGCGTTGGGAAAATAGGTGGTACATTTGAAGGATTGAAGAGTTTGCATTTGACATAACAAGGGATATAAATTAAAATCGTCAACATAATCGAAAAAAACTAAATTTACTATTGATTTCGGAACAAAGTCGATTGTGCACAGTGGTGCCAAATCATCTTGCAGTCAAAACTCTTAAACAATTTCTGCAAATTTTGTAAAGGAAGTTGGCAACATTTAACATAAAATTTGTACGTTGCCTCATTTTATAGAACTACAAAGAAATTTCGAGGAATTAATTTGCTACGACAATCACTATTTATATTGAGAACCTTGGCCAACATAAACTTAGTTGGGTGTCAGTTGATATTTTGAATTGCTTAAACCCAGCTAAAAATAGAAAGAACATATCGAGCCCTTAGCGCGGAATGATCGCAAGCGCCAAAACACACATTTTACAGGAGAAGGTTTTTATTGATTATTTTGAAATAAAGAGTGATTTTTTTGAGGTTAGGATTTTCATGCATTAGTATTTGACAGATCACGTGGGATTTCAGACATGGTGTCAAAGAGAAAGATGCTCAGTATGCTTTGACATTTCATCATGAATAGACTTACTAACGAGCAACGCTTGCAAATCATTGAATTTTATTACCAAAATCATGCTACATGCCACACAGCTCGCGATTCTATGGCCATTTTGAGGGAAAACTTCGGAGAACAATTCATCTCAAGAAATGGACCGGTAAGTTGGCCACCAAGATCATGCGATTTGACGCCTTTAGACTATTTTTTGTGGTGCTACGTCAAGTCTAAAGTCTACAGAAATAAGCCAGCAACTATTCCAGCTTTGGAAGACAACATTTCCGAAGAAATTCGGGCTATTCCGGCCGAAATGCTCGAAAAAAAATCACCCTTTATTTGCATAAAATGAAATATGTTTTAATGCAAAATGTTTTAATTCCGCCGTACACAACGAATTATTATTAAAAATTAATCATTTGCTTACATCATACGGTACTTTTGGCGCTTGCGATACAAATATTGTACTTGCGGCTACAAATACTGAAAAAACTGTGGCGCTTACGATATAAGTTTTTTTCGATTAAACCTCGAAATTTTAGTAAAAACACTTTTTTTTATAAAAAATTTATTAAAACAACATAGTAAAATAGATAACAATACTTTTATAAAGGGAAAATGAACAGTAAAGTAATTCAAACCGTTAATAAAAAACTATTTTAGACACACATTTGAATTCCTATTATTAATAGTTAAATTTCATATAAAAGTTTTTAGGTAATATCGATATTGAATTTTTCTTTGAACGTATAATAATATTAATATTAATTTCATCCACCCTACTATCTGCAAAATATCCATATTTAAATTTTGCGCAAATCACAGTTTTTCAAAATGTGCCGATCTCAAACAATTAAATTTTATATTAATATTTGGCGGTAGAAATGCTGTAGAAAATGAATTCCAGTCCTTAAAATCTAAATGATTTACCACTCTGATTTACCACTTGGGCCACTCTGAAGGGGCCCAAATTATTCTTCCTTTACAAAATGATTCTATGTTTAGAATCAACTGGCATCATTGAATGACCGGAAATCAAAAATGTTATTTTAACGTTCTTAACGAAATCTGAAGTTTTTATACCCTCCACCTCCAGGATGGGGGTATTCTATCTTTGTCATTCCGTTTGTAACACCTTGAAATATCGACCTGATACCCTATAAAGTATATATATTCTTGATCGTCATAAAATTCTAAGACGATCTGGCCATGTCTGTCCATCCGTCCGTCTATTGAAAGCACGCTAGCAACTAAACGAAAGGAGCTAGGAAGTTTGGTGTATACATTTCTCTGATTGCTTAGACACGCAAAGTAAAGGGATTTTTCGAAATTCGGACTTTTGGGGTTAAAATGGTAAAAGCGGATAAAAATAGTACCAACAAAATAACCGCAGCTGGAGTCATGAAATTCGGAGTATACATTCCTCTGACTGTGCAGACACGAAAATGTGTACAGAGGGATAAAAATAGTTCCAAACTTAACGGCTACATCTAGAATGATGAAATTCGGTTTGTACATCCCCCTAATTGCGTAGACACGTAAGATAAAGAGATTTTATAAAGTCGTACTCTTAAGAGGGTAAAATACGTAAAGGGGGATAAAAATGGTACCAACCAAATGACCTATGCTAGAACCATGGAATTCGGTGTATACATTGCTCTGCAAAATAAAAAGTTGGTTGAATCATTATTTTGCACTATGCACGTGAGATATTGGATTTTCATAATTTGTACATTAAAATATAATGGAAATACAACCAACTGTAGCATCCACTAACAATATTTATGGTATGTAAGCTTTTTTGAAAATATAAATATAAGAACATTTATTTTTTAAATTGACCTGAAGTATTACTTCGTTATATATAGTGTAAACGTGTTGGTAGCCTTGCCTTATAAGCTATAGAATTGTGGGCAATGTGCCCATTTTGATCACTATTTTAAGCTAAATATTATGTTTCTTTTGTCAAATTTATCACTATTTGAACTAAATAAATGTTAACGTTTGAAGTATATTAAATTATTGTATATAAGGAACAAATCATACAAAAAGGCTTTGTATTCTCCAAAAAGACATTAATTTAGAACTACTTTCAGTTCTTGTGGGTAAACTTTTTTCTCCTGGATCGATAAAAAAATGTATATACTTCGAACCTCTTAGCTTAGTTCGTTTGTAACCTATCGTACTTTCAACCAACAGACGAACACTTCATTCTATGGCCGAGGGTATAAAAATACACTTATTATTGCATCAATATATTGATAGACCTATCTAAAACATTTATAAATATCCTTACATTATCTGACAGTTTTTACCTAAATTCATAAACTGTCGCTTACGATAAAATTGCTTTCTTTGAAAATGTGTGCATATAAACGTTAACAATTTTGACATTTTGACAATTTCTATTTATGTATCAGACCATAAAATTTTAAATTCAACAATAAAAAATATTTTCAGAAAATGTCGCTTACGATAATTCCGCGCTAAGGGCTCGATATTTTCCACTTACGAAGAAGTTACTTTTAACAACATCGAAGAAAGTTGATAATATTTTACAATCCCGAAATATTTTACGAATACAATTTGCAATGAGTGCATGTGAATTTTTCAGACAAGGTCACCGCTACGCATTCACAAGAATATAAAAAATATAAAGCACACATGCTTCGTTTTCTTCGCTAGTTGTTGTTTTCGATTTTATATTTTTATATTTTTTACGTGCCAGTAAAAAAAGGATTTTAAAAAATTTTCACTTACCTGACGACTGTTCCTAAACCACAGCATTTGTAGATTTTATAAATATTTTTAATTTAACATATAACCGTAATATTAAGGGTATCTTCTACAAAAATTGGAATTTTAGTAAAAAATTAAAAAAACATATGTGTATTTATAACTTTATTTGTTGCTTAGAACTAATATCAATGACATCAGTAACATTATTGATATCAACAACATATCAATCAAAATAAGATTCAGTAACCGCTATATATTAAAAACTTAAGGTAGTTTCAATCATATTATTTTATTAAAATGTCAAAATTAGTATAAGTACTACAATTCGTCGAAATATTTCCATCCATTGAAGAACTAAAAAGAAAAACGATTGTTAAAAAATTGCATTAATGCAGTGACAATAAAGTATTGAACACCTCACACAAATATTTATAAATGATTTTTTAAAAGCTATAGGAAAGTTTTTCAAAAAAAAAACACATAAAATTCAGAAAAATGCATGAAATCTTTATTTAAATCGATAGTATGGTCCATATCATTTAATGTTTAAAGATTATTTCATGCAAATGTTGACCTTGACTGCGCCTCAAATGGTCCATCCGCTTAGTCCAATTTTGGCATTTCCACGTTTTTGAGTAACAGAGGCCCAATTGCTGCGAACGGCGACGGATCGATAATTGATGGTCATCATTAACACTGGCCGATACAGCTGCGATATTTTCTTCAGTTCGCACTCTACGTAAGCGTGTTGGTGGTTTAATGTCCAACAATGTAAATTTGGTGCGAAATTTAGTCACAATAGCCCGAATAGCCGCTTCAGTGGGTCGATTAAACTGACCATAAAATGGAAGCGCGCGATGAACTTTCTTAACAGAGCATGCATTTTGATAATAAAATTCAATAATTTGCATGCGTTGTTCGTTTGTAAGACGATTCATGGTTAAAACAAAACACGAAACGTGCGTCAGCTGTTTAAACCAGCGTTGCCAAAAAGATAATAGCTAAAAAATCACCCTTTCTTTCCTGATCCCATGATGACCCCACACTTTTTACACGTTTTATAGAAAACTGTGAGCTATGTCTTAACAAATTATTGCAAAAATCCAAATGACGTTACGCATAGATATTCACGTATAAAGAATATTTGGACATTTTGAACATCCTTGTACCACCAGGAAAGAATTTATATAAATCAAAGGGGATCGGGTCCAGAAAATCTTTTTAGTGTCGATTTAACATTCTGTAATACTAATAACTATTTCATATTTATACACTCCACAAAGGTGTCATGTCTTTGTGCATTTGTTTGTAACGCCCAAAAGGAAACGAAATATACCCATCGTTTATTGTACAGATCGGTTTAGAATCACTTTCTGAGTCGACTATGAAATGTCCGTCTGTCAGTCCATCCATCTATTCTTGTAATTAAAGTACGGGTCGCAATTTTTGTCGGATCCTACCAAAAATGGACACAAGTAAGTTTTGCGGGCCAAGGACGAACGCTATTTAATTTGCAGCAAATCGGTTCAGATTTAGATATAGCCTCCATACAAATGTCGCTCCCGATTTGACTTGTCCGCTCTAGAAACCACACGTTTTCTTCAAATTTAGCACAACACCTTATATTCAAACTAGAAACAAATCGGTTCAGATTTATATACAGGGCTTTCCAACAAGAGGTGTTATTTTGAATCACCCGGTATTTCGGTAGCTGTCACTTTTAAAGCTTTTATTCTTTGACATTTGGCAAGTAGAAACTACGCCATTACTAAAAATGGATTAATTATTAGATTATTATTAAATTCATGAATGAAAATGATTCCATCGAAAAATTATCTGGACTGATGAGACCCATTTCCATCTGGGTGGCTACGTCAACAAGCAACATTGTCGCATCTGGGGCTGGGAAAACCCAAGGGTTACTGTTGAGAAGTCTCTCCATCCTCATCGTCTGACTCTTTGGTGCGGTTTATGGTCCGGCGGGGTCATTGGACCTTACTTTTTCGAAAATGAGGTTGGATCAACAGTTACGGTGAATGGATTGCGCTATCGAGAGATGATTAATGATTTTTTATGGTCGCAGTTGGATGGTATTGATCTGGATAACGTTTACTTTCAACAAAACGGCGCTACGTGCCACACAAGCAACGAAACCATTGCTCTTTTACGGGAAAAGTTTCCGGACCATGTTATCTCTCGAAGTGGTGATCACAATTGGCCACCGAGATCTTGTGATTTAACACCTTGCGACTTCTTCCTTTGGGGCCACATGAAATATAAGGTATACGCCAACAGCACAGCGTCGATTCAAGACCTAAAAGATAGAATTCGTGAGGCTATCGATGACATAAGGCAGCACCTTTGCGAGTTGGTTATGGAAATTTTCATGAAATGGATATGGTCCAGTAAGCGTGGTCATGGTGGCCACTTGGCTGATGTTGTTTTTCATTATTAACGGAATAATATCCTCTTTATTACGAAATAAACATCCGATCATTTATCTCAAGAAATGGAATTTTTCTTTGAATACCAAAATAACACATCTTGCTGGAAAACCCTGTATATCTCGCATAGAAAATTCGATCCGGATTTGAATTTTACCGCAATTTGACTTTTTGCGCTCTAGAGACTACATATTATAACCGATTTTCTTCTAATTGGACACAAGATCTTATAATTTAGCTAGAAACATCTATTGTGAAAGTGCGTCAGATCGGTTCAGATTTAGATGTAGCTCTCATACAAATTTCTCTCTATATTTTAACCGATTTTCTTCATATTTGGCACTGTATTTTATAAATCTATTAGACACAGAGTTCGTGAAAGTCTGTCAGATCGGGCCATATAGAGATGTAGATATATGTCCCATAAAAATATCGCTCACGATGTGACTTTTTCCACTCTAGAAAACATATATTTTAAATGATGTTTTCAAATTTGGTAAAACACCCTATATTTTAGCTAGAAACATTTATGGTGAAAATGGGCCACATCATTTCAGTTTTAATATAAACCTCATATAATTGTACTTCCCGACTTAACTTTTTTTCTCAGCCTCTTTAGCCTTTCCTTACTTGTTAGCACTAATAATTGACCAAAAACGAAATACTAACACTGAATTTCGTAATTCTAGTTGCAGTACTTAAGACTTACTATTTTTATCCCTTTTTGTCGTACTTCCCGCTTAAGAAACGATCACACGTCTACGTTGTCAGAGTAATGTACACACGAATATAATGATTCTAGCTGCAATACTTCGATATTGCAGCCCCCCACCCCTTTTTCGGCACTTCAGTTCTAATACTTTTGAAAACTTTCTTTATGTCGCGTTGCTGCATGATAATTTCAACTGTTTCGTGAGTTCCATGTTTATCTCTCTTTGCCCATTTTAATTCAAATTGATTCTTCAAAGATTTGGTCTGAGCGCCGATCGTTAACTTAATATAGAATGGTCCTAACTTTTTTCCAAATCGAGATGTATATTTATTTTAATAAAACGCGAAAATTTATTAACAAAAAAACTATTTCTACAGAATTTTGAATATAGTTTTAAATTAATTTAATTCAATATTTTTTTGCATTAAAATTACTCAATATTAAATAAAAATTTTTAAAGCTTATTTTTATCAATTCCAACTAATAAAGTGGTTTGCTTTTTTATTCACCACTCAGGACAAATGATAGCTTTTTTTAATAAAATAAAATTGAAGTTAAAGCTAACTTTTAAACTTTCTATAAAAAGTGCATCCGTTCTATGATAACTCCATGTTAAATTCATGGGTTATTATCCAAATTTCACAACATCAGATGTGGTTCTTTAGACCATCTTCGTCTCTTTTCTTCTGGGACATTATGCAAATATCTACAACTACAGCTACTAATTAATGTAATTAAAATACTGACAAATGATAGAAAGAAGTACCTTCAAAAGTATATTTGAGGAGAATGAAATCACTGCAATTTTCTTCCTTTGGAAATTCGACATTTTTCATACATTTTCGAAATCTCCCGGTAGACAACCAGTCTGCCAACCTCGTTTAAATATTCCACATGTCAATTTTAATTTCTTGCAAATGCTCAGTGATCCGTAAAGTATATTTGTATATATATATATATATGTGTGTGTGTGCACACGTGGACATTAATTATTTAGGCCGAGTCGTCTATGTCATGTGATGGTCCTGATTACTAATGGGCGCTGTTTACACAGCCATTGAAATCTCCACTGGAATGGAATGAACGGAATGACATTCAAATCACAGCTCAGGAAAAATTCCATGATTTTTAACACATTTAGTGGTATCACCTACACACACACACAGACATGCCTAAGTAGGATGAGAGCAAATTGTTAAGTCATTTATGTAGGTGTGTTCGTGTATACAAAAGGTAAATACGGCACACACATACGTAGATAAATAAATATTCTTGCAGTCGTCTGAACACCTGGTGTGGGTGCTGATTGACATAAACAATGACAATTATTTGTAGAGTTATTGCCTTCTTTTTCTGTTGTTGCTGTAAAAACAAATACAAATAACTTTTTGTTGAAACTCTATCGAGTAGAAGAAGAGGAACAAGTAAAAACCCCAATTATTTACTTTAATTTTGTGTGCGTATGTGTGTGCGAATGAGTTTTGACTAATCACTTTAAGTTGCAACAAATGAACAAAAGACATCATTTATTTTATTTGTTTACTTTGTGTTTTTTTTTTGTTTAGTCACCAGGGCACAGTGGGTGATTATGGGATTTTTTAAACGATTTGTTTCTCGTGCAATTTTCAAAATAATGTTATTTCAGAGCTCTTAGATGGAATGTAAAATCTAGTTCTAAAGTCCCTATGTACCCTGAAAATTCTCGCCTCTGCAACATATTTTTAAGTATTGTTATTGGGCCTCAATTCGTAAAATTATGAAAGATGGTAACTGGAATGACCAAAAATTGTATTTTGCAAACAATTTTTATTAATAAAAACTAAGTAACTCAACCAATTACTAACAGATTTTTAAAACCAAAACATTGTCTTATTTAAATAAATTTACAATACCAAATTTGAACTAGTAAATCAAAAAAAAATTTTTTTTTCAAATCCATGCTTTATGCAAGCAGAATTCTATTGGGCCTAGAAATTCTTTTTTAGTTATCTTTTGTAGAAGCAAAAATTACTGCAAAATTTCAGTTTTTTATCTGCCATAGAACGGCATATATTCGAAAATGGGTTTTAACTTCGTATGGGAGGTGCCACGCCCACATTTCCATTATCGCCCATTTTTGTCACAACTACGCACATTAATGCTAGATGCACTTACACAAAATTACAGTAGGTGTAATTTTGGTTTTAACTTCATATGGGAGGTACCACGCCCACTTTTGCATTACCGCCCATTTTAGGCGCAACTACGCACATTGATGCTAGATGCACTTACACAAAATTTCAGCACTATACGTGTCATAGAACTGACACTATTCGATAATATGTTTTAACTTCGTATGGGAGGTGGTACGCCCACATTCCAATACCGCCCATTTTTGGCAGAACTACACACATTGATGGTAGATGCACTTACACAAAATTTCAGCACTCTAGGTGTCATAGAACTGACAATATTCAATAATAGGTTTTAACTTCGTATGGGAGGTGCCACGCCCACTTTTCCAATACCGCCCATTTTTGGCACAACTATGCACATTGATGCTAGATGCACTTACACAAAATTACAGCACTCTAGGTGTCATAGAACTGACTATATTCAATAATAGGTTTTAACTTCGTATGGGAGGTGCCACGCCCACTTTTCCAATACCGCCCATTTTTGGCACAACTATGCGAATTGATGCTAGATGCACTTACACAAAATTTCAGCACTCTAGGTGTCATAGAACTGACAATATTCAATAATAGGTTTTAACTTCGTATGGGAGGTGCCACGCCCACTTTTCCAATACCGCCCCTTTTTGGCACAACTATGCGAATTGATGCTAGATGCACTTACACAAAATTTCAGCACTCTAGGTGTCATAGAACTGACAATATTCAATAATAGGTTTTAACTTCGTATGGGAGATGCCACGCCCACTTTTCCAATACCGCCCATTTTTGGCACAACTATGCACATTGATGCTAGATGCACTTACACAAAATTACAGCACTCTAGGTGTCATAGAACTGACAATATTCGATAATAGGTTTTAACTTCGTATGGGAGGTGCCACGCCTACTTTTCCAATACCGCCCATTTTTGGCACAACTATGCACATTGATGCTAGATGCACTTACACAAAATTACAGCACTCTAGGTGTCATAGAACTGACAATATTCGATAATAGGTTTTAACTTCGTATGGGAGGTGCCACGCCCACTTTTCCTATACCGCCCCTTTTTGGCACAACTATGCACATTGATGGTATGTGCACTTACACAAAATTTCAGCACTCTAGGTGTCATAGAACTGACAATATTCAATAATAGGTTTTAACTTCGTATGGGAGATGCCACGCCCACTTTTCCAATACCGCCCATTTTTGGCACAACTATGCGAATTGATGCTAGATGCACTTACACAAAATTTCAGCATTCTAGGTGTCATAGAACTGACAATATTCAATAATAGGTTTTAACTTCGTATGGGAGGTGCCACGCAAAAATTACTGCAAAATTTCAGTTTTTTATCTGCCATAGAACGGCATATATTCGAAAATGGGTTTTAACTTCGTATGGGAGGTGCCACGCCCACATTTCCATTATCGCCCATTTTTGTCACAACTACGCACATTAATGCTAGATGCACTTACACAAAATTACAGTAGGTGTAATTTTGGTTTTAACTTCATATGGGAGGTACCACGCCCACTTTTGCATTACCGCCCATTTTAGGCGCAACTACGCACATTGATGCTAGATGCACTTACACAAAATTTCAGCACTATACGTGTCATAGAACTGACACTATTCGATAATATGTTTTAACTTCGTATGGGAGGTGGTACGCCCACATTCCAATACCGCCCATTTTTGGCAGAACTACACACATTGATGGTAGATGCACTTACACAAAATTTCAGCACTCTAGGTGTCATAGAACTGACAATATTCAATAATAGGTTTTAACTTCGTATGGGAGGTGCCACGCCCACTTTTCCAATACCGCCCATTTTTGGCACAACTATGCACATTGATGCTAGATGCACTTACACAAAATTACAGCACTCTAGGTGTCATAGAACTGACTATATTCAATAATAGGTTTTAACTTCGTATGGGAGGTGCCACGCCCACTTTTCCAATACCGCCCATTTTTGGCACAACTATGCGAATTGATGCTAGATGCACTTACACAAAATTTCAGCACTCTAGGTGTCATAGAACTGACAATATTCAATAATAGGTTTTAACTTCGTATGGGAGGTGCCACGCCCACTTTTCCAATACCGCCCCTTTTTGGCACAACTATGCGAATTGATGCTAGATGCACTTACACAAAATTTCAGCACTCTAGGTGTCATAGAACTGACAATATTCAATAATAGGTTTTAACTTCGTATGGGAGATGCCACGCCCACTTTTCCAATACCGCCCATTTTTGGCACAACTATGCACATTGATGCTAGATGCACTTACACAAAATTACAGCACTCTAGGTGTCATAGAACTGACAATATTCGATAATAGGTTTTAACTTCGTATGGGAGGTGCCACGCCTACTTTTCCAATACCGCCCATTTTTGGCACAACTATGCACATTGATGCTAGATGCACTTACACAAAATTACAGCACTCTAGGTGTCATAGAACTGACAATATTCGATAATAGGTTTTAACTTCGTATGGGAGGTGCCACGCCCACTTTTCCTATACCGCCCCTTTTTGGCACAACTATGCACATTGATGGTATGTGCACTTACACAAAATTTCAGCACTCTAGGTGTCATAGAACTGACAATATTCAATAATAGGTTTTAACTTCGTATGGGAGATGCCACGCCCACTTTTCCAATACCGCCCATTTTTGGCACAACTATGCGAATTGATGCTAGATGCACTTACACAAAATTTCAGCATTCTAGGTGTCATAGAACTGACAATATTCAATAATAGGTTTTAACTTCGTATGGGAGGTGCCACGCCCCTTTGTCCAATTGGTCAAATTTTTCCATTTCCTTGTATTGTCATCGAAAATGATTAAGTGTGCAAAATTTGAGCAAAATTGGTTGAGAAAAAAAGCTTTCAAAAATTGATTTCAAATTTTGTGGCACACAAACATATATAGAAAGTAACCTTATATAAAGCATGGAAAAATGGCTAGAATTTGTTTAAAATATTGTGTCTTCTTTACGTTTTCTTAAATAAATAGATCGAAAGCTCTAGATTTCTTATTTTCAAATCCGATGAGAAAGTGAAAATCGTCTGACTACCAACTGGCTTATAAGAGCGCTCAAGTTTTTGGGGTTATCTGGGAAATTTCAAATACAAATTCTTCTGCTTCATTCTTTTTTGTAGCACAATGTTAATTAACAAAAATTAGCACTTAAGACAAATAGTTCAGTAAATAAGTTATTCAGTAGAACTAAGTCTAATATAAAGAATGAGGACAAGTCTAATTTTGTTTATAAGATATCATGCAATGGAGACAAGTCCAACATATGCCAAAAGGTATATGTTGGCACTACCAAGACCAAACTTAAAACTAGACTTTCCCCACATAAATCTGACCAAAAAGCTACAGACAGGCAAATAGAGCAAAAAACTGCTCTTGCGGCCCACTGTACTCTGACAGGACACACGCCGAATTTTAAATACGTAAAAATACTTGCAGAAGAGAGAAACTATAAACGAAGATTTACTCTCGAAGTATTACACATTATTGACGTTCCCACGGATAAGAGAATAAATTACAAAACGGACACAGAAAACTGTGCGAAAGCTTATCGTCATATTGTACAAAAATACAGACGAAAACAAAACATGGCTTTTAGTTGACAATAACTTGTGCAGACGAACAGGACAACGCTAATTATTTTTTAATGTAATTATTTGTAAAATTGTTTCGTGATTTTTATAGTTTATTTTGCCTTTGTTATAATTTAAATATGTTTTTGTTTAGTGTTTTTACCCCTGATGATGGTTGACGAAGGCAACCGAAATATTGGGAAAAATAAAATAAAACTAACAACACCAGTTTTACCTAGGGCCTCAAGCTGAACAAATACAAAAGAGAATTAATAAAACAAAAGCTCAACAATACACAAAATCTATTAACAAAAACAATATTTGCTAAATATAAATTACTTGCATAGAATCATGTTTCATTTACATGTATGTATACGTGAAAAAAACTTTATAAATTAGTGCACACAAAACATTGTTTGCAATTTAAATTTTAATTAGTTGAAAAAATTTACTTTTACAGAAATCGTTTGAAATATTTAAAAAAATAATATTTCTGTCAAACTTTAACATAAAATAAAGCACCAATAATTACTACGAAATAGCGTAAATTAATCATCTTTTAAAAAGCTATTTTACAAAACATTTTTCTGTGTGCCGAAGTTAAAAATATATTCTTGTGCTTTGACCTCCTAATGTTGCCGAGAATCTCATGAAATATTCCTCTTTAAAAATGTTTTAAACTTGTCTTAGAAAAATAAGAAAAACTAAAATTTTATTTGCGGAGTTATAGGCATTCGAATTTTGTATTCCAATCTTTACCTTGGAGTACAGTATCTAGGAGTACTTTAATACTATTGAATAATATAAGACCCTTTCGGTTACGTTTTGTAAACAATTATTTATTTTCGATTTGCTCTCAATTTCTAAAAATGATTTCATCAATATTTTCCCCCAAAATCTACTAAAATTATTCTGCATATCGAGGGTTTATATTCAAAAGTGACTATGAACTATATACTCGAAAATGAGTTTTTTTATGGCAAACTATTCTCAGATTTGGATATCATTTGTCAAAAAAATTTGGAGAAGACATTTTATTCTAAAGCCATTTTTTTTCAAATTTTTCTGATTTGGCTATTCACTCACACGTTAGTTTCTGACTGCAGCAGTGGCTATGAACATGAAAAATAAAAAATAGTTCAAAAATGGAGCAGCATATAACCGGATGTTGTAATTCGCTACACTATTTTGCTTAACACATTTTGGTAGATTTGGGGCATTCGTACCATCAAATTTCATCTTTTCGCCGTTAATAACATTTAGCTTCCCAAGGGCTAAAATAGGATAAATAGTGGCTGTAAAGTCAAAATCTTTAGAAAACCCCGCGTAACTTTTTATCATATTGAGAGTACGAAAATAAATTTTTTGCTAACTTCATGGGGAATATGTGTCAGAAAAGTTCCAGAATACTGGATGAAGAAAGTTAAAATATAATGGTGATTCCACGTAAAGTGACCCTTTTTTCGGCTAAATTTCAAAATCAATTTATGATTTAAAAAACCACCGATAAACATTCGTAATGCATATTTTTGATTATATTTGAAAAAAAAATATATGATAACAATAGGTCTGATCATTTCCTTTTCCAGATATAGACTGAAGTCGTAACAGGATTTCCGTCAAAATGTCACGCCCTTTACAATTTAAATATCCTATATTTCCTATATTCATAAAGAGATTTCGGTAACGTATACTTCAGAAGAAAGTGTATGAACTAATCTTTTGATTGGCAAAAATGAATAAAGGCATGTAATAGAAGAACATTGCCGAATTCAAGAAAATAAGTAAAACCTCAAGATTTTCTTCAAAGCTCTCCAATATTTAAAACGCTAATTTATGTTTTGAATAATATTCCACTTTACCTTGTCGTTTTCTATTGGCAGTATAGTAAAAATCTCAGTTAAAGAATATGCGAGATATTTAAAAATATTTAAGCAAAAGTGTCACAACCGTTCCAATGGAATCACCCACAAGCAACTGCAACGGCGAATTTTGGACTTTTCAACAATTGTATCGATTTTCGCGACTGACTACATATATCTTAAAAGCGACATTGGTTGTTAATACACAAACAAAAATGCTGTCGGATCCGTTTTCTAGATCACGAGAAAATCAAAAAACAAAAATGTCATGTGTGAATATCATTTTAGCCATATTTGTCGCGAAAATGAAAATTTTCCAAAAATATTGAATTTTTATTTTTTGTTTGCCGCGCCCTACTGCAATATCCACTTTTTGTAAAGGATTTGGAAAAAAGGATAAAAATGGTACCAATCTGACGGATGAAGATGGAATCTTTAAATTCGCTGTGTACATCCCAGAAAATGTTTTTACAATAAATTTTATTTATATATGTGCGCATTAATGACTATTTCAACATTCATAGTGCTCAATTTTAAACAAGAAGAAAATTTATGTTTTTGTTCATAGCCACTTTTGAACATAAGCCCTCGATATGTTTTATATGTTCTCTGAAAAACTAATGCTGAAGATTCAATATAATTTATAAACAAGCAATAATTAAAATAACATATGGGTACGGTAAACAAAAAATATAAATTGAATATTTTTGCAAAATTTTAATTTTCGCGGGAGATATGTCTAAAATGATTTGTATGCATGTTTTGTAACTTTTTCGCGATCTATCCAACTGATCCGACTGATTTTTTGCATATGTATTAAGAACCAATGTCGCTTGTAACATAGCTGCAAAAACAAAAATTGCGGCATTTATTTCAACTTTAATTATCGGGTTTTCATAAACAATTCTGTCACAAATATGACCTATTTAGTCAGCAATTGATGGCTTTGATTATTTTTACTTGCACCATTGTTCCACGATAAAAATAAAATAAAAAAGTAAAAAAACATAAATACTACTTTCAACCGTCTGATTATCATTGTAACTAAGCTACGATTGGGACTCTTTAATTTAATTTTATTTTGGTTTTCTAATACCAGTCAGAAACAATATTTTTCAACTTTTTATTTTTCGAGCATTGTGCACCTTTCTGGCGTAATGCCATTATTTAAATCAGGCATCAAAATTTTTTTGATGTTTCTGACTAAAATTATTCTTTGCTTCATTTTATATGTTGTCCCAAAATATGGCGGATTTTCCACTGACCATCGTGATCTAGCCACTCTATCTCGATTTTAGTGCTATTTTGATGTATTTTTATAAAATCCACATTTGTGGATTAATTTTAATCGGGAACATACAAATCACCAGGACCAGATAACAAAATTCCGAAGATGCTGCAATGTGCAGAGAGTAATATAATTCCATGGCTTTCTGTAATATACCATCACTGTCATTCTCTAAGTTACTCCAAATTCAAATATTCTACTAAAATATATAAAAGAAGTAAGTAAACTACAGTCGACTAAACCGACTTATACATACCCTCACTCTCAAAGAACATATATACGGAAGTTATAAGGAATGAAACGTTATGAAGGGCAGGATAATTTGTGTGTAAGGTGCTAGGTGGTTCGCATGATCCCAGCTTCCACATTTATATGTCCGTCCGTCCGTCTGTTGAAAGCACGCTAGCATCTAAACGAAAGAAGCTAGAACGTTCAAATTTTCCATAAATGCGTCTTATAGTCGTAGATCGGTTGGGATTGAAACGGTCCTAACAAAGACTAAAAATACCCATACTAATCCCTAATATTTTAGCGTATTTAAGCATGTTTCTTGAATATGTCTGTTTATATTTGCTTGATATTGGCATTCCCCTTATAGCAAAAACGTGCACCATAAAGTGATTCTTATTTGTAGGGGGTGAAATGGGTCAAAAAGGGATAAAAATGGTACATATTAAACGACAACAGCTAGTAACACGAAATTCGGTGTGTACATTCCTCTAACTGAGTAGATATATTTCTCTGATTGCGCAGACACTTAAAATAAACGAATTTTTTCGAAATTCGTACTTTTTGGGGTTAAAATGAAAAAAGGGGATAAAAATAGTACGAATCAAATGACCGCAGCTAGATTCATGAAATTCGGAGTATACATTCTCTGACTGTGTAGACACGGAAAATAAACTGATTTTTCGAAATTCGTACATTTTCTTTTACGGTAAAAATTGGTTGAATCATGAAGTTAAGTTATTTTGCACTATGTACGTCTGATAATGGATTTTCAAAATTTGTACTTTTGGAATTAAAACAGAATGGAAATACAACCAACTGTAGCACCCACTATCTATCAATATTTATGACATTTAAGCTTTTTGAAAATATAAATATAAGAATATTTATTTTCTGAATTGACGTATAAGCGTGGTTTAAAATATTATATTTATTTATAAAATTATTTTTCAATATTTGTATTTGTTTTGGTTTGGCTAAATTAAAAAATTTATATTTTCCTGTAATATTACTGCACTTCTACGAAAATCGACATCCTCTGTGTAATGCAATCCATGGTGGAGGGTATATAAAGTTCGGCCCGGCCGAACTTAACGCTGTTTTTACTCGTTTATGTGTAAAGTAAAGTAAAAAAGATTAAAAAATATTTTCAAATATCAAATTGCAAATGATTTTGAGTACCCGTATGGATGTTATGTCGGTTTTATTGTAACCACAGTTAATGCCACTTTGTGTGGGAGGCACCAGAAGGGGCGTGTCAATATCGCCCATATTCCATACGAATGTAACCACTATAAAAGCGCAGCTAAATATCAAATTTCACAGTATTCCGATCATCAGTATAGAAGTTATAACAACTTTAATTTTACTTAGTTTTGCGTGAGTTGTGTGGGAGGTACTAGAATGGGCGTGGCAAATCCCGCAATATTTAGTACACTTAAAGTGATTATAAAAACATTATCAAATAACAAAATATAGCTGATTCTGAAGTTATATGGGTTTTAATTTAATATTGGAATATGGGCTTTTTGTGTGGGAGGTGCCAAAAGGGGCGTGGCAATTTCGCCCATCTTCGAACTTAAACTAAGTTTGGGAAAAATATTACCATGTAAAAAGTTTGAATCGATTCCTTAACTGCTTTCGAGAGTGATCGTGTACACCAGCCAAACGGACGGACATGGCTCAAACACCTTAAAAAGTCGTGAAACGGATTTGGTCCAAACATACTTAGGGTCTTAAGTCACTCCTTCAATGCGTTACATTGTTTTTCTGTCCCAAATGATATATACCCTCCTACTCTGTAGAGTGAGGCTATAAATATATATAAAGGTTCCCACTGTGCAGTGTCTGTTTATTTAGGTATGGGTTAGTTTGTTTACATATGTTTTGGCCAGGAGGGAGAAGAGATAAAGAGTGCGAGAGACAAAAAACCAATGACCATTTTTACCAAACACTTTGTCTCGCATTGCCACTTTTAGAGCCATTGTTAATTCAAACACCAGAGTGACAAAGTTTTTGGTTACAAAATAACAACTACAAACACCAGCCAGCTCATGTGTGTGTACACACTACCTGAGTACGTGTGCGAGTGTGTGAAGGGGCCAATGTGTGGTTAGCTGGAGTTAGTTTTAGTCCAAAGTTGGTCAAACATGTCAAAAACCTGGCAATGGGAAAACTTAAAAGCTTCTACACATTAGCAGTACGTGCATGTAAGTAATTAAGCTGAAATGTATACAAAGTATGTATGTACATATACATATATACATACATACATATGCATATAATTGACCATGTCCATACTCCTCTGTAGAACTGACAAACCAGTAATGAGTAGTGTAAATTATTAATTTGCAATGCCGGGCAAAATGCAATTTCTCTAAATCACACATCTGCACAAAAATGCCTCAAGGAAAATGAACTCAATGTTTGTTTACAAGTCTGACTCAATACAAATAAACTTGACAAGCTGTGTGTGTGCAACTGGATTTGAATGCAATCCACCTGGACAGTTCAAATATGCTCGTACATATTAAACAAAACAAACAGGTTTATCCCTTTGTTGGCTGGATGTGAATGCAATTCTCGAAAGAATCTTATTGTACATACATATATTCATATATATGTATATGTATAATAAAATATGTATGTCTGTAAGTTTGTCAAAGATTACTTGTGACAAATTATTATGATTATTTTTGTCAGTATGGCATCGCATGCCTTGCCATGTTGGACTAAATACTAAATAAATCTTTAATGAAGTCATTACAGGGCAGGTGAGAAGAAATGCCTGGGGTCTTAGAATGCACACAGCACTCACTGTCCAATCGTAGATTAAATTCTTCAAGTACGGTTGAA
Source organism: Polietes domitor (assembly GCA_947397865.1). Taxonomy (NCBI): domain Eukaryota; kingdom Metazoa; phylum Arthropoda; class Insecta; order Diptera; family Muscidae; genus Polietes; species Polietes domitor. Next base: position 5,767,345 of record OX377622.1, on the reverse strand, counting down.
CACAATTTTAAATTTTGTTGTAATTATTAAATAGAATATATAAATTCAGGAAACCTGAAATTAAAGGAGCTGCTCAATTCCTGAGGTGGGTGGACAGTTGTCGTTCATTTATGGACACAGTTTGATCAAATCTACAAACGGACAACTGCATATGAATATTTTGTCAAATTCCAATATCTAAGTGGGCTATATTCCAAATATACAGTTGAAATGCCGTTTGGGGTTTGTTTGACGGACGTAAAAAATAATGGCTAAACGCGAATTTCGCCAAGTGAAAAAGAATATTTTTTTTTTTAAATTTGATAGAAAAGAAAATCTTACTCGAATGAAAATCTACTCCAGAATGACCACAAAATAAAACAATACGAACGTAAGTATTTTTGTACATTTATTTTGTCACATTTCCAGTCGATACATTTCATCCATTATTGTCTGCAATTTCTGATTAACCTCCTTCTGTAATTTGACAATTTTTGTATAAAGAATGGTCTGCATTCTGGAATTTAAATTGCTCAGACAATTCAATATGACATTCCTATCATTTCAAAGACAAAGGAAATGAAAGGAATGTCATATATTCGCAATATAAATGCAGCCAATCAATAATGTTCCCTCATCCATAAATATCATCTCAAGAGAGAGAGAGAGATATTAATACCATTAGACATGTATTCGCTGCAAACGAGTATTAATAAATTCAGCGAATCTTTTATGCGATGATGTGCAAAATAATTACAGTCCCATTTGCTTCATTAGTCACGTGTACGTGGTCGTACAGTAGAGTGGATTGCGAGTTGAATAAAAATATTAATATATTTTTTTAAATAAAAAAAATAATTTAATTATTTTAAACAACGCTTGTTAGACAAGCCTACCATAACATTTGTACTATGTATCGAAGTAATATTTCATGTCAATTCAAAAAGTGCATATGTATAAGGCAGCAATCTTCAAAAAAGCTTAAATACCATTTGATTTTCCAAATTTTCAAAAGTACAAATTTTGAAAATCCATTATCTCTCACGTATACAGTGCAAGATATCCTAACTTCACGATACTACTCAAAAGAAAAAAGTACGAATTCGGAAAAATCTTTCTATTTTGCGAGTCTATGGAGTCAGAGGAATATTTATACCGAATACCATGAATGTAGCTTCGACCATTTGATTGGTACCATTTTTATTCTCTTCTTTCATTTTACCCCCTTAAAAGTACGACGTTCGAAAAGCTCTTTTACATGTCTACGCATTTAGAGGGATGTACACACCGAATTCCATCATTCTAATCGTAGCCGTTTATTGGTACCATTTTTATCCCTTTGTTCCCTTGTATCCCTTTAAAGTTCGAATTTGAAAAACGTTTTTAAATTTCTTGTCTACGCAGTCAGAGGAATGTATACTTCGACTTTCATGACTCTAGCTGCCACCATTTGATTGGTAAAATTTGTATCCCCTTTTCCTATTTTAACCCCAAAAAGTACGAATTTCGAAAAATCACTTTATTTTGTGTGTCTACGCAGTCAGAGAAATGTATACACCGAATTTCATTATTCTAGGCGCAGCCGTTTGGTTGGTACCATTTGTATTCCACTATTCCCATTTTACCCCTTAAAAGTAGGAATTTGGAAAAAATACTTTTATTTTATCTATATACTCAATTAGAGGAATGTGCACCGAATTTTGTGTTTCTAGCTGTTGTCGTTTGATAGGTACCATTTTTGTTCCATTTCACCCCCTACGAATAAGAATCACTTTATGGCGCATAGCTAGTATCAAGTAAGTACAAGCAGAAATATTGAAAAAACATGCTTAAATACTCTGAAATATTAGGGGTTATTGTGTGGTAATTTCAGTCCTTGTGAGGAAAAAATTCTTATATATATATTTTATAGGGTCTCAGGTCGATATTTCAAGGTGCTACAAACGGAATGACAAATCCTGGATGTGGAGGGTATAAAATGTATTTAAACACGAATAAGGTATGGTGGTACCTTTTGAGGTATAGGGCATTGAAGTTATCGCAGGATTTAGATCAGTTGTGTCGAAGCTGCAACAACATATGTGTAAGAGTAAAAAGAGTAGCCTGTAAGTTATTTAGAATTAACAAGATTCGTAGCCGCTGCCATTTCGAATAATAAAACATGGAACTACAATTTATTAAATAATTTAAACTCTTTTTTTTCTATTTTTTAGGCATTTGGTGAAAAAACAGTTCAATGGCCATAATACTTTTTGTCTCAGAGATTTTGACTTGGAACTTGCAGTTATTAAATCAATTAAAAGATTTTTTCTCTTCTTTATAGATTTGATAAAAAAGATAGCTTAATTGTCATTAAAATTTCTCATCTGTTTTTTTTTTTTGTACTCAGAAATGTTACCCACTTTGATGTACCTCATCTTATACACTTCCATTCGTTTTAATAGAAAATGCCATCAATTAAAACGTATTGGCTGGAATTTCATTGAATATCACATCAAACTGGTCAATATCACTTCAATATCAAGCATGACTATATGTCAAAGTAGATATCAATTTCCACAATACTATTTATAACACTCGCACACACACACACACTCATATGTACACATATATACATGTGTACTTATGTATGTATATATTTATACATTCAATCATGGCAGCATTGATATTGTAACACATTCACATACAACCGTAAAAGCGAAATGCTGCAGTAAAGGAAATAGATTTTACTTAATTTCCTCAACATTCTTCTCGTTTTTCTTGTTTTTGTAGTTGCTGTTTTTTTGCAAACGCCAGCACATACCCATACACATGTACGTTTATATCTACACCTCCCCTCTCCCACATACATGCTGTCCTATTCAATATGTATCCACCTCTCTCACTCTTTCATAGTGTAAGTGGGGGGTGGGGGCATGAAGAAGAAATATTTATTTTCATTTGTTGTAAGGAAATTACCTCAACATTATCATTAACAATCACAAATTAAAGGAAACTCTTCGTATGTAACACTCAGCAACACACACACTCACACTCCGATGCCAACGTAAATACACTTGTCCACAAGTATTTGCTGTACGTATGTGTGCGTATCACTCTTAGTTTGCCTTTGTACCTGTTCTCCTTGAACTGCTTTACACTCACCGAGCGGTGAACATGTAAGAGATTTGTTATTGTCGTTATTATCATTGTTATTGACAAAAGTCAAATGATTGACTGCTTTTTTCGTTCTTTCTTTCTTTGTATAAGACCATGGATATGGATACGGAAGTGCAGGCGGATGTGGATCTGTGTGTAAACGAAATGCCAAAGAATGCCTCTGTGTTAAGGCATATTTCTATCGAAGGCGGGGAGCGGAAAACGGCTCTTTGTCGGAGTTTAACGTTAATAAAATATTATTGATCCACAAACGCCACACAACAAACAAACAATGGATGAGAGAGAGAAAAAACGCCGAAAGTTATTAATGTAATTATAGGTAGACTCGTACGTAACTACATGCTCATGCCACAGTGGGACCAGAGCAAAATAATAGCAGTACGAAGTTGATTGTGGAATTTGAGTATCTTTTAACGATAATCCGTTTCAATTGAAGTGTTTCCTGGAGATTTGTTTCTTTTGTGAAACCAAAGAAAGTGATACTATTTTACTCGATGATCGATGATAATAAGAATCTGTTTGTGAAATTTCGTATTGAGGTTTATAGGCGTACCTTTGCTTATGAGTATAAACCTAGACCTTTCGAATGATATATACATTATTCAAGAAAACTTAAGAAATATATGTGCATTTGTCCAGCAAATATTTTTTATTTTTTTCCAACTTTGTCATTTCATTTGGAGCAAAACTTCACATTGTTTTAAAAATTATTTAGTAATTGACTCAATTAAAGAAATGAAATTGAAGGACCAAAATACAATTTTTGAAAAAATCCAGCTTTTTGAACTAAAAGTCAAAGTAAAGTGATGTGTCGAAAGAAGCATTTAAATGTTTAGGCTTTTTAAAAAGATGTAAGAAATATTTCACACCCTCTGATATTCTCAATATCTACACTACCTACATCAGACCAAAGATGGAATACAACTCTCATATATGGTCGGGTGCGCCAGCTTCATCACTGGAGCTACTTGACCGTGTCCAGATGAGGCCGATGGTGTTGATAGGTGACGGTAGGATATCCAATTCTATTGTCTCTTGAACACCGTCGTAATGTTGGTTGTGTGTCATTAATTGTTCTATCGATACTTTCATGGTGTTTGTTCTTCGGAAATTCGTGATCTTATAACGCCCGTGAGAACGTTCGGTAAAGATACGTGACTCTCCAGGAACGCTCACCCATTGTTGTCGATTGGACAACCGGACTCACTACATATTACAGAATAGATTCGTTCTTCGCCCGTACTATCCGTATGTGGAATCGACTTCCGGCAAATACGACATTCAGAGATTCAAATGGATCAAACAGATCGAAGGTCAAAGGGATCGACAAATGTCGAAGTTCGTTGTTCGAAGGTCATATATAAAAATGTTTAAGTCTTTAACAGCACATAAGTCTTAAAATTTCCAATGTTTTTCTATAGTAGAACCCATCGATCAATTAAATGAAAACAAGATCTTGTTTGTTTATTATTTTATTTTTCAATTTTGTTCCCGATATTTCGAACGACTTCGTCGATCATCCTCAGGGGCGTTACAATTTTAAAAAGCAAAACGATCCTTCCACTTTCACAAGTTTTTGTCAACATTAATTTAAAAAATAAATTCTCTTAAGAATTAAGATCCCTATGATATATATAGAAGGGAAAGTTTCCTCTTTTAACTATCCAACAGGCAACAGTGTATCGAAATCAATAAATAGTTCTAATCAAATCGTTACTACATTCCATTATTATTTTATAATTATAATTCTCAGAGACGAATTCCAGTGAAATATATTTAAGAAAATTGTGAGTGGCCCACAAAAAATATGTTTCTTCAATGAAAATTCCAAGTTTGAATGATCTGACGACGCTTGGTTAAAACCACGAAATAAACAGAAAAGTAAGGCGAAAAATATTTGCTGAAGTACAAATGAAATACATGTACAATAAAATCTCATTTTGCACATTGTCTGTCCCACTGTACCTGTGAATTCGAACACACATAAAAAAATGTATGAATATTGGTTTTCGCCGTAACGTATATGCATATCCATTTGTGTGTGTGTTGGTGCGTGCTGGTATGTGGTAGTTACGATATTAATAACATGAGCAACTGGAGTTTGTAGCAGTGGCCACAGTAACTACGACTTTTCGTACATATGTATGTAAGCATATTTGTATGTGTGTGCGTATATATAATAACAACAACAATAAAAGCAATAACATTAATATCCTTTAATATCCTGGCTGTTCTTTGGTTCTCTACGCCCCGCTTATCCACCTTTTTCCATGAAATTTGATGTCGAAAATGGCTGAATTGTTTGTTTTCCCGTGTTTGTGTATGTGTGTGTGTGCTATGTAACAACCAACAACAATAACAAACAAATTTAACGAAAATTGTATGTGATTCAATAAATGAATGATGTATCCAAATAAAAATCACGCACACAAACATATACATATATGCAGCCGTGAATAAAGGCAGGCAGACAAACAGATAAAACAGATGTATTTATACACGGACATATTTATGTACAGAGAGTGTGTGTGTGTATGTCTGCGAATGCGTACGTATTAAAAAATAAAACACTAACAATTAAACAGAAATCACAACAATATGTAACTAGATACATATGTAGGCATATACAGTAGGGAGAACAAATAACTTTTTCCAAATTGGCAGTAGGCTCTAGCGAAATTGAAAATTCGTGATTCTTCATAAAAATTGCCCCGGAAAATGGGTAAAAATTCAGTTCAAATCTAATATTGATTGCAGACCGACATAAAACAAACGAAAACAGTTTAAAACCAAATACGCGCGATAAAACATATATACATTAGACTGGGTCGCGGTCCTTACAAATGGAAAAACAATTCCCAGTCACCCCACGAAAATAAAGTTTGGATTGTTTAATGATAATTTGCAAAATATTTCGTTCCTAGATCAAGCCATCTGTGAGCTAAAAGCTCCTGAAAATAAACCTAAAAATCATGTTTTTCCGGTGTAATTTGTTATGCTAAATCATACCCAAAATTTTTTTCTAAAATAATAGACCCTTGAAAACACTTTAAATAAAAAATTTGATTCTTGTCTTAGCGTAACTTATTGGACGTTTATAGCATTTTTTTGTGTTGTTCAAAGTGGCAACTGAACATTTTTGCATACTTTTTGCTAGTATTATGTTGAAAATAAGAAACGGAAAGACAATACCTTTTGAATGGTGTCTAAATTATGAACATCGTAAGGAAATTGACGCCGCAGCGCTCATTTCTGTAAAGAGAGTTTGAAAATTTTGGCTCTGAAAATTAAATTATTTTACAAACATGGTGTCAGTGACATCATTCTTCGTCCGATATTCATCATGTAGACATCATTCGAAAGGTATTGATTCCATATATTTATTTTTCATAAAACACTTTACAAAATGTGTCCAGGAAATATTAATTTTTAGCAGTCACCTAGAAAAACCACAAAAAAACAATATAAACGAACAATAAGTTATTCTAATACAAGAAGGACAATTTATATTTTAAATGTTTCCAAGGGTCTATTAGTCCAGAAAAAAATGGACAAAAATGCAAAATAAAACAAGTAAGGAAAGGCTAAAATCAGTCGAGGCTGACTATATGATACCCTACACTTTCTACTCCACTTCAATTCAATTCGGTGAAAATCGTGACCGCCATTTCTATGGGAGCAATATATAAATATGAACCGATCTCATCCTCTTTTAACATAGATGTTTCTAGTGTAAATATAAGATATCTTGCCGAATTTGAAGAAAATCAGTTAAGGTACGTGGTTTCTACAGCGGTTAACCTCAAATCGGGAGAGAAATTTGTATTGGAGCTATATCTAAATTTGAACCGATTTGACACATTTTTGTCACAGATATTTCTAGTTAAAATATGAGATGTTGTACCAAATTTTCTCAAAATCGGTTAAATTATGTGGTTTCTAGAACAAAAAAATCAAATCGGGAGCGACATTTGTATGGGAGCTATATATAAATCTTAGCCGATTTGACCCATTTTCACAAGAAATTTTTGAACAAAATTTGTTTAAATTTAGGGTTTCTAGACCGGAAAATGTCAAATAGGGAGCGAAATTTATATGGTGGCTATATCTAAATCTGAACCGATTTAACCTATATTCACCACAGATGTTAATAACTTAGATATAAAGCGTTGTGCAAAATTTTATCAAGAACAAAAAAGTCAAATCGGGAGCAACATTTGTATGATGTTTGTATAATGTATGAGCTATATCTAAATCTGAACCGATTTAGTTCAAATTAAATAGCTTCCGTCTTCGGCACGCAAAAATCGTTTGTGTCAAGTTTCGTTAGAATCGGACAATAATGGACAGACGGACGGACAGACAGACGGACATGGTTAAATCGATTCAAAAAGTGATCCTCTGTCGATCGGTATAATAAATGATCTCGTCTCCTTTTGGGTGTTACAAACAAATGCACAAAGACAGTACACCCTGGGGTGTGGGGTGTAAATACTACACGAGAAAAAATGATTTTTAGAGATGTTTTCAGGGGCATTTAGCTTACAAATCGACCCAGTTACGAAATATTTTGCAGATCATCATTAAACAATTCAATCTTCATTTCTGGGGGGGTGACTGCTGCAATTCATTTTCGTGACCCATTCTAATGTGCATACCTGTATATACACACTTATATTTACAACTCAATGACATGCTTGTAAGATGACATTTGTTACTTGGTGTGATTGTATTTGACTGATCTTCGGAAAGTGAGCTGTGGTTCTCATTTGTTTGGGAGATTCCTTTAATTAAAGAGTCCAGTTATCTTGTTGAATAATCGCTGTGAAGCCTCTCGAAGAAGGTAGCCACGAGCCTGAAATCATGATATAGGTAGTGTACAGCCAAGTAATAAATGTCACCGTTCCATTTGTAAATAAATTTGCATTCTATGAAATATAGTTACAAATAGGTATTGAGTCAGGCAATATCCGACTTCAAATATCTGAAAATGTTATGCACATCCCTTCGATATAATGGTTGCACAGTAACACTAGCCCATTTGAAATTTAAATGTACAAAACTGTCTATTTTTCATATATTTATAAAATAAGATTTTAGCAATCTATTATTTATAGATGATAAGCTAATCAAAGCTAAATCATAAACCTAGCTCAAACGGAATTGATGTTACAGTTTTTTCCAAAGTCTATCGACTTCCAAACACTGTGCAACAGCTAAAATATGTACATGTAAAGTTTACAAACAAAGTCCAGGTGGTAATAGTTAATTTGTGAGAACTTGTCGATTGACATTCAAATAAATCCATTCTATATTTATACAAATATGCTATCAAAATATGTCATCCAAGTTAAAGTAAAAACATAGAACAATTGAATGTAATGACCTATAATGGCTGATATTATCAGTAATAATAGTATGACATAAACAAGCTTTCCCAGATCACAGGAAGCGATAAATAATAATTGGGGGCAATAACATTAAATAGTGACTGGCCACAATTTAACAGTTGACAAACTAATTGATCAGCCGCGCTAAAAGAAACGCCCACAGGAACAACTGCCTTTCATGCCTTCTGTGGGTTTCCACTTAACATATGACAAGGACAGTTCACATCCATCAACCCTTTACTGGGCATTTATATTTAATACATAATTCATATTTATTATTTTTATTATTATTCTGATGGCAACATTTCACTTATGACTTGTTTTAAAAACCTTGATTCCATGAATACCATTCATACGTGTAATTCTTGTTGGAAATCGTGATAATTTGACTTATTTAATAAACTTAATGACTTTATTCCGACACCATGTTACAGTTAATCATTTAATGAGGTCACTTATTAATTGAATGTTGGCAGAATGTCATTAAATTATGCAAACCCCAGTGCATTTAACACAATTATTAAATCAATTCAACGCTATACATTTGTCGACCGAGATGTGAGCATTGCATGACGGGTAAATTTTGTTAATGATGACGATTTCAGATGATGAAGATAATATAAATGAAGTTATCTATGGAAGGGAAATTCAGATGTGTCTTTGAACCTAAAAATTATATAAAAACCTCCCAGTAATTTCAATTTCAAATACAAACTAAGTACATAAGCCAATTATGAATACAGACCTTAATCCACAAAGTCTTCTCCAATGTTTACTGTACGTAGGCGGATTTGGACATGCCCCAGAGAAGGAAATTGGTTAGCCCAGCCGAAGGCTGTTATGAAGAAAATCATGCCCAACCGAATTTAATCCCAATCAAGAGGAGAAAATCTGTAAAGCTGGCCTAGGGCCTGCTAAATAAAGAAAATATCTCAATACGACAATAAGAAAATAAATCACGAACCCAAATTACTTCTTTGTGTTTTTAGCCATATTTTAGGTAAAATATGTTTATACTGTGTTGACATATTTGAATATGAATGGGTGAATAATAGGGCTGTTTTTCTTTAAGCCGGGATAACAAGCTGCGGTAACAAAAACTTTAATACAAATTTAATTTTTCGTTCAAAATAAAAATTATTTTTTCACATTATCGCCAACTACAATATAAATATATGTATTAAAAGAAATTTTCAAAAAAAATATTTTGTGTCGACTTTATTGGACTTAGCCTCGATATCCATCATTTTTACTTACACTGGATAATTATCCAGGCTAAGTCGTACATTTTTAACTCAAAATTATTTTTTTTTTCATTTATTTTCACTCACACATTGACATTGCTTTTGGCGACAATTTTAAAAAAGAATTTTTTATTTTGAGTGAAATTTTAACATTTTATTTAGATTTTTGTTATCGCAGCTTAGTTATACAGTCTTAAAGAAAAACAGCCATAATATTGATGTATCTTCTTTTAATCATCGAGACCAAAATTAAAAATAAATGACTATTTGTAAAACGTAAGCGAAATGATAAATTGTATAAAAGTACTCTTGACAAATTTTCACGCAGGGTATAGAACTTTAAATCGCAGAAACCCATTGTGGAATACAAAGGTTTGAATATAGACTTGTGAGGAGGATTTTCAATTATTGTAGAAATTCAAATGCCTATAACTCTGCAACTATAATTTTAAGATTTTGTTCCTAAAACACGTGACAATTTTTAGAGAACTATATTACCGGAGATTTTCAGACAAATAGGACTCATGTGATTTTTTTGGAGTTGACTTGATATATGATCTTGGTTAACGCAACCCTAGATGTACTCAACTCCTCGATTATCGCAACACTTCAAATTTCAAAATTTTATGTTTTCTGTTGTAATCGTTTCTAAGATTACAAAGAATTGTTAATTTAATAAAAATATTAAAGTCGAGTCTTATAATTCTAAGACGAACCAGACTCTGTTTCGATTTTTAAAATGACTTTAAATAAGAATTTAGCAAAATATTTTTGGAAAATTTGGTCATGTACACTTATTTTACTTTAGCTTATTGCCACTACATCTGTTCTTGCAACTAATCCATTTTATATTAACTTCAGTAATCGAGGTTGAACTAACTCATATAACACTATGCAATGTATATGTACGAGTCCTAAAATAATTATTTTTTTATTTTGATACATAATGATTCAAAAAATCAACAAAATATTAATGGATATCTTTTAATTGAAAGATATTTAAAAAATTATTCGAATTCAAGTTTTTGTCGAAAGTATCTTTAATATTGAATATTACCTTCACGTGGAAGCAGTGGCTTAGGAACAGTCGACAACAAATTGGAAAACCAATTTTTTGAAAAAAAAACGTTTTTGTCGCCACGAAAAAACCACATAAAAAATATTTTGTTCCATTTTTAATAGCTAGTACCCTAAAGAAGAAATCAATGCTTATTTGAGTGGATAAATGTATAAGTTATGGATTAATATAAAAGAAAATTTTAAAAAAATATGTTGTTTAAATATATCTTACCTCTGGCACGATAAAAACCTAATAAAACCAGAAACTTAAATATATTTTCTAATAGCTGTCATCATGACAAAGAAACTGAGACCTGGTATTGTATGTATGAATTAATGTAAAAAGTAAAAAAATATGTTTTTTTTATCGTACAAGAAAAATTATACATAAAAATATTTTTTAATGTTCTACAAAGTTTTACATTTACCCATACATATCTTTCAAATAACCATTTTTTTCTTAACATATTTTTTGCGATTTTTATAGGGGTTTTCATGCCAACAAAAAATCTTTTCAAATCTTTTGGATTTGTTCAGCTTGATTTCTTTGAAAAACTGATGTGGTAATGGTTGTCAAAGACATCTGAAATATTAGGAAAATTAAATAAAATAAAACTAACAACACCAGTTTTTCCATTGACCTAAGCTGAACAATGCAAAAAAATTATTAAAAATAAAAAGGTCAATAGTACACACATCAAAAATATTTTTTCTTAAATTGTTGTCGACTTTTCCTAACTAACTTTTTCTAAGTAAAGGTGATATTCAGAATATGTGTAGCCCTAATTCAACCTACTGGTTAACTTATAACAGTGTAAACCCTGTCACTTACTTACACTGTCAAAATAATAGTACAAATATTAAAGATACCTACGATACTAAAATTGAATTTTAGTAAAAATTGGCTACTGGATCCGTTGGATGGATCGCGAAAAAAATAGATAACAAAAATATTACGAGTACAAATCATTTTAGCCATATTTTGCAAAAATTATCCAACTTGTATTTTTAGCTTACCGTGTTCTAAAGAATTTTATTGTAGAAACAGATCGATCTTCCAAAAACATGGATCAATTTTATTTAAACGGGAAGAGCATTATTTTAAACTTTGGTGTCTACGGTGACCCCCACTAAAATTTTCCGACAATATTTTTGTGAAACATTTTAATCCTTAAATGTCCTTTTTGGACTTTTATTGATTTTCCCAAAAAAAGGTCAGATTGACTCATACAGAGACGAGCTAGACGATTAAGATCTTCCACAAAAATTATCCTCATAAGATTGCACAATATAGTTCTGACAATAAGAATTCTCTCAGACATTAACATACAATACTTTTCTCACTTAGTATGCTCCCTTAAACCAAAAAAATAAGACTTTGACCCACTGTAAAAAGAAACTTAGACCAGCTGGACTATAATTTATTCTGCAAAAGTGATCAACATGCCCTTTCAGAAAAATGGGGTCGCTATTCTGTCCCATTCAAAAAGTCTTAATTTGTTGGACAAGGTATTTTTAATTGTGATTTGAAGGAAGGCTCGTAAAAGACTGCCGGCCATATCGTAGGCAAATACAAAATTATTGTAAATATTTATTATTGTACACAATGATTTGACGTTTACGTCATCTTCAACGCAGTATGCCACGTCTTACAGTTCCAATCACTTTCTCTCGCGAATTTCTATTTTTATTGCCTTCATTTTACTTCTCTGGTTATATAGGTTCGCGATACTGTGTGTTCTTTGTGTAGAATTTTTATTATTGTAATCATTAAACTTACTTTAATTGCAATGAAAATTATTTCGACAATAACACACGGTGCGTATGATTAATATTCCAACGAAAGGCATATCTATCATACGCCATAGTGCCCGAACTATAATGGCATCTGCAAGCATAACTATTTCTGTTGTTGCAAGTGCTATAAATTCATGGCCATCATGCACAATTTGATCGGAAATCTTCAACGCTCTTGACAGATGGCCAAGCTTAAAATGTTCTTTCCATCTTCACAAGCATTCATCTTACGGATCACTCGCAGAGAAAACAAAATGGTTATGTCAACTTGAAACTCTCACAAGTGCAGCACTTAGCACAGCAATCATAACAAGCACTTGTCACGACGTTTGTCTCTATCTGTGTGAGTGTGTGTGTGTGAGCATACGCCCACACTTGTGCATGTGTGTGATTGTGTAGTGCAACTTCTAAATGATATTTATATTTAAACACTTGACAAGAACGGCAACAACATGTAAACATATGTACGTATGTATGTATATGAAAAATGCATGAGAAAACAACATCCACGGACCGATGCGGAAAGTAACGCCATTCACAAGGAAGACAAATCTCAAACACTTGCCAAAGCGAGTGTCAGACGGACTGAAGCACTGGCGACATCACTCACTCGCCACGTTCTAGCACACATTCACGCACGCATACCCCCATACACACACACGGACGTGAGCACCCGCTCCCATGCACATATGGAAGTGCAAGGTAATGCTGAGTAAACTTACGCTGCAGTCAAGGTGAAATATTAGAAACCATTAACAACAGCCAACAGTGGCGGAAACACACACTGGTCACAGCTGCACTACGAGCATATTGCATTAGCGTATGCTTATGCATAGTGCGGGGCCTTTGAATTGTGACGGATAACTCAAAAACTCGGTGGTGTATTGGAACTCAAATAAAGAGGGATACTGATCAAATCTGAATTTGTTGTCAGAGATTTCAGAACGCATTTTAGACAAGACAGAAGCAAAATTATTTTTTTTTTGTGTTGAAAAATTGCAAATAGGGGAAAGGAGCTGTCTTGGCTGTCCGTGGGCCAAAATTATTCAAGAAGGCATGAACACATATAAATAATTAACATTATTAAAAGTTAAAAGTAAATTATTGCAATGTAAATTAAACAAGTAAAGAAGGCGTTTAGTTCCTCCGGGCCGACTTTTATATACCCTCCACCATGGATTACATTCCACAGAGGCTGTCGATTTTCGTAAAAGTGCAGTAACATTACAAAAATGTAATTTTTTTTAATATAACCAAAACAAATAAAAATATTGAAAAAATAATTTTATAAATAAATATAATATTTGTATTATTTCAAACTATGCTTTAAGGCAAGGCTACCAATACCTTTATACTATATACATATGTATATCGAAATAATACACCAAGTCAATTAAAAAAAAATAAATATTCTTATATTTCAACTGGGACATTGTCCTGGCTGCAATATGGTATTGCATCTATATTTAATAAAATACACATTTATTTACAAATGGCATGGTAACATTTATTACTTGGCTGCAGACTACCACTATCATGATTTCCACCCTGTCAAAGGTCTCGTGCAGGTGGCTTCGCAACGACTTTTCAACAACATACCCGGCCTCTTTAAATAAATGATTCTCACAAACGAAACGAGAAGCACAACTCACTTGCCGAATATCCGTTTTAAAAAAATCCCACCAAGTAATAAAGCACTCATGCCAACTTACAAGTACAAATTTTGAAAATCCATTATCTCTCATGTAAATAGTGCAAGATAACCTAATTCCATGATTCAAACAATTTTTGCCGTAAAAGTAAAAAAGTACGAATTTGGAAAAATCATTTTATTTTACGTGTCTATGCCATTTGGTAGGTATCATTTCATCATTATCCCCTTTTTTCCATTTTACCCCCTTAAGAGTATGACATTCGTTTAGTTGGTACCATTTTTATCCCTCTGATCCCATTGTATCCCTTGGAAGTAGGAATTTGGAACATTTTTTTATTTTTCGTGTCTACACAGTCAGAGGAAAGTATACTTTGAATTCCATGGCTCTAGCTGCGGTTATTTGGTTGGTAAAATTGTTATCCCTTTTTCCATTTTTACCCCATTACCCCATTTTTTACGTGTCTACGCAATCAGAGGAATGTATACACCGAATTTCATTATTTTAGGTGCAGTCGTTTGGTTGGTACCAACAGACCGGCGGACATGGCTAGATCGTCTTAGAATTTTATGACGATCAAGAATATATACACTTTATAAGGTCTCAGGTCGATCTTTCAGGGTGTTACAAACGGAATGACAAAGTTAGTATATTTCCATCCTGAAGGTGGATAAAAAAGTAAAATAAATTTACAACTGCAGGCGGAAGAGAAAGTGGCAAGCCAAACAATGATTGTAATATAATTGACATATAATTTCTATTCAAATTCGAAATTCAATAAATTTGAAAAAAAAAATCGGTTCAACAATTCATTTTGCACCGGTATAGGTCACTCCACTAAGAATTTCTTTTACTTATACTTTGCGCGATATTGTATCTGTAAAATAATTCAATGACCGGATGCTACGAAAACATTTCGCGAAAGCGTTTTAGCCCCCCCTTTTCCAAGGAACATACAACATTCGCACCTGCTGTTCATTGCATTCTATTGCATTGCATTGCCCTGTAACCAGATACACTCCAACGAAACGAATGCATTGCAATTGCTAAGCATCTGGCACTTGAGCACCAGGCACACAAGATGATGCGAAAGATGATACTACCCCTGCTCAGCAGCCAAGGATGGGCCATGCTTCAAGTGGATGTTACACTTAAAGTGTTGCAGCATGAAAGCCAACACACACACAACGAAAAAAACAACAGAGACAAGAATAAGATGATGATGCTAAAGCTGCTTAACTTTTCAGTAAATACGTTAAAGATTCTCCATCTTCCATCAGCGTCGAGTCTTCAAGTGTTCAAGTGGCTCTTCGCAATGAAAGGTTAAAGATAAATGACGCAAATATGTACTTACGATTGTACAACACAAAAGGCATTTAATTATTTAGCGCCGTGAATGAATGGCAACTTATTCATGACAATTGTCACAATCCCCCAAAGACACGGAACATGATTTTAAATTGTTACAAATTAAATGGCTGCGTGTTAGGCGACGACACCGACTGTGCCGCTGAGTGTGTGTGTTGGAATGCGTGGGCTGGTGTTGGTTTTCGCCATAATGTGGCCATTTTCCCAATAGATTGAAAGCAAAACACAAAGTGACACTTAAAAAGCACACGCTCATACACACACACATGAGAACATGGAAGTATGCTCACACGCACACAAACACCCAATATGACTGAGAGTATGTCAATCTCTCGTTTCTGTGAACGGAAACAGGAAATGAAATGTCTGTCACATACCAATATCAAATAAACACTTTATCATTAATACACACACACACTCAACCACAATGGCAGTGAGCAAAGCACATCAAAATCGTCATCATCATCATCATCATCGTTTCCAAGGATTTAATTCATTTCTTCACTAGACACTCATACACACACGCACATACCCCCAGTACGTGTGACTATGCATCTGTATCGAGCATCGACCATCGAGCCTGTGTTTGGGCTCATTTGAACAATGTGTCAAACTGGTACTTCCAACCAGTGCGTGTCTGAGAGTTCCTTTAGATGTATGTATGTGCTTGTGTGTGTGCGCGCGTGGCAATGAAATTTGGTAACAATTGTTTCCAATTGCCACATCTGCACATAAACACTAACGTGGACCGAAATTACATCACAAAAAATAATAGGGTAGTAAATTTTTGGATTAATTCAATTATTTTTTTAAACTATGTTAACTCCCATTCGTTCGTGTGAATCATTTACAGAGTGTGGATATTTGATTGAAAAGTTGCTGCGAAGCCACCTGAAGAAGGTTGTCAGGGGCCGGAAATCATGATAGTTTTGGTGTACATCCAAGTAATAAATATCTCCATGCCATTTGTAATAGAATATATTTTTTTAAACTTTCACTTAGAAACAGGTGTTTAGGAAGACTCCCACAATTGAGAAAATCTATGGAAAAATGTAGAAATTATTACCTTTAAGGGGTTACAGAGCCTTGATTTTTTTATTTTAGGCTGTTTTGATTTAAGGTCTTGTTCAAAAGTTATGCATTTTTTTGGCCAAAATTTTGATGAAAATTCGTTTTTTTATTCAAATAGCTGTCATATTTGCAAAAAATATAAAAAAAACAAAATAGAAAAAAAACGTACGGTGGACGATAGCCATAACCTTCCTGAATAAGAACAAAATTGTCTGAATTTTCCCGATGATGTAGGGTTTTCAAAACATGGTTAAACTTGACCGCCCATATCTCCGCCATTTCGTGACATTCCCAATTTTTTTCTTTCTTAAAGATTGTCCAAAGTGTTCTTTATACATGTACATTAAAAGATTTTTCCTAAGATTTAAAAAACTAGAGAAAAAAAATATTAAAAAACAAGTAAGAAGGCGTTAAGTTCGGCCGTGCCGAATCTTATATACCCTCCACCACGGAGTGCATTCCACAGTATTACCAGTAGATTAAAGAATGTCGAGGGAATGCGAATTGCAAATATCAAGTAAATACAAGCTAATATGTTCAAAAAACATGCTGAAATACTCTAAATATTAGGGGTATTTTCAGTACTTGTGAGGGAAAAATTTTTCCCTCTGGACCGATTTCGTCCACTTTCAATCCCAAGCGATCTACAACCATAAGACACATTTAGGAAAATTTTTAACCTTCTAGCTCATTTCGTTCGGCCGCTATCGTGCTTTCAACAGACAGACGGACAGACGGACATGGCTATATCGTCTTAGAATTTTACCACGACCCAGAATATATATACTTTATTTATATTAGAGTGGCTTCTTTTGTGAGGGTGGAAAAAATGTTGTTGATGTTCCCGACTAAAATGAAAGTTTAGTTTGTTTTATGTGTTCTCCTAAAATATTTCGCGTTTATCATTGTCCATTCGTGAGCTGGACGTGTTCAAAATAACCTCAATAAATCAGGTTTTTCTTGAATAAAATTCACCATGAGAATGGTATTGAGAAAAAACCCGCTAGGAATTTAAATCCGACCCGAGCCTTATGAAACCATATTAAAAACTAGCAATATGACCCATTATAAAGGACAGATTTATACTATTTTAGTGCAATTTTTGATGCATTTTTTCTAAAAACCGCAAAACCACATCCTCATTTTTAGTTCGATTTTTTTAGGGACTCATTGGAGAGTTATTGATAACCAATTGAAATTTTTAAAATTTGCTTATATAAAGCTAATTTTTGGAAAT
This sequence comes from Polietes domitor, assembly GCA_947397865.1. Classification (NCBI taxonomy): domain Eukaryota; kingdom Metazoa; phylum Arthropoda; class Insecta; order Diptera; family Muscidae; genus Polietes; species Polietes domitor. Next base: position 5,749,389 of record OX377622.1, on the reverse strand, counting down.
AAATTCAACCATTTAAAATTTTCTCCTATAAAAAATAAAACATGAATAATCTACATAAACTTTATAAAATTAATAAATTTGAAATGGTTGTTTATGCTTAATTAACATAGATAGACGCATGAAATTAAAAGTATATTTAGCAGATGTTCTTCGCTTTCATTTGATACCCATATCGACATTGTATGATACGCAAAAGTACGAAACAAAATTATTGAAACATTTACATCCTTTGGAAATTAAAAGGCCTGTAAAAAAGACAAACGATGACGAAATAAAAAACTGTGTATGAGTTTTCCTATTAGTGACCTATAGTTTCACTTCTATATAATTTCGTTCTTGGGAGGGAAATCATGTCGCACGGTTTTATTGTAACATCTTATGTGAAGTTTTCCTCCCAACTTATTCATTGAAAGACCAAAATTGCAGATGTTAATTTTCAAAAATTAGCTTTTTGTAAGACTAGAATGTGTTTACGATGCAAATAACCCCATATTTCAGTTTTTACATCACATTTAACCCACTGAGAACCAACATTAAGAAAAAAATTGTAGGCCCTTGATGGGTTAGGAAGTTCTAAAAATTGGAATTGGCGATCAATACCTCTTCAACGATCCAACAAAAACAGAAATCGAACTAAAAATATGGAAGTTTTTGCGGTTTTTATAAAAAAAATGCAACAAAAATTGCAAAAAAATGTTAAAATTCTATGGTTTGATAAGGCTCCGACCAGATTTTAATTTCTAGCAGTTTATTCTAAATACAATTCTCATCGTGAATTTGATTGAAGAACAACCTGATTTATAGAGGTTATTTTGAACACGTCCAGCTCACGAACGGACAATGATAAAAGCGAAATATTTTGGGAAAACACATAAAACAAAAAAATCTTTCATGTTAGTCGAGAACATCCACTACTTTTATTTTGAAGCCACACTAATGTATATATGTAAAAGATCTAAGGATAAACGTATGAGTTATGGCACTATTTCTAGACGCAAACGATTTAAAAAAAAACATATTTTTTAATTTTTGTTTAACTAACGCGATAAATTCCTTAACAAATTAGATAACAGAATGTGTTAACCTCTTAACGAGGAAAATCTATGGATAAACAAGTAAGGAAAGGCGGGCCGACTATATGATGCACTCCACTTTTTCTTCGAATACAATTCAATTTGATAAAAAAAGTGAAAATGGGAAGGATTTTTGTATATTTCCTAACCATAGGCTAATATGACCTGACCCACTTTGTAAAATCGAGAAGAAGAATATTTGTATCGGGGCTATATCCAAACATGGAATGAAGTATCCCACTTACATAATAGGTTCTTCCAGTTCAAGTATTACGTGTTATGCTCAATTTGAAGAAATTTGAAGAAATTCGGTGAAATTATTTGGTTTCTGGGGCGGAAAAATATAAGCCAGGAGCGAAATTGTTAGGGGAACTATATAACAATCTGAACCGATCTGTTCCATTTTCACCATGGATGTTTTTAGTCAAAATATAAGATATTTTGCAAGATTTGAAAAAGTCAAATTGGGAGCGAAATTTGTATGGGAGCAATATGTAAAACTGAACCAATTTCACCAATTTTCACCATGGGTGTTTCTAGTTGAAATATAAGATAGTTTACAAGATTTGAAGAATATCTGTTAAAAAATGTGGTTTATAGTGTGAAAAAAGTCAAATCGGCAGTGAAATGTGTGTGGGAGCTATATATAAATCTGAACATATCTGACCCATCTTCACTATGGTTGTTTATAGTGGAAATATAAGAGATGTTTTGTCGATTTTGAAGAAAATCTGTTAAAATATGTGGTATCTAGAGTGAAAAGAGACAAATCGGGAGTGATATTCCTATGGGGCTATATCTAAATAGCGTTCGTCCTTATCCCGAAAATCTTCGTTGTACAATGTTTCATTTGGTTCTGGCTACAATTGCCACCTGTACTTTGATTACAAGAATAGATGGTCGGATGGACAGACAGGCGGACTGACGGACATTGCTAAATCGATTCACAAAGTTGATTCTAAGTCGATCGGTATAATTAACAATGGGTCTATCTCGCTTCCTTTTGGGTGCTACAAACAAATGCACAAAGACATAATACTCTCGTGGAGTGTATAAAAAATATGCAGCTATTACTTAATCCGTTAAAAAAAACAAAATGACATACTTCCACTACTTACACAATAAGGGTCAATGCTTCTACATTAATCCACAGATCCTATTCTGTTAACTAATTTGTACACAGCTAAATATTAAAATATCATGATTTTTTAAATTGTTTGCGCCTAAATTCTGCATATATCTTTTATATATAGAAATTGTTTTCATCGCTAGAATGTTAGCTATTAAAAAATAGGACATTTTTTCTATTTATACACTCACTCTGCAGTATAGTAGGGTATGTATAATTTGGACCAGAAAAAAAGTGTAACGTATTGACGAAGTGTCTTAAGTATGTTTGGACAAAATCCGTTAGACAACATTTTAAGCTGTTCGCGCCACGACCGTGCGTCCGTCTGTCTGTCGCGATACGATAAACTTAACACTTGGTAATAATTTCCCCAAACTTAGTTTAAGTTCGAAGATGGGCGAAATTGCCACGCCCCACACAAATGACCCTATTTTTATGTTAAATAAAAATCAATCAAACTTCCACACTTATTTTCGGAATTAGCTACACGCCCCTCCCCCAGTACCTCCACACAAATTACCCTAATCAACGTAAAATTGAAGCTGCTACAACTTATATACAGATGATCGGAATACTCTGAAATTTTACCGTTGACAATTCTTTTATTAATATAAATTCCAAAGGGGTAGTCAAAATCAATTGCAATTTCATATTTGAAAATGTTTTTATAATCACTTTAAACCCTATTTTGTACCTCTCACACAATTGTCTCTATCCTAGGTAAAATTAAATCCTTTAAACTCCTATACCGGTGCCTTCAAATTTGATCGTGTTTTTACAATTTTTTACAAATGTGGAAGCTGGTCCAATTGCCACAAACTTCTAGTTCCACCCACACACATAGTGAGAGTATATACATAAAGAGTGATTTTTTTGAGGTTAGGATTTTCATGCATTAGTATTTGACAGATCAAGTGGGATTTCAGACATGGTGTCAAAGAGAAAGATGCTCAGTATGCTTTGACATTTCATCATGAATCGTCTTACAAACGAACAACGCTTGCAAATTATTGAATTTTATTATCAAAATGCGTGCTCTGTTAAGAAAGTTCATTGCGCGCTTCCATTTTATGGTCAGTTTAATCGACCCACTGAAGCGGCTATTCGGGCTATTGTGACTAAATTTCGCACCAAATTTACATTGTTGGACATTAAACCACCAACACGATTACGTAGAGTGCGAACTGAAGAAAATATCGCAGCTGTATCGGCCAGTGTTAATGATGACCACCAATTTTCGATTCGTCGCCGTTCGCACCAATTGGGTCTCTGTTACTCAAAAACGTGGAAATGCCAAAATTGGACTAAGCGGATGGACCACCTAAGACGCAGCCGCGGTCAACATTTAAATGAAATTATCTTCAAAAAGTAAATGTCATGGACCAATCTAACGTTTCAAATAAAGAACCGATGAGATTTTGCAAATTTTATGCGCTTTTTTAAAAAAAAAAGTTATCAAGCTCTTAAAAAATCACCCTTTATAAGTAGATTTGACCGACTGAAACTTACTTACTTGTTATACCCTACACCACTTCGTATTATAAGTTAGTTTCGCGCCAAATGTTTGTAACACCAAGAAATAATCGAGCTAGACCCACCTTTAAGTATACGGATCGGCTTAGAATCACCAGCTGAATCGATTTAACGATGTCTGTCTGTCTGTCTGTCCGTCCGTCCGTCTGTCCGTCTGCTGTACATCTAAGCTTGTTTGCACTCTACAGGTCGCAATTGTAGACCGATTGTCATGAAACTTGGCAGAAGTTATTTTTTCTGGCCAAGAACCATCGGTATTGAATTTGGAGGAAATCAGTTCAGATTTAGATATAGCTCCCATACAAATGTCGCTCCCGATTTGACTTTTTCCGCCCTATAAAGCACATATAGTACCCGATTTTCTTCAAATTTGGCTTAACATCTTATAATCAAACTAGAAATACCTGTGGCGAAAGCGGGTTAGATCGGTTCAGATTTAGATATAGCCCCCATACAAATGTCGCTCCCGATTTCACTTTTTCCTCTTCAGAAACCACATATTGTACCCGATTTTCTTTAAATTTGCCACAACATCTTATAATCGTACTAGAAACACTTATGCTGAAAGTGGGTAAGATCGGTGCAGATTTAGATATAGCCCCCATACAAATGTTGCCCCCGATTTCACTTTTTCCGCTTTAGAAACCACATATTGAACCCGATTTTCTTTAAATTTGGCACAACATTTTATAATCGAACTAGAAACACTTGTGCTGAAAGCGGGTAAGATCGGTTCAGATTTAGATATAGCCCCCATACAAATGTCGCTTCCGATTTCACTTTTTCCGCTTTAGAAACCACATCTTGTACCCGATTTTCTTTAAAATTGACACAACATCTAAAAATCCAACTAAAAAAACCTACCTACTTTACTCGGAATATCTGCTGGAAAATTGGATCAATTACTTTATTATTTGCCATATTCATTAAATTTGACTAAAGATGAATTGATAGTAACTGTATAATTTATATGAACTACATAAAATTGCTCCCATGAAATACCTGGGTTTAGTAATCAAAGCGATGTATACATGCAGGGAGTGGTGTAGGGTATTATATAGTCGGCCCCGCCCGACTTTAGCCTTTCCTTACTTGTTTTTTTATGGGTTTTTTCATGGCTGTAAAAACGATTTTTACAAAAAATAAATCAATTTTTTCTCAGTTTTTTGGGGACTGATCCCAAATCACTACATGTACGCTTTATAATTAACTTTAATTGAACATAATTGATCGGAGCTATATTCCCCAAATAAGAAAACAAATCGTCCGCTAAATACTATTTTGGTCCAAACGTCATTTTGAACAAATAGGATATAGACCAAAATAGCACTAAGTCAACGATGTAATAATAGTATACGACAATGTACAAATTAAAATACAATACTGAATAATTTTCTCTAGGGCCATGAAACATATGATCGCGGATCATGACCTTATTATTGAATATTTTATCGGTCGCTGTAATTTCTAAAAAAAATCACATTCTTTCTGATTTAGGACCACACAAAATTGCACACACACACATACACCCCTTCCTCTTGTTCAGCATAGCTGTACACGAGTTAAATCATAAATTTTATTACTCTTTGAATGTGTTTGCAGTGCGTTCGTGTGTGTCTATGTGTGTATATGCATATGATATTTGGTAATGATGATTAAGATGGTGGCGTTGCAAGTGTATATTTGTCTGCATAAATCACTTCCACTAGGGGTGACAAACGAAGGACTGGTTCTCGACAATAAAATGATGCAGTGGAGATTGAGAACTCTCTGTTCTGATCCTTTAATCGATTTCCTTCAAATAGGATACATCTTATTAAGTTTATTACTTTTAATATCGTGGTCAAGGGCCGATCTTGCACAAAACCAAACCAAAAAAAACTTAAATAAAGATTCTCGCAATTCCCAACCTGACAAAATTAAATTAACTGGCTACGCAACCAAAAAGAAAACATTTTATATTCGCCATCAATTTTCGTCGAAGATACTTTTTATATTAGTGGTGTAATTTTTGGATTATGAGTCCTACAAAATGGTCTCGTTTTCTTCGTTAGTATATTTTTTAGATTCTTTAAATTTTTACTTTTTTTATTCTCACTCGACATCCCTATCTTCAACATAGTTTCAGTTGTGCAAATAGCATTTTGAAAACTTTTAAGTGGTTTTATATGTAAATAAGTCACAAAGTAAAGATTTTTTATATGTCAGAACATTTGTCACTTGTATTGAATTCAAATGGGTAGAGTCATAGTTCGGTACGACTGTAGTTTCTCGCTTTCTCGTTGAATAATTTGACTGCAGAGACAACATTTGCTTTATGTATGAAGTCTAACATGCCGAAATTATGTCCAAATATAAAGAATGTTCTAGTATATCACATGGTAGTACTATCGGGAGTGTTTATCAACAGGAGGTTTGTTGTGGAACTAGTTGACATAAACTCTCAAGATGTCAGAAGGGCGAACGTCAAATTCTATTCAAATTGTGTAAACCAGAAATGTCAAGTTACTTTAATGTGAATATTCCTTAGTAGGAATTTTAATATAATTTTTACTATATCGAATTTATTTCAAATTACTTTTAATCCATTATAACTTCCTTTTTCGTACCTTCAATGTGATATATATTTAGGTATCACATTAAAGGGGAGAATATTTGTTAAAAATACTTTCAATTTCATGGTTCTTTCTGTATTAGTTTAGCTTAACAACCATTTCAAGTTTCCCCCTTACTTTCATTTTTTTCATATTTTAATTTTTAATGCGGACATTCGAAAAGGATGATAATGCTAAACTAATACAGATAGAACCATGAAATTTAAAGTATTTTTATATATTTGACAGTCATATCGGTATCGTAGGGTGTGAATAAGTATTTTCATTAGTTTGAAACATTTTATTGAAGCTTTGTAGTCCATTTAAGGGCAACAGGACGAGTAAATGCGAATAAACTCAATTTTGACTGTGGTTATAGACGTAAATAATACGATTCAAGTGTAACAACTTTTTATACACTCCACTAGAGTATTATGTCTTTGTGCAGTTGTTTGTAACACGCAAAAATTATACCGAATCGATTTAGCAATGTCCGTCCGTCTGTCTGTCCATCTATTCTTGTAATCAAAGCACAGGTCGCAATTGTAGCCAGAACCAAATGAAACATTGCACAACGAAGTTGGGATAAGGACGAACGCTAATTAGATATAGCCCCCATACGAATTTCATTCCCGATTTGTCTCTTTTCACTCTAGATACCACATATTTTATTCATATATTTCCACTATAAACACCCATGATGAAAATGGGTCAGATCGGTTCAGATTTATATATAGCTCCCACACAAATTTCACTCCCGATTTGACTTTTTCCACACTATAAACCACATTTTTTAACAGATATTCTTCAAATCTTGTAAACTATCTTATATTTCAACTAGAAACACCCATGGTGGAAATGGGTGAAATTGGTACAGTTTTATATATATGTAGCTCCCATACAAATTTCGCTCCCAATTTGACTTTTTCCGTTCTAGAAAGCACATATTTTATAAGATTGTCTTCAAATTTGACAAAACATTTTATATTTAAACTGGGAACACTTGTGGTGAAAATAGGTCAGATCGGTTAAGATTTATTCTAAAAACCCCATGTTTTAACAGATGTTTCTCAAATCTTGCAAAATATCTTATATTTCGACTAAAAACACCCATGGTGAAAATGGACCAGATCGGTTCAGATTTTTATATAGCTCCCCTAACAATTTCGCTCCCGGCTTAACTTTTTCCGCCCCAGAAACCAAATAATTTCACCAAATTTCTTCAAATTAAGCTTAACACGTAATACTTGAACTGGAAGAACCTATTATGTAGGTGGGTTACTTCATTCCATGTTTGGATATAGCCCCGATACAAATATTCTTCTCGATTTTACAAAGTGGGTCAGGTCATATTAGCCTATGATTAGGAAATATACAAAAATCCTTCCCGTTTTCACTTTTTTATCAAATTGAATTGTATTCGAAGAGAAAGTAGAGTGCATCATATAGTCGGCCCGCCCGACTTTAGCCTCTCCTTACTTGTTTTAAATTGTCGTACGGTGTTATAACATAATTTTAGCACCATGTATTTGTGGTTAATTATTCTATTGTCACATCCACCGTTATGGGTACTATAAATCGTAAGCACTATAAGGGTGTTAAAGGAAGGTATTTCAATGGAATAAAATTGAAAATTTATTGAAATTTTAGATTTATATTACTTTTAGTTTTTAAGCAAGTATGTAAGGATATGTTTCTATAGACTATTGAAATAAATAAATAAAATAGCCACAAATTGGTCAGATGTGAAAACGCTATTATCAATTGTTCTGGAAGTCAACCCACTGTGTTATCGCAATATTTTTTTAGTAACGAGGCTCTTTTTTGTGCTCTACATGCACATGTAATGTACAGTAATGTATGGAGTGCAGAGAATCCACAAGAAATGCACGAGGAACCGTTACAACCAGAAAAAGTCTGTGTTGGGCGTGCTTTATGGGCCAATAGAATCGGTTGTCCTTACACAAAGAACACACAAATCAGACTCGTTTATTCCAGTTTTTAATCAATTTGACCAACAAAACAAACAATTTATATTTTCAAAAAAAATCAAATCGTAGAATGCCGACTAGAAAATGTTTAATATATTTTGTAGTCTCTTATGTTGACTTCATAAAGTTTTTCCATGCTATTGCGGTAAATGTCGAACATTTTAGTAAAAATCCAAAATTTTGCACCATATTTCCCCATTTTAAGAATTTGGATGGACAAAAAATATAAAAACCAATTTTTGCGGAGAAATCTACACAATAATTTAGTCAAAATATTCCAATTTTCGTAGATTTTATGCACGCAATGTTCAATGTTTACCTCGTAAAAAAATCCCACAATTCATTAAACGGAGGCAACTTTTTAATTTTTTGAACATTGTCGAAATCTAAAATAAAACTCCTTGTTTCCTTTAATAGGCGGTAACTAACTGAATAAATAACAAAAGCTTAATATAAATTTGCTAAAAATCAATGACCATTGAACACAGTTTTCTTCAGTTAAAAAATATTCCAAAACTCCATATAATAGGTGTCGTCAATCAATACATCCAATATGTATTTTTAAATTTTCAATTTTTACTCTCATGTCATAATAAAACCTCAACTCCCTAAAGTATGCTTTGAACAAATACAGTAATTGTGAACAATAAAGAGCAATTTTTAGTTGTCTTTTGCTATAAAGGTTTTACCATTTCTGTAATTAAATAGTTATTTGCTGGTATAAGCAGAATTTTCGTCTCACAATGATTGAAAAAGACCCCGATGTATCAATATTTATAAATATCAAGACCTGGATCGATCTTGAGATTGTACTTTTAAACTGGGGAAAATGAAGCATTCTGTATTAGGACAACCGTCAATAAAGGAAACTGAAAACAGATTTACACGCAAAAGAACACGTCAAGAGTTCTTATTTCCATGAAACGTAATTGCAATATAATAACCTTTAAATGATGAAATTTTCAACGTTTCTAACTGTTGTGAACAATACATGCTTCCACGGCAATATTTTGCCACGACATCGCTCAAACTTTTTAGACTACTCTTAATTGAAATGTTCTTTACAGAATTCAATCATGAAAACAGAGATTTTGGGGCATGAAATTTGGGAGCTGACAAACCACTGTATGACGCTCACAAGCTTCAAACTATATTCAGGCACTAATGGTATAAAATTATCTTTCTAATAAAGTCAGTTTTCAGTTTAAATTTATACAAATTTCAATTTAAATCTACACATGTGTGAAAACACCCTTTACTTGTATAATTGTGTTATTAGCCAATTATCATGGGATTAGTTAAAGTAAATTTACATTTATGTTAATCTCTGGCAAAAATGCATTTGGACACAACAACCATAATAACATAATTACATGCCACAGGATTAACACAAGTGACAATCATTTAACGAAATCATAGGTATTTGCATTAACATAAAACAAAAAATGTATATTTATGAAGGCAAGCTCTTCTAGGGGTGGTCAAAACTGAACATATGTCAGCATATTCCTCCCGTTTTGATAAACAACAGCTATAGTTGTCAAAATCCACACAAACTGACTGCTGCACTAGATTTGGTGAAAATTGGTTAAAAAATTACTTTTTTCCTGCATGGTTAGATATCCCAGTGAGGTGTCGGTTATATAAAAAAGCGGAACCCATGATCGGTAAAACAATAAAGTAAATTTTAAATGACTTATTTTGAAGCCTTTCGTTAAGACCAGAGCTATGTTGCCTTATACTCTTACTTCCTACAATCATTTATTTTTTGTATTATTTGATGCCAAACAAAACTAAAGAAATCTTAAAATCTCTACAAACCTGAAAAAAGTTGTTGTGCACATAAACTGGACTAGGTCATCATCCAATGGGCATTGACAGGTTTTCCAAAAAACAAATAAACGTTTTTAATGAAAATTACACCGATATTCCAACAGCTCAGCGCCGGAATTCATCTACATACACACACATACACATATCCGTCGATAAATGTGAATGTGTATGTATTTACTCATGGCTTTATCTTTTTAATAAATATTTATGGCGCCAGCATTCACTTCGTGTTGGTGGAGTTAAAAGTATTTTTTATATGCAGTTCGGCCGATGTTTTAAATAATCCATTTTCAACATAAATAAATATAAAAACAAATATGTTTACCATCAAGATACACATGTATTAATATTGGCATGAATACGAGAACGTCCAGGCGTATTGCCGCAACACGTGAGGCCACACTGTCCAGCTCTGAAACTGAGGCATTCATAATTTCATTTTATTTCTCATCTCATTCATGCAGTATGATTTGAGAGATATCTGTAATTAAATGTAAACAATTTTGAGCCTATTACTCAGGATTTTCGTCAGAACACTTCAGATTTTCTTTCTTTTGAAAGCCGCAAGGAAATTTCATTTCCATTTGTTTTTTATTTACTCAAATATCCTCATCTCTGGCTTATGTCAGTCGCCTATGCAGGATATTTTTACATTGTAATGCAGACATGATGGATGTCATTTGCACTGCTCTGGCTCTGTCTGTGGGGCACCCACATACATCCATCCATTTATAAATAATAACAACAACAACACTGACTATAACTGAAGCATCTTGGCTTGTAATTAATAAATTTATGACACCATAACCACAGAGCCAACCACCACAACGAAGGAAACCTTTCTTTCGCTCGGTCATTATTTTAACATTTCATCATCAGCAATTCATGATTCCTGTTGTGCTCATCTATCTGTCAGTATGTCTGTCATCAATATTTATGTTCGTTCAATAATAAGCAATTGTGGCCATGCTAATTGGCCCGATCATTTGCTAATTCACTTAACTCCATTCGATTGCTCATACCTATCTATTTTACGTTTTATAAAGAGTTACTTCCATTGAAATGGCCTCGAGAGATGTAGTTAATCGCTTTGGCTTGTGAACCATCAACTGAATGTGTATGGGATGCGTCTGTTTGTTTTGCAACTTTTCAGATTTCCACTTGAAATGACTGCCGAGGCCACAGAAGTAGAAAACAGAATTTGCATAAGTACACTTTGATTGGCGTGTGGCGAATAATGTTGTGTGGACTTTAACGTCATTAAAAGTGAAATTATTCTTAATTATAGGAGATTGTGTGTGGCTCTAGTAATTACCAGTGGATTTCAATCAATCGGAAGTGCAATTCATGACACTTGGATTGCAGAAGACAATTTCTTCCCAAGCCATATGCGTTATGGATTTTTAGGTTGATAGAGAATTCATGAATGACGAGATTTTATTTTTGTATTTTTTTTAATATTTGTCGCAATGCTGCGTATATACTAATTATACTAAACAACGACGTAATATTGAATGCGATTCAATAACCACTTTATTTATTGCTTCCACATAAGTGCACTCGTTTGTAGAAGTATATGACGCCTTTACGTGAAAATACCTTGCTTCTACTATAAGGATCACAACTTCTACATTAATTCATAGATTTTCTTCTTAAGAATTATGTTATTTAATCTACAAAGGGCTTTTTCTCTTTTGTGTCTACATATGGACATAACTTCTAAATTTTTCATAAATATTCTTTCGTTTTTTTTGTTTATTTTTATATCTTTTTTCGTGCAATTTTTCTCATTTTATCAAGACTATTTCTATGTGAATGGGAAAATTTCAACATTTGTATTTCCAAAATGAGAGTACAAGTATCAAAAAATATAGCCATTAAGATTTTTGTGTTTAATTTATGACCTAAATTCAAACAAACAATATTTTCATTAGGTTTCGGTCACAAAATATTTATTTTTATTTGCAAAGTCAAAGTATGTTCAAATATATGGAAATATTTCCATATACAGTAAAAGTTCGATTTGCGCAATCGATAGGAAATCAAGGCAGTTGCATTAACTGAGATTATTGCACTTACCAAGACCCACATTATTTAGGTATAAGTAATAACAATAATAAGTAATATCGTCCCAATAGAGGCTCACTCAGTGCTTATATAAAGACCTCTGATAACATAATTCCCTTTTATTTTCGTCGTATGATGTATTTAAAGCTTCAGTTTCCTTAATAACATCTTGAAAGCTTTCGTTGATCCATTCGTCGATTTCTTCTGTGAAAAACTCACTCAGTAAATTTGAAATCGATGAAATGTGTTGTGCTAACTGTTCTTCAATCAACTGATTCCTTATGGTAGATAAACGCAAATTGTCCAGTTTTTAATAGTAATGTCTGATACACTGTCCTATGTACTATACTTTTTTGGCTTCTGTTCTAAAACCGATCTTCGTACACCGACCAAGTGCATTAAAATATTCTTTTTGCAATAGAACATTGTTATCTCTATTACATTTTAGTCAATAGTTTGGATAATGACTGTACAATAGACCATCATCGCTATATAATTAATTTTATTTTGGGCGTTGTCACTAAGAAGCAAAGCCTTTTCGGTAGACTTCAGAATAGAGAAAATTTGAAACCTAAACGCAATTTAATTTAAAGCATACCAAAAAACAAAGATCCAGCCTTAAGGTGTCCAAAAAACCGGTTATTTTATAAAAACGGGTTTCGGTTTAAACGAAAATTAATTTTTTTTAAAACCTGGTTTTCGGTTATAGTTTTTTTACAAAACCGGTTAAACCGCTTATAACCGGTTTTTTTAATCAAAGTACGAAGATATTTAAATAAAATTTTTTTATTACGAAAATAAATACAGTTCATTTTTAGTAAAGGTACATTAAATAAGGAACTTCAGTAGCATTTTATACCCTACACCATAGGGTATAATGTCATTGTGCATTTGTTTGTAACACCCAAAAGGACACGAGATAGAGTCATCGTTTATTATACCGATCGCCTTAGAATCATTTTTTGAGTCGATTTAGCGATGTCCGTCCGTCAATCTGTCCATCTATTCTTGTAATCAAAGTCCAGGTCTCAATTGTGGTTTGAACGAATTGTGGTTTGCACAACGAAGTTTTATGGGATAAGGACTAACGCTATTTAATTTGAAGAAAATCGGTTCAGATTTAGATATAGCTCCCATACAAATTTTGCTCCCGAAATTTTGCTAGAAACCACATATTTCAACAGATTTTCTTCAAATTTACCAAAACGTCATATATTTTAACTAGAAATAGCTCTGGTAAAAATAGGCCAAATCGGTTTAGATTTATATATATCTCCCATACGAATTTCGCTCCCAATTTGATTTTTTCCGCTCTAGAAACCACATATTTTAACAGATTTTCTTCAAATTTAGCAAAACTACTTATATTTTAACTAGAAACAACTCTGGTAAAAATGGGCCAGATCGGCTCAGATATATATATATATATTGCTCCCACACAAATGTCTCCCACGATTTGATTATTTTCGATCTATAAACCACATAATTTAACAGATTTTCTTAAAATTTGGCAAAACATCTTATAGATGAACTAGAAGCACCTGTGATGAAAATGTGTTAGATCGGTTCAGATTTATATATAGCTCCCATACGATTTTCGCTCTTAATTTGACTTTTTCCGCTCTAGAAACCACATATTTTAACAGGTTTTCTTAAATTTTGGCAAAACAAATTATATTTCAACTATAAACATCTATGCCGAAAGTGGGTCATATCGGTTCAGATTTATATATAGCTCCCACACAAATGTCTCCTCCGATTTGATTATTTCCGCTCTAGAAACCACATATTTTAACAGTTTTTCTTCAAATTTGGCACAATAAATTATATTTCAACTAGAAACAGCTCTGGTAAAAATGGGCCAGATCGGTTCAGATATATATATAGCTCCAATACAAATTTCGACACTGAATTGATTATTTCCGCTCTAGAAATAGCATATTTGAACTGATTTGATTAAAATTTGGCAAACCAGCTCATATTTCAACTACACACATCCATGGCGAAAGTGGGTCAAATCGGTTCAGATTTATATATAGCTCCCATATAAATGACTCCCACGATCAAATTCTTTCCGCTCTAGAAACCACATATTTAATAGATTTCCATCAAATTTGGGAAAGCGTCTTATATTTCAGAAAATCTATCTAAAAATGTGCTAAATCTATCTAAAAATATGCTAACAATTTTTCAGATCGGTTCACATTTATATATAGCTCTCATTCAAAGTTTGTGTTCAATTTTTTTTACAAATACAGATAGAAGTATGAAATTTGTAGTATATATATATACTCGGTTCAAATGTAACGATCTTTTTATACCCTATACCACAGGGTATATTGACTATCTGTAGGGTATCATATAGTCGGCCACGCCCTAATTTAACCTTTCTTACTTGTTTTGTTCTTAATTCTGAAATTCAGCAGTTTTCAGAGATATTTGTTTTCCAGATCAGAACTCTGTATCACAAACAAAAGTTGCAGTTATCGCGACCATTTTTTTAAAGTTGCACTTATAAAGATCTTAATGTAAAAGAAATTGAGGTTGCGCTAATCGTGGAGTTGCAATAATCGGGGGTTGCGCAAATCGAGCTTTTACTGTATATTAATTTAAATTTGTCGCTTTAAAAGACATGCATTTTGACACATATCACTTTTTATTCTCGCTATATAGTGCAAAAATTGGACAAATCACTTTAGATTTTGATGTAGCCTTCATACATCTTTCATAGTATGCGACGGTTTCACGGGGGGATGCAAATCTTATTATAATTATGAAACAAAAAAGTTATATAATTTTAGGAGGACAATAAGGTCTTTAATACTCACCCTTATCGCGAATAAAAGGGGAATTTATTCATGGAGAATTTTAAATTCCACTGCCGGCGTAAGACGGCAAAATAAATATTATCTGAGAATTGGCGTTGTAATAAAGAGTGATTTTTTTGAGGTTAGGATTTTCATGCATTAGTATTTGACAGATCACGTGGGATTTCAGACATGGTGTCAAAGAGAAAGATGCTCAGTATGCTTTGACATTTCATCATGAATAGACTTACTAACGAGCAACGCTTGCAAATCATTGAATTTTATTATCAAAATGCGTGCTCTGTTAAGAAAGTTCATCGCACGCTTCCATTTTATGGTCAGTTTAATCGACCCACTGAAGCGGCTATTCGGGCTATTGTGACTAAATTTCGCACCAAATTTACATTGTTGGACATTAAACCACCAAGACGCTTACGTAGAGTACGAACTGAAGAAAATATCGCAGCTGTATCGGCCAATGTTAATGATGACCATCAATTATCGATTCGTCGCCGTTCGCAGCAATTGGGCCTCTGTTACTCAAAAACGTGGAAATGCCAAAATTGGACTAAGCGGATGGACCACTTGAGGCGCAGCCGCGGTCAACATTTAAATGAAATTATCTTCAAAAAGTAAATGTCATGGACCAGTCTAACGTTTCAAATAAAGAACCGATGAGATTTTGCAAATTTTATGCGTTTTTTTTTAAAAAAAAAGTTATCAAGCTCTTAAAAAATCACCCTTTATAAATATGACGATCAAATAGAAGTAAAAACTCAGAAGAAACGTGAAAACAAAAATACCATAAATCATGATTGGAAAATTTAGGGAACAATTCATTCCCGGGGAAATTTTATTCGCGATAGGCGCTGAATATGTAACAGACAATAAATAATGAATCACGTAAAACCAAAAATTGAGAAAGTGACCTTTTTGAAAAAACAAATTCGCAATAAAGAAAAATTTGCATTTTTCTTTTTCCAAATTTTTTTTATGTTCTAAAATTTGGTATTTTTATAAAAAATATTTTTGGTAGTTTTACTAATTTAACGCAGGCATGTAGTATTACTTTCTGCGTAAGTGGTTAAAAAATGCTTCACCATATACTCAACATTATCTAATCAATGCTTCGCTTCGATTTGAGAATGATTTGCCAAAATAATTCAAGAATAATATTTAACTTATCTAATTATTCCTTCTTCATGAAAAATTTAAGAAATTTGCACCTGCAGAAAGATACAAAATATAAAAGAAAACTAATATTTTGGCCTTTTTAACAACTTCAATCTTTCCACTGTCTCACAACGTATTTTATAAGAAATCTATCGTTTTAAATATTTTAGAAATCTACGAAATCAACATCGTCAAAAAGATAGACATTTTTCTTGTAATATTTCCCAAGTGAATTGGGGATTCACCATTGAGGCTAGGATATAAAAAATTCCCATTAAAACTTTTTAAATTCATTTATAATACCTGGTTTTTCATAACAACGTTTCAAATGTTCTTTCCCTACCTTATAATGAGACCGCAACGTTAAAAATACAAAATAAACCTCGCCAATTTATGACATTTTTTCTTTAAAAAAATAATAATAATAGCGCTGTTTTTCTTTAAGCCGGGATAACAAGCTGCGATAACAAAAACTTTAATAAAAAATTAATTTTTCGTTCAAAATAAAAAATTATTTTTTCACATTGTCGCCAACTACAATATAAATATATGTATCAAAAGAAATTTTCAAAAAAATATTTTGTGTCAACCTTATTGGACTTAGCCTCAATATCCATCATTTTGACTTACACTGGATAATTATCCAGGCTAAGTCAAAATTTTTTAACACAAAATTATTTTTTCAAAATTTGTTTTCACACACACATTGACATTGCTTTTGGCGACAATTTTAAGACTTTTTTATTTTGAGTGAAATTTTAACATTTTATTTAGATTTTTGTTATCGCAGCTTAGTTATCCAGTCTTAAAGGAAAATAGTCATAATAAATATCTCTCAAACTAGTGGAAGTACACGTACACACACGTAAGCTCATTCGCGTATACTATCACTGTACCAAATATCTTTGCATAATCTTTGTATAATTGTATTTATGCAATCATTTGACATGCCCTAGTGTGACATATTAATGCAACTTCTCCCCATTTTAATTAGATTTAATGTTACTTTATTTTAGAACATAAGAAAAGAATGTTGTAAATGAATTTAGAAAAGATAGATCAATCAATAAACGTATTTTTTGTGAATCTAAAATATTAAATAAAGTTGTTTTATTTTAAACCATAAAATAGCATAATTGAAGGTATTTTATCTACTTGACATCTTCAGGCATTTTCCTATTTTGTGTCAGTAATATTGACACTCAGTTTCAACTTGATTTCGATATCACCTAATGCGCAAATGTTTTATAATCACTATATGCATGTAATACGTGTGTGATCATCGCAACAATATCATATAACTCTTTTTTATTAAGTAAATTGCAAAGTTAAAACTGAAAGCTGGCTGTCACCTGGCCTATGCCTGGCGGACATTTTGACAATTTCAGCTGCGCTGCACTGATGACAAAAATCCTTTGAAAAATCCCCGGTTACAAATAGAAAAGTTAAGAAGCTTAAAGTCTTATGACGGTACTGCCCGAGGAGGCCAAAGGCATGCTCCCCACAGCATCACCACACGCACACACACTCACCCACACAAGCTGAACATTTACATGTGTGTTTACCAAGGTCACATGTATATACGAACACTCATGCACACGCATACACTTCATACGAACACCATCAAATGATGGATGAAAATGCTCTTTGGGCATAAAACACACACACACACAGGCAGGCTTACACATTTGGTCTTAAGTGGGATTTCCGTTAACGGAAACATAACAGTTTGAAAATTTTTGAAAATATTTCTCCTCTGTTGGCGGCTCTTAATTTAGTTTGTTTGCTTTTTATTTCACGTAATTTTTGTGCACATTTGTTTATTGTTTTTCACCAACTTTTCAGGTTTTCATTTCATTCAAACTCTCACACAACACACAGCCTTACCTGGATGTGGAGAGGATACGAGTAGTGGTAGCAACACGTGCAGACATTGGGTGTGTTTGATGGGGTAAGTAGTCGATTATTGTTTAAAATTTTAAATAAATATATCGCTTTTATTGTCCACCGATCAAAAAAATACAATTCAATGGAAAACACAAAAGCATTAGGAACTACGCTACGAATTGCTTCCACATACATCCTTAACTCCTGCACTGCCAGCTTTCCGCCCAGCATGAATTTGAAGAAAAGCTGGGCTAAGTGTTGATCGATCTGGAAGAAGACAACTTTTTGGCTTTCATGTCATCCCTCCACTATTGAGTATTTGTACTCCAATACTTCAGTCGAACACAGCTAATGTCATTTTGCTTCAGATTAACAGCAAAATGAGAAAACCATTTTATTGTTTTCGAATATTTTAATGTATATAAGTACATTTTACATTTCGCTCAAACAAACATTAAAATTGTTGACATTACAAAACCACTTGAAACGCCTACAGCGAGTGAGAGCATCTACACGCACGTACATACATTGCTCAAGGTTAAAAATTGAAGGCGCTTTTCCGCTTTTCTTTCCTTGTACGAAGTCGGCTGATATTGAAATCGCAGCCACGTATGCGAAATGTTTGTGAAAATTTAATATTTTTAATGCAAACGTCTGGCGCCGCCAGGTGCCCTACACATACGAGGGCTGTATGATGTACAAAGAGCCTAAGCCAAAGGCAGGATACACTTTTACTTTTATGTAAGCCGATGAAATGTTTGGCCGAGAGTCTTCTGGGAATTTCAGTAACTCATGCCTTATACTTTTAGATTAATTGTAGTGGTGGGCGTAACGAAGGCGACACCACAACTCGTCACTTTGCAGGATGTGAGCGGGGAAACACAGGACTGCATCCACAATTTACTTAATTGGATATAGTCGTCCATCCACATTTTACTTAATGGGATATAGTCGTTCATATTTTCTTAATCATATATATAGCCCTCGCTGCCACTAGGCTTTTCCCTCGTTCACAAATCCTTTGTGATTAGCTAAAATACCCCTAGGCATTGTAAAAGAAACAACCACAACTGACTCTGTACGACTTGCCACTTGTCCCCTAATTTAGCTTCCGCTTATAGTTGTGTTAATGAATTCCAACGCTTCAACGTTTTAAGTGTTTTTCGAAAAATACTTTTACATATGAAAGCTTTACTTTGATATATTCGTATAGGTAACATGCGACAGAACTTCACTGGCACACAAGTTGAATTCAAGGACAATTTCCAACAAACGAAATGCATTTTTAATTCACATTATTTTAATTGGTTGCTCGTTTCTCAGAACTTTAATCTGATTTAGAACTTTTTTGTATTTCCCTGAATTTCATTTGATATTGTAAACACTTGTGGGGGTTTTACTTTTCACAATGCTCGTGGGCCAATGCATTCTAATGGATATTAAACAAAAAACATTTACGTTGAAATATTTACAAAAAGCAGGTGCTGGCACGTGTCAATCGTGGTATCCTGCAAGGACAATAATTGTAAAATATACAAAAATATATGATCAGTAGGATGTCGATCGATGGACAAACCTATGAAACATGAACCAAATATACCACTCTTCCCACAGTATTGTTCCCATGAAACGGTTTAAAAGGATATTTATACTTCGCAGTTAACTTATGTTTTTCTTAAAAGTTTGTGGAAAGTCTCAATTGTCTTAAAAAGTCAAACGTTATAAAAAATATATAAATAAGTAACTAAATCGATATGTAAATAAATAAATCTATACATATATAAATAAATCGATAAAATTTCAACAAATCGATAAATAAATACAGAAATCTATAAATAAATTGGTAAATAAATACAAACATATGTAAATAAATGAATAAATAAATTGATAAATAAATTGATAAATAAGAAAAATCTATAAATGAATTCTATATTGATCAATAAACAAAGAAACACTCACACCACAACTGCGTCTCCAAATTGTTCAGCTGTATTACGAAAAACAGCGAAGATAATAAGATAATATAATAGATAATATCTAAATAAAATGTTAAAATTTCGCTCAAAATAAAAAATTCTCTTTTAAAATTGTCGCCAAAGGCAATATTAATGTGTGTGTGAAAACAAATTTTGAAAAAAAATTTTGTGTTAAAAAAAGTTGACTTAGCTTGAATAATTATCCAGTGTAAGTCAAAATGATGGTTATCGAGGCTAAGTTCAACAAAGCCGACACAAAATATTTTTTTTTAAATTTCTTTTGATAAAAAAATTAAAAAATTACATTTTTATTAAAATTTTTGTTATCGCAGCTTGTTATCCCAGCTTAAAGAAAAACAGCCCTAATATAGCAGTTTCAGCTGGAAGTGTACGCGAAGGCCGTGGCGTATCGATTCGTCGTCGTTCTCAGCAGCTTGGCTTGACGTATTCGACAACATGACGTATTTTACATAAGGACTTAAAGCATACAAAATTCAACTTGTGCAAGAATTAATATCATTTTAAAACAGAGTATGCCATAAATTGTTCTCTTAACGGATAACAGAAATTTTAATATAATTTTTAATAAATTATAAATCGACAAATGAATAAATAATGTATATAAAGAAATATTGAAACCGATAACTAAAAATATCGATAACTAAGTTAATAAATAAATCAATATAAATCGATATAAATAAATAAATTAATTCATATAAAAGCATTACATAAATCGATAAATAAATACTTCGTTAGATGAAAATGGAAAAATAAAAAACAAATCGATAAATAAATAATTCGACACGTAAATTAATATATGTATGCATAAGTAAATAAATATATCGATAACTAAATAAATAGCTTGATAAATTATTGAACAAATCGATATTAACTAATGTTTTGCGAAATGTCAGTTTCCAAGTCAGAATATGTGGAATTACATTATTATTTATTAAATGGACAATAAATAAATATATCGATAAATAAATAAAAAATAAATAAATCGATCAGGATGAAAATTAAAATAAATATACGAATAGATAATTCCATACATTTGTAAACAAATCAAAAAAGAAATAAATAAATAGATAAAAAGTTCAACAAATCGTTAAATAAATGCGTAATAAACCGATTAATAAATAAATAAATCGCCAAATAATGAAATCTATAAGTAAATAAACAAGAAATGAATAAATAAATCGGTAAATAAATAAATTGATATATTTATTGATAAATTGATAAATAAAGAAATAAATCGATATGTAAATAAACCCATAGTCGAGTTGGTAGGAGAAAATTAAATAATACTAAAAAATCGGAAAACAGTAAGTATGGATAATTTGTTTTTTCTTCGGGAGTTTTCTCATTTTTTATTTATTTTATTTGGAGTTTACTTCATTTACACAAAAAATTATTGCTGCTAAAGTAAAGGTGTCCTGCGTGGCCGGCCTTCGGTTGAGCTTAACGATTTTCTTCCGGTTACGCAGAATAAGAGTTCCCTAAGATGCCGGCCTGGCTTAAAGAATTCTCCTCAGAGGTATTTCCAAATAGAGTGATAAAACCCGAGAACGAAAACCGGGTTTTTCATCTAAGACCGTCCGTCGGGTTTTTTTAAAATCGCGGTTTTTGGAAACCCGGGCTTTTTATGTCGGTCTCAACCGATTTTTTCATATTTTGCAAAAAAGTCTCTGTTTCGGCGTATTTTTGTTTATAATATGTCACTTTTTATATCATCATAGAAAGTTCTTTTAGGGAAAGTTCATCATAGAAAGTTCTTTTAGGGACCGCAAATTAACTAAAAACAAGTAAAAGCTGCGTTAAGTTCGGCCGGGCCGAACTTTATATACCCTCCACCATGGATTGCATTCCACCGAGGTTGTTGGTTTTCGTAGAAGTGCAGTAATATTACAGGAAAATATATTTATTTAATATAGCCAAACAAATATCAAACAAATACAAATATTGAAAAATTAATTTATATATATATATATATATATATATATATATATAATATTTTAATTATTTCAAACCACGCTTATAAGGTAAAGCTACCAATACGCCAATTCAAAGAATAAATATTTTTATATTTATATATTTTCAAAGCCATAAATATTGGGTGCTACAGTTGGTTGTATTTCCATTCTATTTTAATTCCAAAAGTACAAATTTTGAAAATCCATTATCAGACGTACATAGTGCAAAATAACCTAACTTCATGATTCAACCAATATTTGCCGTAAAAGAAAAAGTACGAATTTTGAAAAAAAAAAATTTTATTTTGCGTGTCTATGCAGTCAGAGGAATGTATACACCGAATTTGATTATTCTAGGGGCAACCGTCTGGTTGGTATTATTTGTATCCCTCTATTCCCATTTTACCCCTTAAAAGTACGAGTTAGGAAAAAATAGAGGAATGTACACACCGATTTTGTGTTACTAGCTGTTGTCGTTTAATATGTACCATTTCCATCCCTTTTTTTGTCCCATTTCACCCCCTACAAATAAGAATCATTTTATGGTGCACGTTTTTGCTATAAGGGGAATGCGCATACCAAATATCAACAGGTATACTCAAAAAATATGCTTAAATACGCTAAAATATTAGGGATTATTATGGGTATTTTTAGTGCTTGCGAGGGAAAAATTTTTCCTTTGGGTCGATTTCGCCCCGTTTCAATCCCAACCGATCTACGACTAGATTACGCATTTATGGAAAATATGAATGTTCTAGCTTCTTTCGTTTAGATGATAAATAAAATATTATTAAAAAATCGTCCAATGAATTTTTGGTAATGGAACAAAATGATCCTAATTCTAGAAGGAATGTTTGGAGTCATTTTCGAAAGATTTCAGTGAATCTGATTATGACATCAGAATTGTCCAAAAACGAGTATGCACAATGGGTCAACATTTTGTGGAATTACCCTATAATAAATAATTTCCCCATTTTTTATCGTTTCAAGAAAACCCGAAAAACCGGGTCTGACCTGTTTTTTATAAAAAGAAAACCGGACAACCGGGTTTTTTGAAATAACGGTTTTCGAAAAAGCCGAAACCCCGACATTACTGAAAAACCGGGGTTTTGATCACTCTGCGGTATAGCCCTTCGGACGGGCTTAAATATTCGCCTCTTGTGTTTTCAACTAATTTTGGGTTATTTCATTAGCTTGGGCCTTGATTCATTGGGGTATTTATTTTGTGCGGAAGCTATACTGCAAAATGCATAGACTTTTCGCGTCTACCGATCCATGCTTTAAGAAAGCATCAAAAATATCATATACGAAATGACCAAAGATGGGTCCGAAGCAAACTGATGAATATGGATGAAAGCTTTGATGTTAAGCGATAATGTCCTTCCACGGATTTTGGATGTTGCCACCTATACTAGTGACATGTGACAGGGACAAAGAATTTCCATTTCATAAAGTACATCGAATTTTTTTGTGATACTCAAACGGTTTTGAAGTATATTTTTCGAATTATATACAAAAGATGTATAGATTGATGTACGTACAATGACTATTCCTTAGATTCATGGAATTGCCGATAGTAGCTCTTATTTTATATGAAGTGTGCAAAAGGTTTGCATTTTGAATTCGAGCAAACACTCCAAGTAATTCCTATGCCAAAAAAAACATGTATAGAGCTCATGTTTTGTAGTAATTTCATTGCATCAAAAATATCATATACGAAATGACCAAAGATGGGTCCGAAGCAAACTGATGAATATGGATGAAAGCTTTGATGTTAAGCGATAATGTCCTTCCACGGATTTTGGATGTTGCCACCTATACTAGTGACATGTGACAGGGACAAAGAATTTCCATTTCATAAAGTACATCGAATTTTTTTGTGATACTCAAACGGTTTTGAAGTATATTTTTCGAATTATATACAAAAGATGTATAGATTGATGTACGTACAATGACTATTCCTTAGATTCATGGAATTGCCGATAGTAGCTCTTATTTTATATGAAGTGTGCAAAAGGTTTGCATTTTGAATTCGAGCAAACACTCCAAGTAATTCCTATGCCAAAAAAAACATGTATAGAGCTCATGTTTTGTAGTAATTTCATTGCCCACTCCAATAAACATTTCACTAATATGTGACTAAATGTTCTTTACTACTTTTGGAATTCGATTCTGGCCATTACACTTCAAGCACTCTACATCGACCAAAAAACAATGTAATGAACCATATTTTATTGATTAAACTAATCCATCTCCCCAGTCGAAGATATATGTATGTGTATAATTACGTTCTTATGGATACCAAATGGCACCATTTCCACAGTTATCATTCCAGTACCATCGAAACACACACATTTAATTGAAAACGGGCAATTCTTCTAAATGGACAAACATTTTCGGCGTTAGAGACACTTGCCAAATCCAAATGATTTCACAGCCTATAAATTGATAACAAGTTGCAACCATTCGGATATCTCTTGGTCCAAGTACTTCCGGCTATTTAAACAATTCGCCCATTCTTTCCCATTTGTACAATTCCATTCCAGTCATTAGATGACCATCCAATGTAATTACTCTACAGGAGGAGCAGTGGATGCTGCAAAAGCGGAGGGTTGGTGAACGCCAAAAACACCCATGAAACCGATATGTTTTCCTTTGGAAATCCTGTAGGAAAATAAATAATACACGTACATATGTCTGTATGTATGTATGTACTCGTATGTGCTGCTATGCTAAAGCGTCAAGTATATCACAATGCCAATGCTACGACGATGATACGGCTTTGGCGAAAACAATCCCCAAAGACAAAACAAACGCACTTTCGGTTTTATTCCTTTTTTTCGCTTCTTTTGGTTTTCATCTCCACCACTGTGTCCGTGTGAGTCAGGTGAGGTGAGTGTGAGTATTCGAGTGTGTGAGTGTGTTATTTAACACACAAACCTCAAACTGTGAAAAGCAATTACAGACCAAACACTAACATCTAGCATAGCGTGAAAAGCGTCCAAGCGCCATAAACACACACACTCATACACTCATACATGTGATCCACACTAAACACTAGGAATACAAATGTCGGAAGGTACAAAGGTATACACAGCCACTGGTCATTACATTACGATCGAAACGATATATATTTTTTAAATTTATTATTTTCGTTTAGTCTGTAATAATTTCCGTACTTCCGTAGGAAACACATTTACTCGCATGCCAAAATTCAAATACGCCTATATCGTTTACATAAATTCCACAAAAATTATATCATTTAATAACCCGTAACATTATATGAGCTTTTTTACTGAAAGTGATTGCATTTTTCGTATAGAGTCCCTAAGATAAAGTGTCATCTTTGCATTCAGAAGGTCTCGGATTCGAATTGTGGCTCAGGAAAAAATGTTTTATTTGTATTCCTTTATTTCTCTATATTTTTAATAATTTTATTGATTTTAGCCATTTTGCTTAATAAATATATAACTTACAAATATATTGTGTTATTAATGTATTTTATTTATATTTTATCATATATAATAACATGAAGAAGTATCAAATTTTTTAATTTAATATTTATTTGTAATACATACTACACCATTTTCAAGTGTAATTCAAACGACACAATTTGCAATTGAAAAATTCCATTTGAAATTCAAAAAATATCAATTGAAATTCAAAAATTCCATTTGAAATTCAAAAAATATCAATTGAAATTCAAAAATTCCATTTGAAATTCAAAAAATATCAATTGAAATTCAAATGAAAACTGTTGAATTTCGAATGAAAACTTTTGAATTTCAAATGAAAACTTTTGAATTACTTATGACGAGTTTTGAATTGCAAATGACGAGTTTTGAATTTCAGATGATGTCTTTTGAATTACAAATGACGACTTTTAAATTCCAATTGTTGTCTTTTGAATTACAAATAACGAATTTTGAATTTCAATTGACATTTTTTTAATTTCAAATGGAATTTTTGAATTTCAACTGGTATCTTTTGAATTTCAAGTGATGTCTTTTGAATTACAATTGAAAAAGGTCTAGTTCATATCAAATAAATATTTTATTAAGTTATTATTATTATCACTTCTATTTTGTAAATTTTGTAACTAAAGTAATATTGAAAACTAATGATAAAGCAGATTCTTTTCCACTATTGAAAATTAAAATTAAATATATCAAAATTAAGAACACCATCTTATGACAATTCCATGTCAAATTCATTGGTGATGATATAAATTCTTGCAACTTCCAATGATCTTGTTCACTTATGCGGGAGATTTCGTCTAGCTGGATTTGAAATTGGATATTCTACTGGCTCAAACTTTAATAAATTTGTAGAAATTGAACAGAGGAGACGTTGCGGGGGGAAACTCTGCAATAATTGCTTGGTTCTAACCGCCTTTCCTTTTCTGTTGTTAAGGTGAGATCAGTTGCCAATAGAGAATAAATACTTCAAGAGATTGGAGACTTTAGGGAACTAAAGAGCAAACAAAATTACAACCATTTTGTCTTTCATGCAATTTCTCATTGAGTAGAGAAATTGTCACAAAATGATGGTTAGAGAAATAAAACGAGAAAGATAAAAACCAAAGACAATTAATTGTTAATTCATGAGATAGGGTTTATTTCGTAGCTCACCTTCTGAGTGTTGATGGAAAAGTGAGAGTTCATTTCAAAATATATTCTTAGAAAACTTATCAAATTCGTATTTTGTAGTTTGTAGTTTATGATATTTAGTACAATATTCAAATCGATTTTCCTTATAATCACAGTAAGGACGTACATCGATGTACTGTTCAAATATATCAATTCGTATGTTGTATTTCACGATGATTCACAATAAAAGTAATTATAATCTATTTTATTTGAAACTATAGTATTCAAAAACTTAAAGAGTTACGTTATTGTAATATTGTCTAAAAAACGATTTTAGACAAAAATTAAATCTATTTTTTTATTTTTCATATTTCTTTATAATGCGCCGAAAAAAAATAATTTTTTCGTATTACTGATTTTCACATGATTTTCATTAAGAAAAAATACGTAAAATAATGTTAAAACATAAAAAATAGAAATTTTACTTTATTTAAAATTTAAATATACCCAAAGTAGTCTACTTTGGGCTGATTTGTATATCCGATTGCTAGATTTTAAATGTTAATATCTGCAAATAATCCTTGGGTCCTTGTCTAGTTTCAATTTATACAGAACTCAAATATGTTTTGATTCTGAACCACTGTGCACCGGAGAGTGTAGCTATTATAAAAATATTGCGTTATATTCAGCAATAATTTTTTCCAAGAATTTTTGTCAGTCATGTAACACTTACACACACTGTATACAAATCACAATTATAATTTTTTATAAAAAACTGCATTTGCGGTTTATTAGAGTATCTCCAAAACTACATAGAATTAATGAAACTAAAATAAACTAAGATAATTATGTCAAAAAGGATGAAGTAAGAAACTTTTCGGCCAAGCACTTATCAAATTTCCCCCACCGACTCTAGATCGATCTAGCGTAGAAACCATAGTTTGAACCGGAAATTGATAATGTGTTTTGCAGAGCTGTCACAAACATATACAGTGTGTTATCTGCCAGACATTGTACTATAGGCTGGGTCGCGGTCTATAGATTTGAAAAATATTTTCCAGCAACCCCATGGAAATAAAGTTTGGATTGTTTAATGATGACTTGAGAAATATTTCGTTACCAGATCAAGCCGTCTTTGAGCTAATCGCTCCTAAAATCACCCCTAAAAAACATGTTTTCCCGTGTACTTTTTTTAATATTTGTCGATCTTTCTTCTTAAATAATAGACCCTTTAAATATTAATTTTGATTATTGTCGTAGAGTAACTTCGCAGCAAAAAAATGGAAGTACGTAGGATGCGCATTTTAATCGCAGCTCAAAATCCAAATCAGCATTTTTCCGCTTTTGAGGAAGTTCTTTTAATCCACTTCCAAAAAAGTCGATATTATGTTAACCCTCTGACCCGCAAGCGTGCCCCAGGGCACTCTTCGCAAATCTCCAATTTACTCAATAAATGCTTATTCTTACAAAAACAAACTTATAATGGTACAACAGACAAAGTGACACTTTTGTATAAGTACCAAACGCATTATGACGTTTAATTTAGATTTTATTTTCAGTTTTGTGCACGAAGACAATAGAAAATTACTAAATAATACTGATTTCTGTGCCCGGATTTAATTCTGCTATATTTTTTTGATAGGGTGCGACTAATTAGTTTCAACATATGTACCTGTGAATGTGAAGAATAAATTGTTCTTTGTGTAGAGGACGCAAGACACTCCTCACCTTCTATCATCTGGCTCTCTAACTAAATTAGCAAATGACTTCTTGATTCTTTTTCTGAGTTTATTTGAGTACAATTATCCCAGGAAAAAAATATCTCAACATATATTTTTAATTATTAAAAAAAAATTGCCGGTTAAAGGGTTAATATCCCATAACATTTTACGAATTGCACAATTGAATGTGAACGACTTTTTAGTATGGGGTCACAGAGGTAAGGTGCCCGTTTTGCATCCAGAAGGTCTCGAGTTCGAATCAGGGCTCGTGAAAAAACTGTTTTGTTTTTTTTAAAATTATTTTTATAAATAAACAATGTTTAATGTTGTATTATTTTAACAATTTGAATTTCTGCTTAAAAATACAAATTGATTGCTTTATTTATTGCATATTTTATTAATTATTAATACTACAAAATATGAGTAAAATTGAGTAGTATTAATTTATTTAATGCTAATTTAATTTAATATTAATTTGAGTTATAAATTAATTCATACTAAATAAATATTTTGTTAAGTTTCCTATTGTCAGTTCAAACGAACAAAATGGATTGCTTTAGTTATTCAGCATTCACAACAGAGTATAGCTGAGATGGTTAGAGCGCCGTAGTAGCAACCAGAAGGTCCGCTGTTCTACCCCCGGTAGATTTTTTCAAACCAAAATGAAAACTAGTGAAAAAGTAGTTCCATTGCAACACTTTAAAATAGCTTTTACGAAGACTCCATGTTAAATTCATTGATGAAGATACTAATTTTCGCTACTTCCGAATCACAAGATGAACATCTTTTTCACTTCTTTCGTTCCTCTCTTTTAGCTTGGCTATTATTAAAGCAATGCGAATTGAGAGGACATTTCTGAGGCCACATTCTAATTCAGCGCAATGCAAATTCAAATTTGATGCGAAACTTTCCTGTCTAGAAAGTTTATTTCAACTGTGGAATATTTGGTACATTGCAAACAATATTGCTAATTAGTTGGCGATTTTTTAGTGTATATATTCCTCTTCAAAATCTAAATTTTTAACTGGGAAATAAGGAAGATGAAGACTTCATACTATCAATTCGACACCAACTTAACCAGTCGTTTTAAAAATGTTGTTGGCTCTCCTGCAAATATTAAAAAGGTTTTCGCACAAAAGTCAACTCTTGTATATGGACTCAGATAAATATATTCAATATTTCCCCTGATCGAGAGTAGCAAAAAACACAAATCGATCATAATTGAATGACCAGCAGCTGTAACTCTTTCAAGGTGTGAGTGCGCGCAGATGTACACGCGCAGACATCCGCAAAATAACACGACGCACTTAAGGTATGACTGTGTGGCACAGCTCCATAAAACACTTGGAAAAAAGGTGTTAATGCTGCATAATACAATAGCAGCAGGAACAGCAACACAACACCACCCAACTTGTTAGTATGTATGTAGTATGTGGCACATACGATCAGTGTTGTTTGTTACTACTGCTGTTGTTGTTGCCACCGCTGCTGTTGGTTTTAGTCCTTTGAGCTTTGAGCACAAGAACCAAAACAAGATTTATGATATTTTTCAATATGCATTGAAATTTCCCCTCACTCGCGCACCGTTCTCCCGCCCGCCCCACCATCCATTCGTTTGTCTGCCGGGTGTTGAGTTTTGTGCTCTGCTCTACTCTGGTATTCTGTTCCACTTTACATGAGTGTAAAAAATAAATTTCAAAGGAATTCAAATCGATACATCGACACAGTTGAACATATGAATTCGAGTGCTCGCACCATGTCTGCATGTGCGGCAAGGATCAAACGTGTTTGTGCGTGTTTGCAGCCATGCCTGCAGGTAACAACTCAGTGTTCGAGGAGCACACCACGCCACAATAAGCTCAATAATCGTAAATGTGTGTGTGTGTGTGCCCCATATCCTATAAACTATTTCAATACTCCAAAGTATTGGAAATTGTTATAGAAATTGCCACAAGAACACGTCGTAAGCGATTACCCTGAAATGCTCGACACTTTATTTTGATATGGCACAAATGCGCCTTAAGCTATGCTATGCGTTGGAAATCTTTCAACTTTGGCCGCAAAGGTATGCAATTCGCAGCTCAGAGCTACGCAACTTTAAACGTAACAGCCAGCCTAAAGTTCTGAGCAATTGTTTTCGCAATGCCCAGTGACAATGAAATGCAATTTATTTGATTGTTTTTTATGGGACACATGAAAAATTGAACTGTTTTCTTGTTTATTGTTTAGTTTAGCAAACGAGGCAAACGACCAGAAAGAGGAATACAGAGTGAGAGAGCGCCACCACAACAACAAGCGATTTGCTCTAAATATGAAACGATAAATTTCCATTGCATACATTTAGGCAATGTTTATTTTTAGCGTTGTATTACACTGCGCACAGTGGGGGGAAGTTGAGATTTTGCTGAAATTACTTTGTCATTTCTGTCTCCAGTGGTCTCGAAATTTGCAAGGTTAATATTTTGTAATTTTTTGTTTGTATTTATCAGTTCATCTGCACCTCGGTATGAGATATACTGCTTCCAAAATCTAAATATTTTGTAATTAAATAGATTTTATAGGATCAAATCACAGAATATATATGTTAAAAACATATAAAATATCGAAAAAAAAATAACTTAATAAATAAATATAAAATTTTAATTACATTAAAACATGCATATAAGTAAATAGAAGGCAGGAAGTGCAGGAGTGGTTGCATTTTCAGCTACAGCCGCTTGTGAGGTTGTATTTCCATCCTATTTTAATTCCAAAAGTACAAATTTTGAAAATCCATCTCTCACGTATGCAGTATAAGATAGCCTACCTTCACGATTATACCCATTTTGCCGTAAAAGCAAAAAAAGTACGAATCTTTATTCTGCGAGTCTATGCAGTCAGATGAATGTATATACGGAATTCCATGCTTCTAGCTGCGGTCATTTGGTTGGTAAAATTTGTATCCCTTTTTCCACTTTAACTCCAAAAATCCCTTTATTTTACGTGTCTACACAATCAGAGGAATGCATACAACGAATTTCATTATTCTAGGTGCAGCCGGTTGGTTGGTACCATTTTTATCCCTCTATTCATTTTACCCCTTAAAAGTACGAATTTGGAAAAAATACTTTTATCTTATGTATCTACTCACTTAGAAAAAGTAGTCTCCGAATTTTGTGCTTCTAGCTGTTGTCGTTTTGATAGGTACCATTTTTATCCCTTTTTGCCCCATTTCACCCCATTCACGAATAAGAGTCACTTTATGGTGCACCTTTTTGTTATAGGGGGAATGCGCATAACCAATATCAAGTATGTACAATCTGCTTATATTGAAAAAACTTGTTTAAATATTCTAAAATTTTAGGGGTTATTATGGGTATTTTCAGTCCTTGTGAGGGAAATTGTTTTGCCTTTGGATCGATTTCGCCCAGTTGCAATCCCATCCGATCTACGACTATACGACACTTTAATGGACAATTTGGACGTCCTAGCTCCTTTCGTTTATATGCTAGACGGACGGACTTGGATATTACGATTAGGAATATATATACTTAATAGGGTCTCAGGTCGATTTTTCAAGGTGCTACAGACGGAATGACAAAGTTAGTATACCTCCATCCTGGTGATGGAGGGTATAATAAAAGGGAAGTTTTCAGAAATAGGCAAAAATGCAATACTCCTATGATAGTTTAGTTTAGATTTGAAGGACTTGCATGGCACCTACTGGAGCCTCCAGTCATATTGGTGGTAAGATATAATCTGTTAATTCAGATTTGCCTCACTTAAAATTACAAAAGAAATTTCGCATTATTATATTCCCTCAAACGTCCGCAAAAATGTATTAATGCAAAAGAAAATTGTTTTAATAATTTCTATTAAGTATTTTTAATTTCGACTACAATCACGATTAGAATAGTTGTAGAATAAGTACCAGGAAGTCAATCATGAAACTTATGGAGCGTCTTTCTGACACTATTATCTGTTAAAATTAAAAAAATTATTTTTTAATTAAAAATAACAGGAAATTAAAAAAAGAACAGAAAAATATTTATTTTTTAAATTTGATAATTTTATACTAATCTAGAAGCAGTTTGCTTATAATTCGCCAAAAAAACTATGTTTCTATCTCCTACCAGAAAAATGTTACGTTTTTTTTAAATTACCTTATGACAAAATTCCTGACTTTGCATTCGCCCTAATATCTACAATTTCATACTTTTGAAAATCGCGAAATGCAGTTTTATTTTCCTTACGCAGAAGTAAAAATTTTGCCAACTTGTATTAAAATCGGAGAACTTATATTAGATATTCTACCTCTTCCGTTTAACATAGAATTAATCTTATATGAAATCAGATCATTTTACACTCCACTAGGGTATTATGTCTTTGTGCATTTGTTTGTAACATCCAAATGGAAAAGAGTTAGACCCATCGTTTATTACACAGATCGGCTTAGGATCACTTTCTGAGTCCACTTAGCAATGTCCGTCTGTCTGTCCATCTATTGTTGTAATGAAATTACAGGTCAGGCAATTATAGTCTTATCTTACAACTAGTAAATCAAAAAAAAAATTTTTTCAAATCCATGCTTTATGCAAGCAGAATTCTATTGGGCCAAGAAATTCTTTTTTAGTTATCTTTTGTAGAAGGAAAAATTACTGCGTTATCAGGAGCAGAAATAATATATTTTTAATTTGTGGTTTGTATTGGAGGTACCACGCCCACATTTCCATTACCGTCCATTTTTGTCACAACTACGCACATTAATGCTAGATGCACTTACACAAAATTACAGTAGGTGTAATTTTGGTTTTAACTTCATATGGGAGGTGCCACGCCCACTTTTGCATTACCGCCCATTTTAGGCGCAACTACGCACATTGATGCTAGATGCACTTACACAAAATTTGAGCACCATACGTGTCATAGAACTGACACTATTCGATAATATGTTTTAACTTCATATGGGAGGTGGTACGCCCACTATTCCAATACCGCCCATTTTTGGCAGAACTACGCACATTGATGGTAGATGCACTTACACAAAATTTCAGCACTCTAGGTGTCATAGAACTGACAATATTCAATAATAGGTTTTAACTTCGTATGGGAGGTGCCACGCCCACTTTTCCAATACCGCCCATTTTTGGCACAACTATGCGAATTGATGCTAGATGCACTTACACAAAATTACAGCACTCTAGGTGTCATAGAACTGACTATATTCAATAATAGGTTTTAACTTCGTATGGGAGGTGCCACGCCCACTTTTCCAATACCGCCCATTTTTGGCACAACTATGCGAATTGATGCTAGATGCACTTACACAAAATGTCAGCACTCTAGGTGTCATAGAACTGACAATATTCAATAATAGGTTTTAACTTCGTATGGGAGGTGCCACGCCCACTTTTCCAATACCGCCCCTTTTTGGCACAACTATGCGAATTGATGCTAGATGCACTTACACAAAATTTCAGCACTCTAGGTGTCATAGAACTGACAATATTCAATAATAGGTTTTAACTTCGTATGGGAGGTGCCACGCCCCTTTGTCCAATTGGTCAAATTTTTCCATTTCCTTGTATTGTCATCGAAAATGATTAAGTGTGCAAAATTTGAGCAAAATTGGTTGAGAAAAAAGCTTTCAAAAATTGATTTCAAATTTTGTGGCACACAAACATATATAGAAAGTAACCTTATATAAAGCATGGAAAAAATTACCCAATGTACTTTTGTGGGTCAAGGACGAACGCTATTTAATTTGAAGATTCGGATATAGCACCCATACAAATGTCGTTTCCGATTTGACTTTTTCCGCTCTATAAACCACATATAGTGCCCAAATTTCTTCAAATCGTATAATCCAGCTAGAAACACCAATGCTGAAAGTGGGTAATATCGGTTCAGATTTAGATATAGCCCCCCTAACAAAAGGTGCTCCCGATTTATCTTTTTTCCAATCTGGAAACCACATATTTTACATATTTGATATTGCCGAATATCAAATTTTAAGTCCTCATGCAAAAAATACTTATATGATAAGTTTGAAACACTTCTACCATAATTTTTATAAATACTTTAATATCTTTTTTTTGAATTGATATTGAACTAATTTATTTGTATATGTATTAAATACTGCCAGTCTGCCTCAATAATGCCTTCATGGCGCTGGGGCCAAATTATATATGAATGTAACAATATATGTACAAATAAAATTCAAATAAACTTCAACCTATCAACTTTACAATAATCCTACATCTTTTAATATGGATCGAACACTTATATTTGTTTGGACCTATATTACCATGAATATCTTTAATCCTTCTTACATTCATAAATATTGGATGTCTCCTCTGATCAAATTTCACATATATCAGGTCAAGGGACAATATACCAGTTGGCATTGAAATTGATTGAATAAACTTTCAATATCCCCCACTGTATGTTGCCGTTGCTGTTACAACAGCTTTTGTGTTCTTGATATTGCATTGCTTTACTGGCAAAACAACAAACGGTCGAAACACCCTAAAAATGATTTACCGTTTTACATTTTATGAATACAATTTCACCTTTTAAGGCCCAGAATATGTTTTATATCCTTTTTGGACAACGAAAAAAAATAAGAAAAAATCCTAAATAACTTACAGGGGAAAACATGCAAAACAACATCCAAAATACATGCATACATTGTATGCAACATATGGGGCTAAGCTTTCCCAAATGCAGGATTATTTTGTACGATAGTGTATGCAACAAAGAAAAAGAAGAATTACAAAAGCGACAACATTGCATATGCCACCAATATAGCAACTATTGCTACCGACACAAATATACAACGCTGGCGTTAGGCAAGAAGACCGCCATAATACAAAATTGATCATGATTGTGGAGGGTACAACAAATTATACTTTAGGTTGTCCTCTTCCATTTGGTCTAATTTATTTAATTAAAATTTATTCAATAATTACGCTGTGAGAATATTTGGAATTTTCTATTTCTCTCACATTATATGCAATTTGAAAACTCTAAGGACATTTTGCCAAAACACATATTTTGATTTATGACACTCTTGTTGTCAATTGAACTGTCCAATGCTGTTTGTTTGTTGGCGAATGTTGCAGCAGTTAACGTGCCACATTCGTTTGCTAGCAGTGGCGTGGGTGTTGGTGTTGGCGATGGAGTTGTTGTTGCTGTTAGTGACCAATGGCTTTCCTACATGCTTCGTTCATTTCCTTTTGTTTATGTATCTCGGCCCATTTGTCATCTATTTCAAAAGGCTGCGTCCAACAACCACCATAAAATTTAAGAGTTCTAAACCGGAAAGTGAATGCTCTGCTCCGCTCCGATGCTTTGTTTGCAAAAACGAAATTTCAAATCATTTTAAAGGGTTTTCGTTGTTGCTGTTCTTGTTGTTTGAAAGATAACACCAAACTGGTAAACAATTTATATTTGCTGTTGCTACCGAGCGAATCGGAAAGCATACGTTTTTCACACGACATTGTA
The DNA here is from genome assembly GCA_947397865.1 of Polietes domitor. NCBI lineage: Eukaryota > Metazoa > Arthropoda > Insecta > Diptera > Muscidae > Polietes > Polietes domitor. The sequence continues at coordinate 5,713,558 of OX377622.1, read as the reverse complement.
AAATGACTCCAAATGTTCGTGGGAAGAGACAAATTTGAATATCTCTTTTTGTTTGTTTGTTTGTGGAAACCCAAGTACCTGATAAAGGATATTGAAGGCAAGTGGGAGAAAAAAGTTTGTATAATTCGTAATACATAGACAAAGAAATACGACAAATTAAAATATGCTTGGTGTATACAGGTCCGAAAGGTGCTTTAAAATTTACTGAATGTTTATTTGAAATAACTCAAAAGTAAGTACATAATACTAATTTAACCTTTTAATCCAAAAATCTCAACAATAAAAGAAAATGTATGTATTCCCAACTAAGAGAAGATTATGTTCTGGGTGGCGTATAACATACATTTACGTGCTGTGTATCTCATACGCCACCAAGGACGCAAGATGTTACTAAAATCCTAAGCAGGATTATTGAATTTTGTTACTTTCACATCTTTAGTATTTCATAAATAAAAAACTTTTCTCTCGATTGACGAAAATTATGCATATTAGGCTGGGTCGCGGCCCATGCAAAGAAAAAATTATTTTCAGGCACCCCACGGAAACAGGTTTGGCACAGGTCCCCAATCATGGGGATTTTATGATGGTCAAAAGGACAAAAAATATGAAATGGGGACCGGGAATTTCTGCGGGGATTTTATAAAATATTTCGGGGATTTGAAAAATGCTTAGATTTTACCTACAAATGTATTACTTGGCTGCTCACTACATTTATCATGATTTTGGTCGGCGAAGAACATCTTCCGCTGGACAGATAAAATTGTAATAAAGATATGAAACAGGAAAATGACATCGACAAAACAGTAGTATTGCAATGAATTTCTCACAAAGTATTGAATACTATCAATAAAAATTGAAATTACATTAATGGCGATCCAAACTCCTACAAACATTTGCTTCCATCCAAGAAGATACAACTCGACACATGATGACATACATATATATAGCTAATAGAGTGATCAAAAGCCCGGTTTTTCTATGATGTCGGGTTTTTCGGCTTTTTCTAAAACAGTGATTTTGAAAAAAAACGATTGCCAGTTTTCTTTTTTCACCTGATCCGACCGGTTTCACTCGGGGGTTTCTTAAAATAGTAAGAAATAGGAAATTTTGATGTATGTAACAATACCCTCAATTTATTATGTAACCTCAGCAAAGCATTCGAAATACATATGCCAATTACAAATATTTAATTTAAAAAATTTTGAACTTTTATTCAGGGACCACGCTGCCAATCAATACAAATGTACGTTGAAAAATCAGTCATCAATTCGCGAAATTTATAGACACCTAACTTGTCCGCACAGCCAGTCTTTGTCAACTAAATTATTTTTGCTTACATTTAAGCTTTTTAATAATATTTTTGCTTTTTAATAAAAGCATAAATGTAAGCAAAAATAATTTAGTTGACAAAGACTGGTTGTGCGGACAAGTTACTGTCGTTTATACTTTATATTCATAAAATAATTGTTAAGTGGTTTTGTATAGTTAATGTTAAAAATATTTGTTTTTATAGTGACACCCCTGAGTCAATCAAAATATTGGGAATTTTTAAATAATAATAAAAAAATTAATAAAAACACAACATCGTTGTTTTTTTAAATTACATGACCTTAAACCGGACAAAAAACACATACACACAATTTATTAAAAGGTCAACTATCCAAAATCCATCATTTATAGGCACCTTCGTGATTTTTATGATACACGTACTCCAGTCCAGTATTTGGTGCAGAAATCAAAGCACGATTCGTCGACTGGGCTCTGCAACAGTGTGCCATCAATGTTAATACATTCCGATTTCATACAACCGAAATAAATTTGGACATAAGTCACACGAAACGGATTTGATAATGTAGCAGCCTATTTCAATAATGGAAAACCGGTTGAGACCGACTTAAAAAAAAACGTTTTCCGGAAACCATGACTTGAAAAAACCCGACGATCGGTCTCAGATGAAAAAACTGGTTAGCCCTGTTTTCGGTGTCGGTCTCTTGATCACTCTAATTGGTATTGTTATTTTTACAAGAAATATTTTGTGTTCTTATTTATTTTCTAGTTATTGTCTCCATTTGCAATATACAAAAATATTGGATATAAAAATTGCAGTATTCACACACAAAAAAATCCAATGAAAATTAAAAAAAAATCAATCAAATCAAATAAAATTTACTTTAAAGTAGTTTTATTACTCATTTAAACTACAAACTGAGTAAAATTTTTAGACTAAATTTTAGTAACAAATTTAAAAACGTTGTATGCATCTATTGCAACAGTAGACCACTGCACTATGGTCCCAAATCCATATTTTTTGGCAGAAATTAAAAAAAAAATAATTGGAAATTGATAAATGTGTATATGTTATCTTAATGGCAACACTCCAAGCTATCAAGAAAATGTATTGGAGAAAACTAGGTGACAACACTACAAGCCTGAGAGGCATTTAAAGTTTTCCATTGAAACAAGTGGGTTTAATTCAGGTCTAAAGCAGTTATACAAAATACTTAATATTAAGGCTTAAATAGAAAATAATGAAGTGACTATATTATTGAAAATGAAGGCCGGCGTAAGTATCTGAAAAATATATTTAACATTTTGTGATTACTGTAGTCTTGTCAGTTTTCTTAAGCGTTGTAATTTTGTGATTCGTAGTGAACATAACCTATAAATGTCGTGGACCAAAAGTTATATGTAGGACTCAACTTGACTCAACGTGTAAATGTGAAAGTGTTCGTCTGAGTGTGTAGTTTATGTGAGAATTAATATCTCGTCAGCATTTCTCGGCAAACTCCTACAATTACCACTTTATTTAAGCACAATTTCGATTAGCCATAGTAAATATATTTGATCATATCTCTGAATCAGATTTGTGTATGAGACCCATCAACATCTCATTTTAAAGGTATTGTAAGTACCAATTTATATTATTCCTTGAAATATTTAAATTTAAATTGCAGTGTCAAGTAGAATATTTGTATGCTATATTTTGCTTTTGTAATAATGTTCAGAGAAACCTTGTTCATTAAAGCGAAATGAGTTTCATTATTTTAAGCTTTCTTAAAATTTTGTTGTTGGTCACCCTGTACTAATACAAGGTGATAATTATGTATATATGGTTATATATTGACTTTATATGGGAGGTTGTAGTGGGCGTGGTCAGATCGGCCCAATTTTATTTTTATTTTTTTAAGTGTGTTATGTCTAGCAAATAGGCAAAATTATAAGATTGTAGCTTTATTATTCGACTTAAAGCCATACAAAATGGATTTGGGACCAGTGTTCACTGTTTTACTGTCTAGATCGAAATGTACTGCAATTTTAAATTAGGAGCTTGTTCACGACATAAGATAATAAAAATATTCCCAGATTGTTAACGAATCAACAAGTCATTCATAAATTGTTTTCGTTTTGGTCGAATTCTTTAAAATAAAACATCGTTTTTATAATGGGGATTTTCATGACTATTTTGGGATAAAAATTACCAATTATCATTATCATTCAAAATTTTGTTTTTTGTTTAGGTATAATACTTTGAAATAAAAAAAAATCATTTTTATATTTTGGGAATAATTGGGGATTTTTCATAACAATTTTGGGGACAAGTATAAAATTCAACAAATAAATTCCTACACGAAATAAAGTTTGGGTTGTTTAATGATGATTTGATCAATATGTCGTTCCTAAGGGAAGCCGTCTGTGAGTTAAATGCTCCTGAAGATACCCCTGTAAATTATGGCTTTTCATGCTTTTTTTTCCTTGCATTTCATTCTATTTTTTCAGAATTAATCAACACTTGATCTTTAAATATAAATTTGACAAATTGACGTCATGCATCTTTACATATGTAGGCTTGATTTTCCCTTGGTCATCACTTTGCTCGATCTAACTCAGTATTATCTATAGAAATATAATACTCTCCCCAGAAGATGTGATGTGCCTTGCTGAAATTCAGGGTTTTGCAACAAGAGGTGTTATTTTGAATCACCCGGTATTTCGGTAGCTGTCACTTTTGAAGATTTTATTCTTTGACATTTGACAAGTAGAAAGTACGACATTACTTAAAAATGGAACGATTCACGCTACGACAAAGCATTGAAATTATTGAAATTCAATACAAAAATAGTGAAAATCTTGCAGTCACAGTTCACAAAAGTAAAGCGTTTTTGGGTCGTCCATTTCCATCCCGGTGGCTACGTCAACAAGCAAAATTGTCGCATCTAGGGCTCGGAAAACCCAAGAGTTATTATTGAGAAGCCATCCTCATCGTGTGACTGTTTGGTGCGGGTTATGGCCTGGCGGGTCATTGGACCATACTTTTTCGAAAATGAGGTTGGATCAACAGTTACGGTGAATGTATTGCGCTATCGAGAGATGATTAATGATTTTTTATGGTCGGAGTTGGATGGTATTGATCTGGACAACGTTTACTTTCAACAAGACGGCGCTACGTGCCACACAAGCAACGAAACCATTGCTCTTTTACGGGAAAAGTTTCCGGACCGTGTTATCTCTCGAAGAGGTCATCAAAATTGTCCACCAAGATCTTGTGATTGAAAACCTTGCGACTTCTTCCTTTGGGGACACGTGAAAGATAAGCTCCACACCAACAGCCCAGCGTCGATTCAAGACCACAAAGATAAAAATTCGTGAGGCTATCGAGGACATAGTGCAGCCACTTTGTGATTTGGTTATGGAAAATTTCATGAAAAGGATATGGTACGGCATACCTTCCTCTTTATTATGAAATAAACATCCGATCATTTATATCGAAATTTTTCTTCGAATACCAAAATAACAGCTCTTGTTGGAAATCTCTTTATAATACCATTTTCATCCAACCAACGAGAATCGCGAAAAAAATACTAAGAAAAAAGTAAAGACATATTTCTTTGCGATTGGTCTTGAACATTCTCATCATGAAGGTTTAATCTTTAATTTAAAACCTAGTTAGAGAGATAACAGATTTCAGGGAGACCAATAAATTATAGATCTTCGAAAATACCACACTAAATGTTGGCAGTAATATCCATAGATTGGAATGACAGTGATGGATCACTCCATCCACTACTCCATAAAAATACTCTCATTGCACAGAATTTTGACAGTAAAAATACTCCAGAACTTCCCCAAATGTCGAGGACTTCGTTAAATATTCACTCAGCTAATACGTCCACTGAAATTTAAATGTAAAACGGAATAAAAACCTTTTTGTTGTTCCTAAGAATTATTGCCTAAATGAAAGCTTTCTAAATAGACGCACACACAGACGATGCAACAGCTGTTTTATAGTCGTGTTGCAGGCAACAAACAACAATAACAACTACAGCACAATGAAACAAAATATGTTCAAGTGTCAAATTTGCCATGAAGACAAACACAGGGCAATCTACACTCACACTCACATGCACCTACACATACCCATACACAACAACAATGACATTACTCTGCTCTTGCAGTGCAACAGCACATTGCAATGTTATGTTGGAAGCTTGTGCGTAGGAGGTGGAGGAGTAAGAGAGGAGAACGACCAGGACGACATGAAAAATGCGCCTAAAGGGGACAACAAATAATGTTGCAACAACTGTGACAAACATGTGTCAGCATTTGATAACTTATTTTTTCAGACAACTGATGCCGGTACTGTTGCTGCTGCTCCAGCTATTGTTGCATGTTGTTGACTGCTGGCTGCTGTTGTTGTTGGACTTGTTGTTTGTGCATAGTTGCTCGCTCGTAGTAGCTTTTTGTAGTTGTTTTTGTTATGTCGTGGCCATTGTTGTTGTTGCTGCTGCTGTTAGTTTAGTTTTGTGTGTTATTGTGTTGATGTTGCCGGAAGTAAAGGCTTTGGACCTCTTTAATTGAGGTTGTGCTCTTTAAACACTCTCCCAGAACCAGCGTCTGTTCTGTGCGTGTCTGTGTCTACGTCTCATTGCCACATGTGATGTGATGCAAATGCCACGTTGGCTAAAGCAGAAACAGTTAAGTGTCCTATTCTTTTGTTCCTCCAGTGAAATTGAAAACCTGCAACAAGATTGTATGCCTGCGTTTAAGCACCCACTAGAAAATCTAGGACAACACTTGTGATGATGGTGAAGAAAAACCAAAGGCTGTCCCTTCTGGAGGTAAATACAAATTAAAGTCAACCACAAAGTACATGGTTGGACAGAACAAATGGAAACTTCTTTCCTATAATAAAAGAGTAAATAAATGGTATTCTTTAGGACTACATCCGGTCTAGTTAGCCTTTGATAGAGCGTCAAAGTTAACTAGGTTTTTCTCAAAACCAAATTAAGCAAGTGGCAAAGGCGTTAAGCTTTGCTCAAGCAAATCTTTAGTACCATTCAGTGGTCCACTTTTAGTGGAGAGGGTGCTGCTCATATAATGCAAGTGAAGTGCAGTTTCAGTGCAATTTTTAGCTTGGCGGGTTAAGAAATAATAATATTCCTCATTTAATGAATTACAATAAAAAATAAATTTACAGTCATGTGAAAGGGCATGTTGAGTACACTATTTTTGCAAAATAAACTTATAGTCCAGCTGGTCTGAGTTTCTTTTAACAGTGGCTCAAAGTTTTCATAATTTTATAAATAAATATAAAATTTTTATTATTTCAAATCACGCATACAAAGCAAGGCTATCAATCATCAATCAATTCAAAAAGCAAATTTAAGTAAATAACAGCAATCTTCAAAAAAGCTTTAATACCATAAATATTGCCAAATAGTGGGTTCTACAGTTGGTTGTATTTCTATCTTATTTTAATACAGTGCACAGTGCAAGATAACCTAACTCATGACTCGACCAATTTTTGCCATTAAAATAAAAAAGTACGAATTTGGAAAAATCATATAAACAAGCGTATACACCGAACTCCATGATTCTAGCTGCGGCCATTTGGTCGGTACCATTTATATCCCCTTTTTCCCATTGTACCCCTTAAAAGTACGACTTTCTAAAATCTCTTCATTCTACGCGTCTACACAATTAGAGGGATGTACACATCGAATTTCATCATTCTTGCTGTAGCCGTATAGTTGGTACATTTTTTATCCCTCTGCTCTCATTGTATCCCTTAAAATTGCGAATTTGGAAAAACCTTTTTATTGTTCGTGTCTACGCAGTCAGAGGAATGTATACTCCGAATTTCATGACCCTAGCTGCCGTCATTAGTTTGGTAGAATTTTTCGAAAAATCCCTTTATTTTATATGTCTACGAAATCAGAGAAATATATACACCGAATTTTGTGTTTCCAGCTCTTGTCGTTTGGTAGGTATCATTTATTTATTTATCCCCTTTGCCCCATTTCACCCACTACGAATAAGAAACACTTTATGGTGCACGTTTACGCTATAAAGGGAGTGTGCATTCCAAATATGAAGTAAATATAAGCAGACATATTCAACAAACATGCTTAAATACTCTAAATTTTAAGTGTTTTTGGAGGTATTTTCAGTCCTTGTGAGGGAAAAAATTTTCCCTGTTGACCGATTTTGCTCACTTTCAATCCCAACCGACCTACAACTATAAGACACATTTATGCCAAAGCGTGCTTTCAACAAACGGACGGACGGATATAGCTAAATCGTCTTAGAATTTTATGGCAATCATACACTCCACTTTCTAAGCGAATACAAGTCTATTCGGTAAAAAAGTGCAAACGGAAAGAATTTTTTGTATGTTTCCTAATCACAGGCTAATATGACCTGGTCCAATTTGTCAAAACGAGAAGAATATTTGTATCGGGGCTATATCCAAACATATAATGAACTGACTAACTTTCACAATAAGTTCTTCCAGTTCAACTATAACATGTTATGCTCAATTTGAAGAAATTCGGTGAAAATAAGAGGTTTCTGGGGGCGGAAAAAGTCAATCCGGGAGCGAAATTTGTATGAGAGGTATATATAAATCTGAACCGATCTAACACATTTTTACCACAAGTGTTTCTAGTGGAAATATAAGACATTTTGCCAAATTTGAAGAAAATCTGAAAAAAAATTGGTATCATAGGGTCCGCCAAATAACTTTTTTTTTAAATGCTATAAAAAACTAATATTTTCTCAAATTTCTTTTTTTATTTGAAAGTACAATCCTTCCGGTTAATAATGGAAAATAATTTCATTCAAATGGCTGCATCGGCACTCCACAAATAATAGCCCAACGGTTGAATAGTTGAAAAAAACGTTAAATGGCGGACCCTTTAGCTTGAAAAGAGTCAAATCGGGAGGGAAATTCATATGGCGACTATATCTAAATCTGAACCGATTTTCTTCAAATTAAATAGCGTTCGTGCTTGTCCCGAAAAACTTCGTTAGGTTCTGGCTACAATTGCGACCTGTATCGTGATTACACGAATAGACAGATAGACAGACAGACGGAAATTGCTAAACCGATTCAAAAAGTGATTCTAAGTCGATCGGTATAATTAACAATAGGTCTATCTCCCTTCCTTTTGGGTGTTACAAACAAATGCACAAAGACATAATACTCTCGTGTCAGACCCGTGTCTCCCACTTTTAACCCATAATCATATATGTGCCCCCAAAGAGTTGGTGCCTCTGTGTCATTCTCTCGGAGGCAAAGTTGTAGCTCTTGTCATAAAGAACAACATTATATGTGAACATATTAAATAAAAAAAGTAATAGATGTCACCATGCCATTTGTAAAAAAATTGCATTCTATTAAATATAGAAGCAAAATGGTCTTGGGCCAGGACAATATCCCAGTTCAAATCAAATATTGATTACAGACCAAAAAAATGCAAACCAAAAAAACTAAAACAAATGAGCGTTGGCACGGCAGAAGTATTGCTGAGTTATACCCTGCATATATACATACTTACAACAACATACATACAACTCAATGAGATGCTTGTAAGATGGCATGTGTGCTTTATTACTTGGTGCGATTTTTTAAACGCAAACTCGGCAAGTGAGTTGTGCTTCTCGTTCGTTTGTGAGAATCATCTCCTTATAGAGGCCGCGTTTGATGTTGAAAAGTCGCTGCGAAGCCACTTGAAAAGACTTTTGACATGGTCGAAATCATGATCGTGGTAGTCTGCAGCCAAGTAATAAATGTCACCATGCCATTTGTAAAAAATTTGCATTCTATTAAATATAGAAGCAAAATGGTCTTGAGACAGGACAATATCCCAGTTCACATAAAAAAACTTATTCTTCAAGGTCGAAATCTGATTTTTTAACGTTTTCACCTGTTCAACTCCATAGGTAGCAAAGCGTTCAAAATTCAAGGAAACAATCAACTACAAAAATTTACATAAGAACTCAATAAACAACTTTCTAGAAGATATGAACTTCCTATGAATGATTCTTAACACCGTTTAGGTAGGAAAAATATTTCTTGCAGGACTGTCTTTTTTAATGCTCAGTCCTACTACAGTGCGTATGAGTGTTATTATCCTTAATCAACAGCACGTATACGCTACCTACACACGATACTGCCTATAAGATTTTTTCGACGACATTTGCAATTTTGACCCTGAAGATCAAGTTTTGCAAGATTTTGGCTGAGAAAATGATCACTTATTTGCAAAAATGACACCGAGACCCCAAATCTTTGGGGCATAAAAAAACGCATGACTTTGGACAAAACTGGGAGATACGGGTCTTTTTTTCTCTTTTATCACGTAGTGGTGTCCGCTTATCGTTATATTTCCATGATTTAAAAAATTACACAGTATTATCAAATCTTTCAAGATATTCCAACGCAGTGTCTCCAAACATTAACAAGTCAAGAGCGGAATGACAGATAAGGTGTCCGACACACTTAACTTCACCTACAAAAGGCCTTTGACATGATGCCCTACTAATTCTAATTGTAAACCAAACCTCTGGGCATCGATAGTGTCCTACCAATACAGAAATCAACGTAGGCAATCCCCACAGACTAGTATATCCAATTACGAAGAGCAAGCAACAGAGTAATTCCGCAAGACTGTCTTTCTTTCACTCCAAAATTCAGCTGAACGATATGAAAAAATCTCATAAACAAAACTATGAAATTATCGCAAGAATAAAATCAGCTTACAACACCTTCGTAGCAGACAGCTAAAAATTTCCTCTTCGGATCAAGAATCTTCATTTGTCGCCCTCCACATTCCCTACACCCAACGAGAACACTTTTTAGTTTAATTTCCATGTTTGCAGTACAACATTTTATAACACTAAACCTGTACCGGTGTTCACACTGTCGCCCTCCCTTATTCGTTGTTAACTTGTGAACATGTTGCTACAGTATTTTGTGGTCTAAAAAGGAACTCACTCCTCCCCACCTTCCTTTTCCAGCTGTAGAAACAACTAAATAAATGCTAAGTTAACAAAGAAATTAAGCTGAAGAAAATTGCTCAATTAAAAGGAAGCTGCTTGCAAGTTTAATGAACTTACAAAGTAATTTCAAACATAGTTTTTAATTACCTCCTATGAGAACACATATAAAACATACACAAACACACGAACTCACTTACTCACTCGCTCCAGAACTCCAGGAATCCCGAACTACACACAGAAAATCACAAAAACTTTGTAATTAAAATTCTTGTATAAAAAATAGCACAACTATGAGATGAAGGTAGCACCAAACAGCAACAACAACAATAACAACAACATGCAAATTTTAAATTGTTATCTGAAAAAGATCAAATACTAACAACTGCCATTTCTTGCAGACGCCCGAAAGGAAACCGAACACATTGAACCCTTTAAGGAATGAAAATAGATGTAAGATGTAGTTTAGAGTACACAGTCATATGGGGCATTCCATGGGGGACTGCAATGGCATATCTCCGATTATACTTTCGGCAGACAGCCGATGACGTTCAAAGTACATCTTTCAATGTTGTCTGATTAGTGATCGAGTTTGATCGACTATTTAGGTGTTTTTGAACGTAATACACCCCAGCAACAAAAAATTGGAAGTATTTCCACAGGAAGCACATTTTAGTCGCACCCAAAATCCGAATTTTCATATTTCCCGCATTTGAAGAAGACATTTTCGTATTTTTTATTCATGTACATCAAAAATTGTTAATTAAAAATACTACATAATATAACAATAACATTAAATAGTATTAATTAATTTGATTTAAATTAATATTTATTTGAATTATATATTACTTCATATTAACCAAATATTTTGTTTTGTCTTCAGCCGTGTATGCGCTATATGGAATGATAGCTGTATAGCGCTGGAAATCCATCAGCATACAGTCAATGGTAATGCGAAAAGATTCAAGAAGATCAAAATCCTTCACAACGCCTTGTGGTGAGATTTCCGGGCGTACATATCATGCATTTTTAAATATTTCAATATGTAAAAATGTAAATATATATACGGCTGATCGCAACATGGTAACACAAACACTCTATACAGAAGATCCACTGATGAGTTATACCCACATAGGATATGTACTAAGTATATTGACATATTTTAACATATTAATATTTTAATGTATTCAATAAAATTTTTCCATTGAATTAACTTGTCAAGACCACTACAATAAATAATTTGCCAAAGGGGCGGATAGATTTTGAAAGTTGATGACGGTTATGGCCATGGCGATGCAGATGATAAAAATTTGAAAATAAGATTGATGATAACCACTCTCTTTTGGATGATATGAATGTAAACGACATGTGGATTCAACAGGACTGCGCTGAGTGCCACTGAGCTGATGCCACTGTAGACATTCAGCACGACCACACCGACACATAGTATAACATTTTCATGTCAGATGTGGAGATCGATCAAAGGAATCGATTTTTATATTAATATTAAATGTTTATTTAAATTCGCCTACAACCACGCCTACCTCCTATGTAACATAAATCGAAAAATCGTAATTTATTTCATATTTTAATAATACATTGAAACAAATAATTACGGCCATTTATCAAACTCTACAATTATATAACAATTATCATGTCACGCCCAACGATCATATACAAATTTTTATTTTTTACGATTTTCAATAAATAACTAAAGCTAAATGTATATGCTCAACATTTGCTCAAAATCAATGAGTGATGAATAGAGTGATCAAGCCCGAGACCGAAAACCGGGTCAACCGTGTTTCGCGGTTTTTGGAAACCCGGGGTTTTCATGTCGGTCTCAACCGGTTTCTAATAGCGCATCTTCTTTGATGCGAATTTGTTTATAATATGCCACTTTTAATATTATCACAAGCCTCACAGAAATATTTAGTAGGGGTAGCAAATTAACTACAAAACATTACGAACACAGCAAAACTGAGAGTCTAAAATGACGAAGTTCGTCCTAGGTTTCACATAGATTTCTTATGGACAGAAGAAAAATCAACGCCGTTGACCATTTGGTACCAACCAAAGGGCTGCATCTAGAATAATGAAATTCGTTGTATACATTCCTCTGACTGCGTAGACACGTAAAACACGTAAACGTTTTCTTAAGGTGGTAAAATATGAAAAAGGGTATAAAAATGGTACCAACCAAATGGCCGTGTATACATTCCTCTGGCTGCATAGACAAGCAAAATAAACAGATTTTCCCAAATTCGTACTTTTTACTTTTACAGCAAAAATTGGTTGAATCGTGATCACTGTGTATGTGAGATAATGAATTTTCAAAATGTGTACTTTTCGACTTAGAATAGAATGGAAATACAACCAACTGTAACAACCACTATCTACCAATATTTATGGTATTTAAGTTTTTTGAAGACATAAATATAAGCATATTTAGTTTTTGGATTGATTTGAAGTATAAACGTATTGGTAGTCTTGCCTGATAAGCGTGGTTTGAAATAATAAAAATATATTTACAAAATTATATTTTCAATATTTTTATTTGATTTGGTTATATTAAAAAATGTAATTTTCCTGCACAAAAATTGTCAGCCTTTGTGGAATGCAAACCATGGTGGAGGGTTTATACTTTCTATCTTTTTACTTGTTCTGTCTTTATAGGATTATTCGTGCCAGCCAAAACGTCTCTAAACCACTGTTTTCATATGAAAGTGGATCTTGCATCATTTTTAGACATTATAAACATCTTTAATTGAACATATAAGAGGGTGTTATCAGACATATAGTTCCAAAATGACATTACGAAAATAGGAATTTTGGTAAAAAATTAAAAAAAAAATATATTTTGCGTTGATTTGCGGACACTACTTTTTTTATTAAATACACTGTCCGAAAAATCAGGACTTTTTGAATGGAACAGAATATCGACCCAATAATTCTAAAAGGGCAAGTTGAGCAGATCATTTTTGTGGAATAAACGTATAGTCCAGCTGGTCTGAGTTTCTTTTTATAGCGGATCAAATTTTTAATTTTTTGGTCGGAGATGCATTATACAGGGCTATCCAACAAGAGGTGTTATTTTGGTATTCAAAGAAAAATGTCATCTTTTGAGATAAATGATCGGAGGTTTATTTCATAATAAAGAGGAAGAAGGTCTGCCGTTAATAATAAAAACGACATACCTTAATCAGCCAAACAGCCACCACGAAAAATGGCCATTACTACGCGAATAAACAGATTTTATGTAGTTAATGTCTGACTGAATTCAGAATTTTATGAGGATATCTTTTTGTGGAAGATCTTAAGCTAGGAGAGAGAGGAGCTAGGGTGCTCCTCTCTTTATAAGTCAATTTGAACCTTTTTTTCTAGAAAATCAATAAAAGTCATTTAAAAAACAAGTAAAAACGGTGATAAGTTCGGCCGGGCGGAACTTTATATACCCTCCATCATGGATTGCATTCCACAGACGTTGTCGGTTTTCGTAGAAGTGCAGTAATATTACAGGAAAATATAATTTTTTTAATATAGCCAAACCAAAACAAATACAAATATTGAAAAATTAATTTATAAATAATATTTTAAATATAATATTTTAATTATTTTAAACCACGCTTAAAAGGTAATGCTACCAATACGTCAATTCAAAAAATAAATATTCTTATATTTATATTTTCAGAGCCATAAATATTGATAGATAGTGGATGCTGCAGTTGGTTGTATTTCCATTCTATTTTAATTCCAAAAGTACAAATTTTGAAAATCCATTATCAGGCGTACATAGTGCAAAATAACCTAACTTCATGATTCAACTAATTTTTGCCGTAAAAGAAAAAGTACGAATTTGGAAAAAAAAACTTTTTATTTTGCGTGTCTATGCAGTCAGAGAATGTATAAACCGAATTCCATGATTCCAGCTGCGCCCATTTGGTTGGTACCAATTTTACCCTCTTGACGTTTCTACGCAATTAGAATTCCATCATTCTAGCTCATTCTACTATTTTATCCCTCTGTACCATTGTATCCCTTGAAAGTACAAATTTCGAAAAATCAGTTTATTTTCCGTGTCTACACACTCAGAGGAATGTATACTCCGAATTTCATGACTCTAGCTGCGGTCATTAGATTGGTACTACTTTTATCCCCTTTTTTTCATTTTAACCACAAAAAGTACGAATTTTGAAAAATTGTTTATCTATGCAATCAGAGGAATGTATACGCCGAATTTCATTATTCTAGATACAGCCGTTTGGTTGGTACCATTTTTATCCCTCTATTCCTATTTTACCCCTTAAAAGTACAAATTTGGAAAAAATACTTTTATATTATGTATCTACTCAATTAGAGGAATGTACACACAGAATTTCGTGTTTCTAGCTGTTGTCGTTTAATATGTACCATTTTTATCCCTTTTTTGCCCCATTTCACCCCCTACAAATAAGAATCACTTTAAGGTGCACGTTTTTGCTATAAGGGGAATGCGCATACCAAATATCAAGCAAATATAAACAGACATATTCAAAAAATATGCTTAAATACGCTAAAATATTAGGGATTATTATGAGTATTTTTAGTGCTTGTGAGGGAAAAATTGTTCCCTTTCGGCCGATTTCGCCCCATTTCAATCCCAACCGATCTACGACTATAAGACGCATTTTTGGAAAATTCGAACGTTATAGGTCCTTTCGTTTAGATGCTAGGGTCACCAAACTCCTCACAGTTAAATAGCAAAATTACACGCCAGCATATAATACAAAATTACTAGGGTTAAAATTCGTTAATGTTTTTTTAATTCCTTCGTGTTTTTTTGGATGATCGATCATTTTCGACAAAAATTTAGGTATTTCATATTATTATTAATACAAATTGACCCAAGATATATTTGCAAAATCTCTTAAAATGTGAGAGAAAAGGTATATTTTACCACTCTACCATAAACCGTAGTTCTCAAAAAAGAAGACTACTAAAATAAAAATTGTAAATTATTAAAAGATATTATAAACTAGTATTTTGTACCCGGCGTTGCACGCGTTCATTTTTCCCTATTCCCCTACCTACGTCTTATGCTTTGGAAGATAAAATGAGTAATTTTTGATATTTTTTAAAAACCCCATTTATCATATCATGACCTAGTTCATCCAGGAACATCCCCTGTCCAGAGGTTAGATACCACCAGTTTGGCGTCCTAGACGCAACATACAGACACACATTGATTTTTATAAAGGGTGATTTTTTAAAAGCTATAGGAAAGTTTTTCAAAAAAAAAAGCACATAAAATTCAGAAAAATGCATGAAATCATTATTTGAATCGATAGTACGGTCCATATAATTTAACGTTTGAAGATTATTTCATGCAAATGTTGACCTTGGCTGCGCCTCAAATGGTCCATCCGCTTAGTCCAATTTTGGCATACTCTTTCCAACATTTCGGCCGGCATCTCACGAATAAATGCTTCAATGTTGTCTTCCAATGCGTCAGTTGAAGCGGGCTTGTCTGTGTAGACATGAGCTTTAACATAGCCCCACAAAAAATAGTCTAAAGGCGTTAAATCGCACGATCTAGGCGGTCAATTGACCGGTCCCGAACGTGAAATAAAATGTTCACCGAACTCGCCTCTCAATAAGTCCATTGTTGCGCGTGCTGTGTGGCATGTGACACCGTCTTGTTGAAACCACATGTCATGCAAGTCAAGCTCTTGCATTTTGGGCAAAAAAAAAGTTGGATATCATCTCACGGTAGCGCTCACCATTCACAGTTACGTTACGATTCGCATCATCTTTGAAGAAGTATGGTCCAATGTTGCCACCAGCCTATAAACCGCACCAAACTGTGACTTTTTCAGGATGCATTGGTAGCTCTTGCAATGCTTCTGGCTGATATTCACTCCAAAATCGACAATTCTGCCTATTTACGTACCCATTGAGCCAAAAATGAGCTTCGTCGCTGAACACAATTTCTTTCTTTCTGAACTTTCTTAACAGAGCACGCATTTTGATAATAAAATTCAATAATTTGCAAGCGTTGTTCGTTTGTAAGACGATTCATGGTTAAATTATAGACCAAACTGAAGATGTTTGACAGTGAAACAAAACACGAAACGTGCGTCAGCTGTTTAAACCAGTGTTGCCAAAAAGATAATAGCTAAAAAATCACCCTTTATATGGATAAATATAAATAACTAAAATCAATAAAGAGGTCCACTATAAATAAATAGTAAATCTCCTGTGCAATGCCTCATAGTATATCGACAGATCTGTTAGCTTGTATTTATAGATGTAGTGCCAGAGATACATCTGCATGTCTGTGTTCAAGGAACAAGAATGCCTTTGATGTTCTTATTAGACTGTCGGCATACCATACGACGTTCGTTCGTTGCTATGTCTGTATGTATGTAAGTGTAGTATAAATACTTTACCCGACCATAAGTTGTTGATGTAAGTCTTCAGCCTCCAAAACACATTCAAATCGACTCATTTATATTCCAGCACTCACCAACACACGCTGCCATTTAAAGTGATTTCTACTTGTTTATGCTTACAAATTTCCAAATATCCGCCACAATTCGCTTTTCCAACAGCATCAGCAGCAGACAACTTCTGTGCCGTGAACATCCGCCGTGATGCCGCAAAACTGCACACAAAATTTTGACACTAAATCGACACGTGCCGTAATGTTCAAGTGAGTGAGTGACTGAGTATAACCATGGCACTCCTGTTCCATTCCATCCACACTCTATAAATACGAAGTATTGCAAATATCAATTTTTGTCTATGCTCTGCTACACTGAGAGGAAAGTTGAAATTTGAGAAATACTCATGAAATTGCAGTATAGAATCCATGCCATGCTTTTTTCTCTCAGTGTACATCGTGTAGTTGCCAACCACACTAACAGACACGCTTAAGTTGTTAGATACCTATTAATGCGGTCGTTGGGAAATCTAAAGAAAACTAAACGGCATGTTTTGCTCAAATTGCACACTGTGCATAAACACTTGGCCACCTACTACACAAACAAAGCGACAAACAAACACCGAAGGACTCATGAATAAATGACTCGACTCGACAAACGAGTATGAAGAGCATCTAAGGGATATTTGTTGTTGCCTCAAAAAAAAAACCAACTGCAATACTAAATGAAATGAAATTAATCTGAATTAAATTAAATTGAGAGAGAGAGAGAGGACACTTCACTTAAACCCATTGAAATGCTTCCGTAAACCCGCCTCAATGTTCAAGATGAGCCTAATGTCCCTAATGTCCTGCCATAGATATGTACGTACTTACCTCCTTCGGTGCAGGCACATGCAACCACTCTACCCAGTTCCGGTTATAGACTATTCTCTGTGTTTTGTTCTGTGTCACTGGTGACAATTCATAATGTCCTGTCAATTCACTGGACCAGGAAAAGGAAGACACCGATTGGCTACCCGGTCGCTTTGTGTGCAGCACACACAGCATTTCCCGCAACAAATCTGCTTTGGTGCAGTCGTTCCTCGCGCAAGCCATATGACAGACAGTAAGATGAGGTGACACTAATGCGATTGCAATTCCAAGTCCTGCCTCGTTTGCTGTATGGCTTACGGCTATCGCGCGGGTATTAGTTATTTCTGAGTGGTACATATGGACTGTTTGACACATCAAGTTGCCGCGGGAGTGATGGGTGGGGGCAGGACAGCACACATAGGAAACATTTTGTCTAATTAGAGATTTTAATGGATATCAAAGGACAGCGAGCAGATATTGTTAAAAGGTTTCCAATAGACATCGCGACAGATGTGGAGACGACATGCTTCCGCCACATCAATGTACGGGTGGTGCAAGAACGAGGATGGGTTTATGTATCCGTTAGCCTTGGATTGTAGTTTTCAATTTTTAATTAAAAGTCATCGGATGCCTGTTTCCTGGCTATGCTGGTGCTGATGTTGGTGTTGGTGCCAGTAACCCCATCCACATTGTTTCACATGTTAATCAAATCAAATCCTTTTTATAATAAAACAAACACAACAAAACTCTCAGCAGGCAGCTGCCAACGACAGCAACCAAAGGAAAAACTGGGCCCAGTTCAGCTCTCGTGTGATTTCTTGTATTCAATTTAATGCTGCTGTTGTTGGATTACCCCGAAACGAAACGGATGTGAATGTGAAAATCATTTTAAAATACAACATAATCGCTACAAAACCCACCAAAGAAAGTCAGAATTCACAAAAACTAGCAAATGTGGCTCGGAGTTGGGTCAAAACGATTAGGATGGACGCTATAAAGAGAGCTAATTTTGAAAATTGAAATACAATGGATTGAGAATAGCTGAAATATTAATTTGGAGCAAGAATATCAGATAGCTCAAATAATGACACTTTGATTTTTAATTCCTAAATTCCGTTTGAAGAGCTGGCAATTTTCCCTGAATTCCCTCTGACTGTAATAATTTTAAAATCAACTACTTTGTCGTTTGTTTATAGTGGAATGTTGTATTGACAGTTACGATTCACAATTACCATCATATGAGTACATAATTTATAGCTCCTTTCTTTGACTCTTGACCGAGTGTTACAAACGCCATGTTGCTGTGATCATAACCCTTGCCTAGTGCTGGTGGATGGATGATGATATATAAAAATAAAAACAATCTATTGACAGGAATACAATCCCACTCACAAACAGAGACTAAAGTCCAACGTGAAGTCCATACGAAAAAAAAATAAAATAAAGCAACAAAGCAGTGAACGATAAACGATGAACAATGACAGGGACGAACACGAGGACGAAGGCAAAAACCATTTAAAATGAAATTCAAGGCAATGATTTTTGTTGCCTGCAATAAATTTAACACCCGTCAGCAGGAAATGCACAACACAAACGCAAGTAGTCCACCACACACCAACCCACAAATACACATATGCATATATGCCATCTACACATACATACATTCATAAAAATACAAGACTGCAATAACATGTTATACTCGTTTATATAGATGTATTATTTGTCCATGCGATATGTGGGAATATAAATATAAACATTTCTCTTTAGCGACCCATATATATACATATGTATTTATGGTGCAAACATATGTGTACATATGTATGTACATAAAGGTGTTCCGCAAAATAAAAATAAAATCAGACTGTACAAAATGTTCAGTAGCTAGAAAGTCCATTCGCAGTTTCAGTAAAATATAGGGTTTGCATCCCGGGATTTCCCGCAGGAAAATTCCCGGAAATTCACATATTTTTCATTTTCCGTATCCCGGGAAATTCGTACGAGAATCCCGCGGGAATACGGTAGAAATTTTTACATATTTCTTTGCATATTTTTGCCATCACTTCCACAATAAAAATGTTGTACAATAATTTCGCTCATATCGATTTTAATTAGGTATGCCAAAAATTGCAGTTCGATGACAAATACGTTCGGATATACACCCACATCGGGGTTTGGCTGTTAAACTCCATATGAAAAAACCTAAAAACCCAGAAAAATGAGGTCAGTCGTTTGAAAATATTTTAAACTATGCTATAGAAAACGCAAGTAACAATATTGTATTAAAAAGGCAAGATAGCTGTCTAAGAAAGAATTTATAGTTTCCGAAGCGACAGGACAAAGAACAGACAACATAAACATTTTATTTAATGCTCTACTGATTGCATCTGATGAATGTGAAAGATCGTTCTCCCTCGCGTCCACATTTTTCAATAAAATAAGAAATATCTGATGACGTCATAAATGCATTGTCTGCTCTTAAATTACACTTTCACATTCAAATTTTGACTTCAAACATTTAATTAATTTTGAATCTTGAAAATATGTTTGAGTTGAATTCTGAAACAGGTTCGTTGTGAAATACATTTTTATTTTACTGAACTGGGAAACTCTCCTGGCTCAAGACCATCTATATTTAAAATTTATTTACAAATGGCATGGTAACATTTATTACTTGGCGGTAGACTACCACTATTATGATTTCCACCCTGTGAAAGGTTTCCTTAAGTGGCTTGACAGCGACTTTTCAACAACATACCCGGCCTCTTTAAGTAAATGATTTTCACAAACAAATGAGAAGCACAGCTCACTTGCCGAATATCCGTTCAAAAAAACTCGCACATCCCACCTTAATAAAATGTAAATGTTTCATTGGAAAAAATAAGTTTAACTTATGGTAAACGATATATTGACTATTTCCCGTGCTGTCCCGGGATCCCGGGAAATTGAAAAAATAATTCCCGTTTCCCGGGAAATAAAATGTACGGGAAAATGCAAACCCTAGTAAAGTACATAGGGTAGCAAATGAAAAAAAATATTTTTTTGTAAAACTTTTGGAAAATTGGTTTTATGTTTATAGTTTGTTTAATTTGCCAACTTGGATTTTTTTAGGATTTACTCTAGGATTTTCGAAAAATCAATTTTTTCATGGAAATAAATCAAAAAAAAAATTACCCCAAAGGATTATGTCGGAGAATTTTTTCTAAATAGCCAATTTTTATTATTTTTAGTTACTACTCAAAATCGAATCATAATTCACGCAAACTTGAAATTTTGAATTTATCTAGAGAAGTACGTTGGGTTTTTATACCCTCCACCTCCAGGGTGGGGGTATATAAACTTTGTCGTTCCGTTTGTAACACCTTGAAATATAGACCTAAGACCCTATACAATCGATACGATCTTGCCATGTCCGCCCGTGTGTTGAAAGCACGAAAGGAGCTAGGATGTTCAAAATTTCCAAAAATGCGTCTTATAGTCGTAGATCGGTTAGGATTGCAGCTGGACGAAATCGGTCCAAAGGGAAAAATTTTCCCACACAACGACATGAAAATACCCACAACAACCCCTAATATTTTAGAGTATTTATGCATGTTCTTTTTAATATGCCAGCTTGTACTTATTCGATATTGGGATAAAAATGGTACCAATCAAACGACAAAAGCCAGAAACACGATATTCGGTGTTTACATTAATCTAATTGAGTAGATATATAACATAAAAGCATTTTTTCCAAATTCGTTCTTTTATGAGTAAATTGGGAATAGAGGGCTAAAAATGTTACCAACAAAACGGTTGCAGCTAAAATAATGAAATTGGGTGTATACATCCCTCTGATTGCGTAGACACGTAAAATAAAGGCGTTTTCGTACTTTTGGGAGTTAAAATGGGAAATGGGGGATACAATTTGTACCAACTAGATGGCCTCTGACTGCATAGACACGCTAACTAAAAAGATTTTTCCAAATTCGCACTTTTGGTTGAATCATGAAGTTAGGTTATCTTGCATTGTAGGTTATCTTGCACTGTGCAATCCCAAAATGTGTACTTTTGGGATTAAAATAGGATGGATATAAACCCAACTGTAGCACCCTCTATCTACCAATATTTATGGTATTTAAGATTTTTTTGAAGATTGCTGTCTTATATTTACTTTTTGAATTGATTTTGATATATATAGTACACACCTATTGGTAGCCTTGACTTATAAGCGTTGTTTGAAATAATAAAAAAATTATATTTATTTTTAAAATTATTTTTTCAATATTTTAATTTGTTTTGGTTTGACTATATTAAAAAAATACATTTCCCTGTAATGTCACTTCTACAAAAATCTAAACTCCGTTTTAACTTGTTTTTATATTGTATAGTTTGTGTTATTAAAAATGTTTACGTTTACTTTACAGGCCCGTCACTGCGTAAAAATGCAATAACTTTTATTAGAAGTCAGCATATTTCCAAAATAAAAATAAGTAAGGAAAGGCTAAAGTTCGACGGGGCCGACTATATGATACCCTAAACTACGCCCTGCTTCTATACATGATAGTTTACTAAACCCAGGTTTTAGAATCGATAAGACGTTTTTATGTAGTGCAATTATACTGTCAGTCATTTTGCATTATGTTACTCCTGTAAAATCGGTGTGATACTATCTCATTATAGCTTAGGGAAAATATAAATGAAATAAATAAAATATTAAGTAGAACTTCAGGTGAAAAATGTGGGTTCTAGAACGTTAATACTAAAATTAATGGGACTTATTTTAAGGTGACCCATGTTGATCTTTTTCACGGTAGGCATTCTTAGGTGAAATATAACACGATCTGCAAAATTTTATAAAAACCGATATAAGATGTGGGATTTAGAGCGACAATAAAAAACCAAAAAAATGCACCCATATAGTTGACTTTCATAGTATGTGTTTCTAGTTGACAAATAACATGATGTGGGAAATTTGATCAAGACCCGATGTAGTACTAGAGCCGCACTAGTGTAAATCGGAGGTACATTTGTATGTGGGTTATATCAAAACATGGACCCATAGAGGCCACTTTTATGTTAGCTATTTCTAGTTCAAATATAACATGATGTGGGAAATTTGATCAATATCTAATGTACAGTATCAATATCTATTGAGCAGTAATAGGGTAAACTGGAGAAATTTGAATTTGTATGGAGGATATATATAAATATAAACTGATTTCCCCCCAACTTCAATAGCGATCGTCCTTGGTCCAGAAGAGACGGAAAGACATCGTTACATCGACTCAGCTGGTGATTCTAAGCCGATCGGTGTGCTATAAGGTAGGTATAGCTCGATTATTTCTTGGTGTTACAAATATTTGGCACATAACTACCTTATTGTATTGTATAAAAATCAACAAAATGTATAATAGAAATAATTAAACTAACAAATTTTATGATGAAATTAATATTTGGTTTGTTTTATGCGTTGTACCAAATTGTTCAGCTTTATAACTGTCCTTTCGTGAGTTAACCAAATTTGTAAAGGGTGATTTTTTAAGAGCTTGATAACTTTTTTTTAAAAAAAAACGCATAAAATTTGCAAAATCTCATCGGTTCTTTATTTGAAACGTTAGATTGGTCCATGACATTTACTTTTTGAAGATAATTTCATTTAAATGTTGACCGCGGCTGCGTCTTAGGTGGTCCATCCGCTTAGTCCAATTTTGGCATTTCCACGTTTTTGAGTAACAGAGACCCAATTGGTGCGAACGGCGACGAATCGAAAATTGGTGGTCATCATTAACACTGGCCGATACAGCTGCGATATTTTCTTCAGTTCGCACTCTACGTAAGCGTGTTGGTGGTTTAATGTCCAACAATGTAAATTTGGTGCGAAATTTAGTCACAATAGCCCGAATAGCCGCTTCAGTGGGTCGATTAAACTGACCATAAAATGGAAGCGCGCAATGAACTTTCTTAACAGAGCACGCATTTTGATAATAAAATTCAATAATTTGCAAGCGTTGTTCGTTTGTAAGACGATTCATGATGAAATGTCAAAGCATACTGAGCATCTTTCTCTTTGACACCATGTCTGAAATCCCACGTGATCTGTCAAATACTAATGCATGAAAATCCTAACCTCAAAAAAATCACTCTTTATGATTGCAGTGCTCTTTTTGATGTATTTTTTAAATAATAATTTTCACATTTTTAGTCCACTTTGTGGATTAAGGTTTATGTTTTCGTTTCTACTTTAAATTTAATCTTGAAGAGAAATACCAAAAATCACAATTAGCGATCTCTCCCTTTCCAGCGAGTTCATCAAAACACAAATCGAAGCAGAAATGTGGAATTTATTGTAGATTTTTTAAAATTTATAAATATAATTTCTCGGATCACCTTAATGTTGCATATACATAAATATGTACATACAAGCGAGAACGGTGCCGCAACTGCCCGACGTAGCAAAGAAAACACACATTTGGGGAAATGGTTTATTCAAGTCGATGCTTTAAAGCACTCGCTGACGTGACGGCGAACGGCCATATAAGCGATACATTAAGTCGGGTAATTCTGGGCCCACCCTCATATTCATAAGAGACTACATCTGAGTTTGACAAAAACATAAATGCTGTTATGTTCTACATTGTATTCTCTAAATAAATAATAAGGAAGAATTGTGTTTGTTAATAGATGGAAAGAACAAGACTTGTACCAGGAAATGACAACATTAGGTGTATTTTTATTGAAGCTGGCTAGCTCGGTAATAAATCCCTAAACAGAAAATCCATGTTTTAATCGAAATAAAAAAAGTTTTTCATATGACCGCCACAACCAAAAATAAAATAAAAGTGTTAATTAATGCATCGAAATTCTGGTGATACATTCGCTGAAAAATTATATCCTTTTTACAAATTATGCCGTTGTTATTTTCCTTCGAATAAAGTTTTCCACCGAAATCATATTTTATTCTTTCACTTTTTCTATGTTAACATATTCATCAGTTCGTAAGAGCTAAGCTGCATCAAACTCATCTACATTTCAGCGAAAAGTGAATAACAAAAGGTGCGGGGAAAAACATTCAAAAGTCATTTTGAATGAAAAAAGGAGGTGCTCCACGACTATCAAAAAAGTTCCCTTTTTGTGGAAAACCCAAAAAGAACTACAATAAAATAGAAACAAAAAGTGCGTTCGTTGCACACAACTTTTTCTCGTAGCTTAGATGCAGCTTAGGAAGAGCCCAGGTGTTGTGTTGTGTATCACTTGCGTTGCATTGCGTGTAGGTGTGTGCGAGGGTACATTTTTTGTGTTCCTTTGCACACAAAGCATTAAAGCAATCAACTTTTGGTTTGTGCATATTTGCAGTTGTTAGTTATATATGCTTAAGCACACAGTCACACACAGAGCCATACTAAATACACACACCTACACAGAACTAACGCAACACTCACGTAACGACACTCAACCAAATACATTCTGGGAAAAGAGGTACTAAAATTGTTATTTCACTCCAATTAAAATGTTGTTGTTACACAAATAGCAACTCATCCTCAACAGTGTGTGAGTGTGAGAGCGTGAGAGAGTGAGGGAAGAGAAACGAACATCTCAAAGGAATTCATTGACAGCACTTATGCACACGCATACAAACACAACCATAGCGACACTGGCAGCACTAGCAGCAGCATCAGCAAAACAACAACGGAAACGGAAACTAACACATCTAAAAACAAAGTCTAGCTGGAGTCTATGGAAAACATGCTGCACTAAGATATTAAAACCACAACTAAAGCAATTGAAAATTACGTTTCAACTCTACAATATCCCAAAATAGCATATGCTGCTGAGGCTGTGCGAATGAGATGAAATTTACACAACATTTAGCTTTACAGTGTTGAAGTACCGGGTTGTAAAGGGCCTTGCAATGGGCCTTTGTGTATTGAATTGTTGTTGGTTATATAGACCAGCATCAAAAAATATCGGAATTCCATTTGATTACTTCTGACTATTAAATTCGAAGTATCTTTTTAAATATGAAATAGAATTTTCGAAAATTTAAACTGGGGCATTGTCCTGGCTCTATAATTAATAGTATGCAAATTTATTCACAAATGGCATGGTGACATGTATTACTTGGCTGGAGACTACCACTATCATGGTTTCCACCCTGTCCAAAGGTTTCGTTCAGGTGGCTTCGCAGCGACTTTTCAACAACATACCCAGCCTCTTTAAGTAAATGATTCTCACCAACGAACGAGCACCACAACTCACATGCCGAATATCGGTTTTTAAAAAAACGCACCAAGAATAAAACACACATGCCACCTTACAAGCATCTCATTGAGTTACAGGTATAGTTACCCAGCAATATCAATTAACGAGTTTTGAATTTCAATTGCTGTTTTTTGAATTATTTTTCATAATTGTGTAGATGATAGTGCGAGGTGAGCACGTTACCAAAGAACCTATTTATATCAAACTCTTTGGTATGTCCAGATTTTAATTAATTTTTATAACCTCACTCTACAGAGTAGGAGGGTATATATCATTTGTGATCGGAAAAAACGCATTGAAGGAATGACCTAAGATCACAAGTATGTGCGGACCAGATCCGTTTCACATCTTGCCACGTCCATTTTGGCCTCCACACAAATGACATTTCAATGATAAACTAAAACCAATGTAACTTCCATAACGATATTCGGAATCACCTAGATAAAGTTTTTTATTTATTTTATATATGAATTACAATACAGAGTAAATTTATATTATAATTTTGGGTCAAGGGATTGAGCCGGAGTGACTAATACCATCGTAGCTAGTTATTATAGCGACAGACAGGGCCTCTGGTGGGAATCGAACCCCCTGATAACCGAGCACGCTACCAACTCGACTTCCGGGGCGCTCAAGATAAAGTTTTTATAATCACTTTAAGGGTACAAAATATGGCGGGTTTTGCCACGCCCCTTCCAGTACCCCCACAAAAATCAACCTAAAAATTAAAGCTGTTATAACATCTATGCAAACGATCGGAATACTGTGAAATTTGGCAATGCTTTTATTGAATATAGGTGTTGTTGCCAGACCTCTCCTGCTAGTGGGAGGGAAAGTAGCATAAACTTTAGTTACAATAATTCCGATATAACATCCATACGGGTGTTTTTATAATCACTTTAAACCTAGAAAATATTTACTCTTTAGCCACGACTTCTTGTACCTCCCACACATTTGTCTCTATCCTCATTTTTGGATGGCATCGCATCATTTGAAAAGTATTAATTCATTTTATTATTATTTACAAAAAAATTACAAAATGTTCCATAAAGGTCTCCTATTGTTATTTTTACACTTTGAAAACCCACATAAAATATCAAATTTGTTCGACCTTTACTATTTTCTATATACACTTATTATAAACTACACCGAAAGAATTTTCCTTTGTAATAGTCAAAAATGAATATTTTGAAATAAAATTGTTAAATTTGTGAGAATTAGTTTCATTGGATCAAAGGAAAATGTTATTATATTAACCCTTTCATGCCGCAATGTTGAATATAAGCATTGCGAGTTAGTCTTATAAACTCTTTAAAAGCCCATATTTTGCTGAATAAATAAATTTTATATTTGTGTACATAGAAAGAGAACCAACAAATTCAGTAACTTGAGTCTGCGTAGGACGACGAAAATAAAAGGTAAGTCACAAATTTCAATTATTTGAGTATCTTGTAATTAAAATTATTTAGAATTTGTTCTTATTTTTATAGGATTTCTTCGAGTACAAGAAAACTGTACTTGTAATTCGAAGTGATCCATAATAAAGATTGTTAAAAAACAAGAAAGAAACAATTCAAAATATGACTTTTATTATAATTATTCTTTAAGTAGAAAATTTCGAAAAATGTATATTTTAGGGACTTACTTTTCTACTATACTATTTCCAAATATCATTTTTCGATGTTAATTTTAGGGATTTATATTTTAGGGACTTACTTTTCTACTATACTATTTCCAAATACCATTTTTCGATGTTAATTTATGTAATATTTAGAGATGACAAGTACTCAGTCATTGCTATGTTGGATCATTGTTTAGCTTCATAAAAATATTGAGAATATTTAAAAAAGCCATCAATATTTATATTAAAAAGTTCTAAAAATAAAAGAATTAAAATGGATATATAAAATTTACACTTCTTCATTAAAAGCTAACGTTTGCCTTGAAGGAAAATGAGTAATTAAATTTTTGAAGGACCTTTTATAGATTTTTTGTTCCACTTTATAAAACCATAAAATTTCTCTTAAAGTGGTCTCTTTCTTTACGTTATGTTTTTCTAAGACTAGCAGGAAAATTACAAAAAAATAGAATAATTACATCCCTCATGAACGTCAAGACCTCGACCACACAAAATTAGGTACACAGTTTAGTTACGTCTTGTGTCAGCTTTCAGAATTACTTGGACATTTCCATCAATTGTTTTTAATTTTGTTGCACGGCGTAATCTACAAGAAATTTTAGGACACTTTTCATTTACTTATGACTTATGAAACATGCCTCATACATTTTAAGATGATCTTCTTTTTAATGACATTTTCCACTAAGGTTATGATAAATAAATGATAAATACTCCGAAGATAATTCTCTCTGTGTAGTCAGTATCGAGATCAGTGTATATTATATGGAGTATCTTCAAGTTACCAACCTTTTTTCGTTAAATTACAAGCACAGAGTTTATAAAACATCTACAATTATCTCTTCGTAAAACAATTATCCAGTTGCTAGATATTCGTCCGGAGGAAAACGATTCTAAAGTTTTCGTGTATATATATCGAAGAGTGAATCGAAGGGCTCCCCCTAATTCCACTTTGTAGGGAAAACATCTCTTTGTAGGCCGCCTTCTCTAACTTTGCTCATAGTGCGCCTCTGAGTTGTTTCCCCGCAAATGTTATTGTATTTGAAAAGTGTCTGTGCGTGTGTGTGAAGTAGGTCCTTGTACAACAGTAAAGAGTTGTGCGACTGTAGTTGTGATTGTGTTTGTGTTGATGGTGGTGCTGATGATGGTGTGTGTATATTGTCAGTCAATTTTAAGTTTAACAAGTTTTTCCTTTTTACATCAAATGTAAACCAAGTCTGCTGTCTCTGGCTGATGTATGTGTGCGTACATACAATCTGTATCTATGTCTTGCTCGGCAGTAGAGCAAGGCTGCTGGCTCAGCTTAGGTAATTATGGCTTTATTTTTAGAAAACGCATTTACCAAGCACTCTGTTCTCTGTCTATGTCTGTGCCTTTCTCCTCGCCACACTTTGGCATTGTTCGTTTCCAAGTCTCGGTGTAGATGTGTTTGTGTGCACGCACATAGCTACAAACAGCGTAAGAACAAATTGCAAAATTGTTTGTCAAAATCAAATTCAAATTACAAAACAATTTCGCCCGGATTTGCACACAAAGTATACACAGACTAGAGTGAAAAGTTTTGCCAACACAAGCACCAACATTTGTGTTAACCCTTGGCGGGCAACAGCCGTGGCACCCACGGAGTGGGCTGGCTGATCCCCGACTGGGTTATCGTTTAAGTTCTGTTGTGCTGTGCTGTGCTGAGCTGTATGTGGAGAAAAGTTTCAAGTTTCGTGCTTGTTGTGCTTATATATACACAAGATATTGCGTTAAGAATTTATCTTGGCCGGTTTACATTTTCTAAAAAATTAAATTTATTTTCGATTTAAATCCTTTTAAGGTTCGGTTGTTCGGTAGGTGCGGATGATTACATCGGCGGCTTTGTCCTTGTGTTAATTAAAAATGAAACAGTAATTTTACTTAAATGTTCATTTCATTTATCGACGAAATCCCACCAACAACCACAACAAAGACAACAACGACAACCACAGAACAGTGTTTTGCACACTAACACACACACTCACACTGAAACACTCAAATGTTGCCTCTGGCTAAAAGTTTAAAGGTTATCTCCAATTAATATCGTGGGTTTCTTTCGCTCTGTCTCCAACCCCTCTCTCTCTCTCTTGGACGTCTTTTCTTAACATACATTTCCGTCCGCTGCCGCGTTGCCGTTGTGGCATTGTCGGGGTGCTGTCGTTCAACACGGTTAATTTAATAATTAAACATTTCATTTCAATTATATACACCTGAATTAAAAGCGTTTCTTCTCTTTTTTCGTTTCTTGCATTCATTCGTTCGTTGCCGCAAATGCACAGAAATATAATGAAAATTGCTGCCACACAACACGCACACACACCTACCAACTTTCAAGGCATTCCATGACTCGGAAACGGAAATTAAAATTGCAAAATGAATTATGAACATTGCTGCTGAGCTGAACGTGTGGCCATGTGTGCGTGTGTGTGCGCTTGCAGGAAATGTTTGCGCGGTAGTTGTGGTGGGTCAATATTGAAAAGCGCCCAAATTATTGCAATTTTTCACAGGATAATCAGTCTTAAATCGGAAAATTGCATTTTGCAGGCAGTTAAACAAAAGTATTGCCCCAAATATGTAGATTTCCTGTAAATAATATTTGTATTCAATACTTTTAAAACGACTTATTTCCGAAAGGAAAAACACACACAGAATTGGATTTGAAGAAAGCACAGGCTATGTAAAGATTTTAATCGATATTCATAGTAAGTGCGGATACGAATAAAGATAAGGAATGCACTTGCTATGAGCAGAATTATTTAAGTATGAGTATGAAGAAAAAAAGAAGAAAAGAAGAAATGTGTCCGGAACCTAAAAATTTTTTATTACGGCAGTTCCATAAAACAAACACCCACAAACCGCTATATGTAAAAAATACTTATTTTTAAAACTTTGTTTACTTAGACAAAAAATTAAAAATCGAAAAAATCCTTATGAAGAAAACAAAACTATTTAAATAAATTCTATGGATAAATTTAGATGTTATGGACCATTTATATATATAAAAATGAATCTGTGTTTGTATGTGTGTTTGTTTGTTTGTTATTTATAGCTGCCTAAACTACTGAACCGATCTTCTTGAAATTTTCACAGTATGTGGAAAATAGGCTATATATTTTTTGGATATTTTCAATGGGCGTGGCACCTCCCACACAAACTGGGGATTTATTCGTTTTATATAAATTAGCATATTTTGAATACTGCTGCAGCTAGAGTCTTGATATTTTGTGAAAGTTCAATAATTATTAGTTGTGCCAAAAAGGGGCGGTATTGGAAAGGTGGGCGTGGCACCTCCCATACGATGTTAAAACCTATTATCGAATATATTCAGTTCTATGACACTTAGTGTGCTGAAATTTTGTGTAAGTACATCTAGCATCAATGTGCATAGTTGTGCCAAAAAAATGGGCCGTATTGTAAAAGTGGGCGTGGCACCTCCCACACGAAGTTAAAACCCATTTCCGAATATATTCCGTTCTATGACAGATACAATACTGAAATTTTGTCTGAGTGCATCCAGCATCAATGTGCATTGTTGTGCCAAAAATGGGCGGTATTGAAAAAGTGGGCGTGGCACCTCCCACACGATGTCTGTTTTTTTTTTTTTTGCCTGGCGAAGCGGGCGGGGTTCAGCTAGTCTAGTATAAAAAACAGGTTTCTTATTTTTTCGTAAATACTTCTCCACAACCACATTTTAGTCGCATCCCATAATTCCAATTTTCATATTTCGATATTTTGAGGAGGTTGAACTGCTTCCTATATTGTTGGTATTATATTAAAAAAAGAATGCATTTTTCGTAAAGGGTCACTGATGTAATGTGTGCCAGAAGGTCCCAGATTCGAATCTTGACTTGGAGAAAAAAACTTTTTATATTATTTTTATAAATAAACAATGTTTAATTTTGTATAATTTTATCAATTTATATAATTTTGCTAAACAATGATATACATTTATTATTGTACTCATTTTTTAAATATTAAAAGTACATAAACATTTCACTCAAAATAATAAAATCTTTTTTTTTGTTTTGAACTGGGATATTGTCCTGGCTCAAGGCCATTTTGCATCTATATTTAATAGAATGCAAATTTATTTACAAATGGCATGGTGACATTTATTACTTGGCTGCAGACTACCACGATCATGATTTCGACCATGTCAAAAGTCTTTTCAAGTGGCTTCGCAGCGACTTTTCAACATCAAACCCGGCCTCTATAAGGAGATGATTCTCACAACGAACGAGAAGCACAACTCACTTGCCGAATTTGCGTTTAAAAAATCGCACCAAGTAATAAAGCACACATGCCATCTTACAAGCATCTCATTGAGTTGCATATGTAAGTATGTGTATATGCAGGTATAGTTACCCAGCAATACTTCTGCCGTGCCAACGCTCATTTGTTTTAGTTTTTTCGTTTGCATTTTTTTGGTCTGTAATCAATATTTGATTTGAACTGGGAGTCTGCAGCCAAGTAATAAATGTCACCATGCCATTTGTAAATAAATTTGCATTCTATTAAATATAGAAGCAAAATGGTCTTGAGCCAGGACAATTCCCAGTTCAAATCAAATACCAAAAAAATGCAAACGAAAAAATTAAAAATCTTTTTTTTTTTTAATTGTCGCCATCTGCAATATCAATGCGTGTATGAAATTAAAATTTGAAAAACTAATTTTGTATACAAAATGTTGGACCTGGGTAATTATCCAGTGTAAGCCAAATTTATGGTTACCAAGGCTAAGTCAACACAAAATATTTTTAATTTGCTTTGATATATATATTTATATATATATAGTATTTATTTATATATTTCTATTGTCGCCTACTACAATGTGGAAAAATAAATTTTTACTTTGACTAAATAATGAACTGCTTATTAACGTTTTTGTTATCGCATCTTGTTATCCCGATTTAAAGAAACCCAGCCCTAATATAGTGCTGAAGGCTGACACGGATCATAACAAAACTACACTTAATTTTGTGTTGTCTAGTCGTTTGTTTTAGTTTTTCGTTTGTATTTTTTTTTTGGTCTGTAATCAATATTTGATTTGACTTTGACCCATATAATGTTTTTCACAAAGGGGCGTGACTCTATACAGTTTTCCCAAAAACAATCTTTCTAGCTTATATAGTTTTGGAGATAACCTGACTTTCCTTTAGTTCTTCTATGATGGATTTTATTGAGATGAGCTATGAACTTTGATTGATATAACGTTTTTCACAAAGGGGTGTAACCCGCCGTAATATACATAAGTTATGACATTGGTGAGACAAACATTATTATTTCAAAAACTTTTAACGAAAATTTACTTTTTCATTATTTTTGTAAACATTTTAAAAACCCGATTTAATTTGTTTTCGATAAAAAAATAATAACCGACAATTTGAATCTTTAGAAAATACAATTTTTGGTTAAATCGGATTTTTTTTTTTCAAAAAAAAACCTTTATTGGACACCTCTGTTAGATCGTCTTAGATTTGTATACTCTCACTCTACAGAGTAGGAAGGTATATATCATTTGGGACAGAAAAAAGTGTAACCCATTGAAGGAGTGACTTAAGACCGTAAATATGTTTGGACCAAACCGTTTCACGACTGTTTAAGTTGTTTGAGCCACGTCCGTCCGTTCGCCCGGCTGGCTGGTGTACACGATAACTCTCGGAAGGAGTTAAGGATCAATTCTAACTTTGTACTCAAACTTAGTTTAAGTTCGAAGTTCGGGCAAAACTAACACGCCCCTTCTGGTACCTACCACGCAAATGGCATATATTCCTATGTTCAATTAAAACCAATGTAACTTCCTCACTGATATTTGGAACCACCTATATTTTGGTATTTGAAAAATTGTTATAATCAATTTAAGTGTACAAACTACGTCACCCCCTTCCAGTACCTCGCACACAAATCACCCTAAATTTCGTAAAAAATTAAAGCTGTTATAACTTTTATATGGATGATCGGAATACTCTCAATTTGACCCTTTCTGGTACCTCCTACACAAATAGCAAAGGCTTTGATTAAAATAAAAGTTATATAACTTCCATTTGGATTGTCGAAATCATTTGCAATTTGATATTTAAAAATGTTTTTATAATCACTTTAAATCTTTTAAATATTTATGATTTTGCCACGCCTCTCTCCAAACAAACAATTGTCCCTATTCTAATTTAAAATTAAACGTTTCATATATTCTATAATGGTGCCTGAAATCCACTTACCTACCACACAAATTTTCCGGCCCTAAGTAAAATTAAAATCTTTATAACTTCCATACATATATATTCTGAGAGTGAGTGAGTATGTCGGTTTCTAGGTTTCTAGGAATTGATAATTTTCCCATAATTATGCCATTTAAACCATAAACACACCATATAGGCTGTTTCATTTACAAAGAACGTGTATGATTCAGATACATCAAATTTGTTGTTTAATAGAGATATTTCTCAAGCAATAGGGTATATTATGATATTGATATACCGAATTTATTTCTATGTAATAAAATATTCGTACTTCATTTTTAAAATTTCATTTTTAACAACTAAAATTTAACCAGACATAGAATAAAATAAGAAGTAATGACTTGCGGACACATAGGATACTCAATATAGAAGTATAATACGATACCTTAGGTTTCGATTGGGATATAAGTTTTGATATTGGTGAGCCAAAATGTAATAAGTAAACTACCTAATACAAAATATGAACTTATTTTATATATTGAAATGTTTTATGATTAATTCTAAAATGCACTCAAATAACCAAATATTATTGAATATCATTTCATGAACTATTAATGAAAATTGACAGTTATATGTTGTTATTTTATGGAGCAATGCTATGATTAGACAATGTACATTACTTTTGTAAGTAACCGGTTATAAACGGGGTTTCGATAAAAAAATAGTAACCGAAACCCGGTTTTTAGAAAACTGAATTTTCGCTTAAACCGTTTTTTGGACCAATTAGCTAGATCGACTTAGATTTTTGCCACGACCAATGACAAATTGGATATATGTATACTCCACCCTAAAGTGGACGATGATGCATCTTAAAGTCACATAAAACGTCGACAGATTTCTCAGAATTAAATAAATTAAATTAATTTACAATTTACCAAAGCATTTTTCTTCACTCAGTCTCTATTTTTCTAAAAACCAACAAATAAATTATTTCTCTTTTGTCCTATAACTGTAAATATTTTATTTGTGTAAGGACTTTTGATAAATTTTTCCTTAAATCTCTGGGAGTAGTAATTTTTAAACCGTTTTCCCGAAAATGTCAGATAAGAGACTCTTTCTGAAGGCAGAACCAAATCTTTTCATATTTTCGAATTACGTAACACCCCGATCGAACCTTTAGAAACTTCAAGCACACTTTAAATAAATCATTTATTAAGGGTATAAATATTGTTTGTATAAAAAATGATCAGTTTTTTGCAAAGTTATCAAAAACTAAATCGCCCCTTTTCGTACTTCAATTTCTCAGATTTCATTCCATTAAAAAGAACCACAGAAATCGATTACGACTTAAAATTTAATTTGTCTCGCTCAACTGTTTGTAACCGGTTTTCTGATACCGATTCCTGTATGTTCCAAAAGCTGTACCTGGGTTCACTTACACACCATTTCGAAAAAATTCCATTAAATGGAAGTTTTGTTAAAATACAAAATAAACAAAACAAAAAGTTTTATTTTCGCAAACTGTGAACTAACTGCAAGCAATGCAAATATCAACACTAACACAAATACAGTTGCAGTTGCATAAACATTGTCCTTAATTGAAATTTTATGCTTTATAATTTCATTTGAAGTTTTATTCCTCCGCTTCTAGAAATGGGTGTGTGTGTGTGAGTGCGGTATGAGCAACAACAACATAGGCAACAACGACCTTTTCCAAGGAAAACAATACCCCACTATAACAGCACCAACAGCAGCAATAAACAACCTTAAGATCAACAACAAATGATGATTAATTAGCTGGCTGAGTACTTTGTACGGCTGTAAGCTGTAGAAAAACTCTGCTTTCCCAGGGACACACGCACACACACACACATCCTAAAAAAGGATGTGAAACGAACTGAGTGAGAAACAGAAATGTCAAGGGAATTTAGCAGAAAATATTTCCAGATTTCTAGCAAGACATTCCCCACAAGGATCAACAAGCATCAACAGTAACATTATAACTAAAATGGAAAATGGAGTGAAGCACAAGCAAATTTGCCACACAAGGTTGCAATGAAAAATTGCCAACATTGCAAATAATATGTAAGGATTTCATTCATACACCGTGGCGTGCAACCAATAAGGAGGGAGGGAGGGATGGATGCCTAACCCCCGACCAACCAAAGTGTCAAAGCCACGAAAAACGCTTTGGCATAAAGGAACGCCATTCATAGCACGCCGCAGCAGCAGCAAAGTGCAACACACAGTAACAAATTTTAAGATTTTGTTTATGTTCATGTAAAAAATAGAAAAAACAAACATAACAAGAATTCGTGCCGGCATGCAAACAATGGACGCAGAGAGAGGTTGCTTTGTGCTGCGGGAAGCCTTAGAATTGAATACACTTCAGCGCGGCGCTTGCTTCTTTTCCCCGGGAAACAAGCAATGGCAACACTTTTCTCAGTGGATTTGCTTGCACCCTCCAAAACACCAGATGAAATTAACAATTTCATTTTTTAAAGCCTTTACCCTCAGACGGAGGGTATATTCAGGTGGTCATGCGGTTGGGAACATTTTCAAATATTCATCGTAAATTAAAAATGACTAGCACGAGTCATTCGTAGTTGAATATTGATGTGCTTACTTTGATTAAGTTCATTCAGCAGAAAATTACACTCGACGAAAGGAACTGAATTGATGATTGCGGTTTCTTTTGGGCATTTGAAAGCATTTTGGATGATTTCGTCTTTATTTTATATTTTTTGTCTTATATTTTAATATTGTACTCTTCGACATTATAATTGATATGTAATCCATTTGACCGTTGTCATTGACCTTTAATACCTTTTGTATTTTAATCCCGTTGGCCGTTAAGTCTCTTATTCCTCTTATCCCATTTGACCTTTGACCTTTGATCCTCTTAATTCATCTATCACTTAATCTAATAATCCCTTAATCCGATAATTCTCTTATCCCATTTGACTTTAACCTTTAACCTTTGAACTTTGACCTTGACCTTTGATCCTCTTAATCCCTATATCACATAATCCAATAATCCGTTAATCACTTAATCCTCTTAATCCCATTTGAACTTTGACCTTGAACTTGACCTTTGAACCTCTTAATCCCTCTATCACTTAATCCATTAATCCGCTAATCCTCCGTTTGACCTTTGGCCTTGACCTTTGATCCTCTTAATCCATCTATCACTTAATCTCCTCTTAATCCCGTTTGACCTTTGAACTTTGACCTTTGATCTTTGACCTTTGACCTTTGACCTTTGACCTTTGACCTTTGACCTTTGACCTTTGACCTTTGACCTTTGACCTTTGACCTTTGACCTTTGACCTTTGACCTTTGACCTTTGACCTTTGACCTTGACCTCTGATCCTCTTAATCCCTCTATCACTTAATCTAATAATCCCTTAATCCAATAATCCCTTAATCCCGTTTGACCTTTGACCTTTGACATTTGACCTTTGACCTTTGACCTTTGACCTTTGACCTTTGACCTTTGACCTTTGACCTTTGACCTTTGACCTTTGACCTTTGACCTTGACCTTTGATCCTCTTAATCCCTCTATCACTTAATCTAATAATCCCTTAATCCAATTGTCCCTTAATCCGCTAATCCCGTTTGACCTTTGACATTTGACCTTTGACCTTTGACCTTTGACCTTTGACCTTTGACCTTTGACCTTTGACCTTTGACCTTTGACCTTTGACCTTTGACCTTTGACCTTTGACCTTTGACCTTTGACCTTTGACCTTTGACCTTTGACCTTTGACCTTTGACCTTTGACCTTTGACCTTTGACCTTTGACCTTTGACCTTTGACCTTTGACCTTTGACCTTTGACCTTTGACCTTTGACCTTTGACCTTTGACCTTTGACCTTTGACCTTTGACCTTTGACCTTTGACCTTTGACCTTTGACCTTTAACTTTTGACCTTTGACCTTTGACCTTTGACCTTTGACCTTTGACCTTTGACCTTTGACCTTTGACCTTTGACCTTTGACCTTTGACCTTTGACCTTTGACCT
The DNA here is from genome assembly GCA_947397865.1 of Polietes domitor. Classification (NCBI taxonomy): domain Eukaryota; kingdom Metazoa; phylum Arthropoda; class Insecta; order Diptera; family Muscidae; genus Polietes; species Polietes domitor. The sequence continues at coordinate 5,675,905 of OX377622.1, read as the reverse complement.
TTGACCTTTGACCTTTGACCTTTGACCTTTGACCTTTGACCTTTGACCTTTGACCTTTGACCTTTGACCTTTGACCTTTGACCTTTGACCTTTGACCTTTGACCTTTGACCTTTGACCTTTGACCTTTGACCTTTGACCTTTGACCTTTGACCTTTGACCTTTGACCTTTGACCTTTGACCTTTGACCTTTGACCTTTGACCTTTGACCTTTGACCTTTGACCTTTGACCTTTGACCTTTGACCTTTACCTTTACCTTTACCTTTACCTTTACCTTTACCTTTACCTTTACCTTTACCTTTACCTTTACCTTTACCTTTACCTTTACCTTTACCTTTACCTTTACCTTTACCTTTACCTTTACCTTTACCTTTACCTTTACCTTTACCTTTACCTTTACCTTTACCTTTACCTTTACCTTTACCTTTACCTTTACCTTTACCTTTACCTTTACCTTTACCTTTACCTTTACCTTTACCTTTACCTTTACCTTTACCTTTACCTTTACCTTTACCTTTACCTTTACCTTTACCTTTACCTTTACCTTTACCTTTACCTTTACCTTTACCTTTACCTTTACCTTTACCTTTACCTTTACCTTTACCTTTACCTTTACCTTTACCTTTACCTTTACCTTTACCTTTACCTTTACCTTTACCTTTACCTTTACCTTTACCTTTACCTTTACCTTTACCTTTACCTTTACCTTTACCTTTACCTTTACCTTTACCTTTACCTTTACCTTTACCTTTACCTTTACCTTTACCTTTACCTTTACCTTTACCTTTACCTTTACCTTTACCTTTACCTTTACCTTTACCTTTACCTTTACCTTTACCTTTACCTTTACCTTTACCTTTACCTTTACCTTTACCTTTACCTTTACCTTTACCTTTACCTTTACCTTTACCTTTACCTTTACCTTTACCTTTACCTTTACCTTTACCTTTACCTTTACCTTTACCTTTACCTTTACCTTTACCTTTACCTTTACCTTTACCTTTACCTTTACCTTTACCTTTACCTTTACCTTTACCTTTACCTTTACCTTTACCTTTACCTTTACCTTTACCTTTACCTTTACCTTTACCTTTACCTTTACCTTTACCTTTACCTTTACCTTTACCTTTACCTTTACCTTTACCTTTACCTTTACCTTTACCTTTACCTTTACCTTTACCTTTACCTTTACCTTTACCTTTACCTTTACCTTTACCTTTACCTTTACCTTTACCTTTACCTTTACCTTTACCTTTACCTTTACCTTTACCTTTACCTTTACCTTTACCTTTACCTTTACCTTTACCTTTACCTTTACCTTTACCTTTACCTTTACCTTTACCTTTACCTTTACCTTTACCTTTACCTTTACCTTTACCTTTACCTTTACCTTTACCTTTACCTTTACCTTTACCTTTACCTTTACCTTTACCTTTACCTTTACCTTTACCTTTACCTTTACCTTTACCTTTACCTTTACCTTTACCTTTACCTTTACCTTTACCTTTACCTTTACCTTTACCTTTACCTTTACCTTTACCTTTACCTTTACCTTTACCTTTACCTTTACCTTTACCTTTACCTTTACCTTTACCTTTACCTTTACCTTTACCTTTACCTTTACCTTTACCTTTACCTTTACCTTTACCTTTACCTTTACCTTTACCTTTACCTTTACCTTTACCTTTACCTTTACCTTTACCTTTACCTTTACCTTTACCTTTACCTTTACCTTTACCTTTACCTTTACCTTTACCTTTACCTTTACCTTTACCTTTACCTTTACCTTTACCTTTACCTTTACCTTTACCTTTACCTTTACCTTTACCTTTACCTTTACCTTTACCTTTACCTTTACCTTTACCTTTACCTTTACCTTTACCTTTACCTTTACCTTTACCTTTACCTTTACCTTTACCTTTACCTTTACCTTTACCTTTACCTTTACCTTTACCTTTACCTTTACCTTTACCTTTACCTTTACCTTTACCTTTACCTTTACCTTTACCTTTACCTTTACCTTTACCTTTACCTTTACCTTTACCTTTACCTTTACCTTTACCTTTACCTTTACCTTTACCTTTACCTTTACCTTTACCTTTACCTTTACCTTTACCTTTACCTTTACCTTTACCTTTACCTTTACCTTTACCTTTACCTTTACCTTTACCTTTACCTTTACCTTTACCTTTACCTTTACCTTTACCTTTACCTTTACCTTTACCTTTACCTTTACCTTTACCTTTACCTTTACCTTTACCTTTACCTTTACCTTTACCTTTACCTTTACCTTTACCTTTACCTTTACCTTTACCTTTACCTTTACCTTTACCTTTACCTTTACCTTTACCTTTACCTTTACCTTTACCTTTACCTTTACCTTTACCTTTACCTTTACCTTTACCTTTACCTTTACCTTTACCTTTACCTTTACCTTTACCTTTACCTTTACCTTTACCTTTACCTTTACCTTTACCTTTACCTTTACCTTTACCTTTACCTTTACCTTTACCTTTACCTTTACCTTTACCTTTACCTTTACCTTTACCTTTACCTTTACCTTTACCTTTACCTTTACCTTTACCTTTACCTTTACCTTTACCTTTACCTTTACCTTTACCTTTACCTTTACCTTTACCTTTACCTTTACCTTTACCTTTACCTTTACCTTTACCTTTACCTTTACCTTTACCTTTACCTTTACCTGAAAAAACAATTAATGTTTTAAAGAAATAATTAATTAAAATGTTGGACTTAGCTTGGATAATTATTCAGTGTAAGCGACAATGTGAAAAAAGATTTTTTATTTTGAGTAACTTTTTATTAACGTTTTTATTATCGATAGGTCCAAGAGCCACTATATGTAAACTAATCTGGATAAGATTGGGATCCTTTTCACCCATTCTTCTTGGGTTATAGATAACTTTGATTGATTTTGCTTATTACTCAATTAGCACAGAAGTCTAGGGTGTATTTGAGTCGGTCTAGACAAACTTTTTGCCTGCTCTGCTCTGTTGTTTCGCTTTCTTTCGCCAAGTGGCAATATTAATGTGTTTACTTTAGTGCAAAAATGCGACAATTTGTAAGCCGCATACACAAAGCATGAAACCTCCTCGTCAGTGCTGCAGCAAACCAAGAAAAAACACACGGAAACAGGAAATGAAAATATAACCTTTATGAAATGTTGGTGTATATGTATACGTTTCAGTGCCACCACCACACTTTTGTTCGTGTCGGTGATGGTGGGCATGAATCTTGTCTAAAACATTTAAGAATTTCCACCAGCAACAATATCAACACTAACAACATTCATCTTTCACCCGGCAAACAAACCACAGAATTTACGTTGAGTCACGACATAAAATTGAAAAATAACCACTTTCGCCACCACTCCCCCCACTCATACTCGCCAAAAGAAAATTCCACAAACATCAACCAAAATACTAACAAAGAAGGTCTTCTTTTACTTTTTTTCTCAAAATAATTTTCCGACTACTTTGAAAACGGGTTTTCGGGCAAAGAAATTGCATTCATTTCTTTGTCGTTGTCGTTGAGATTGAGGTTGTTGTGGTGCATCTGCGTCAAAATATGTCCTCTTGCTTGGAATTGTCTTGAAGGAAAACAACACAACACAGCAAATAAAACAGACAACAACCACATCCACCAGATATTGCAATTTAAGTGCAAATATTAATTTTACGTGATGAGTAAACATTTCCTGTTTAGCTGAGGACCCACTCTGCGGCCGGCAGCGAGTGCAAACATTTGTCCCATGTTGCAAACAAGCAGCAAACGCATTTTTTCTGAAGGAAACAAACGGAAATACGACAACATTCCAACTTCAGGACGACGAAAAAAAACTTTGTCATTTAGGAAATAATTTGTTAGGTCCTTGGCTCCAACAAATAACAACACTGTTCCGGGGTCATGCTGCGAAAATGCATTTCTAGACAAGTAAGATGAAGATTCCTGCACAATCTGGAATGATTAGCCAAAAATTAATTGAAATTTATAAGCATTTTAGGGCAAGGAAAGAATTTTTAAAATTAAAAATGTAAACAAGCGGCAATAGAGGAACATGTAAGAAACTGTTAGGACTCGGGCAATGCCAAAAACAACCACCACACAAAGCCATACAAGCTGACAGTGCATTCTTTATATTTCTCTTGCTTTCTTTTCGAATTCAGGAATCTGGAAGTACTTGTATCCAATCGTAAAACAAACAAAAAATGTATTGTAGAAATGCAAGTTCTAACGTGGACACTTCAGAAATTTCTCCAACCCAATATATAATTCATTCATCGATGTCCAACATGAGAAATGTTCTGTGCAATCAACCTTTGACTGCAAATGTCCAGGCTTCATCATTTCGACAAATGTAATGAGAACACTCTATATACATTTGGCTGTCACGTTCAACAATTTTCTCAAATAACACTCAAACGAAAAACTGTATTCGGCCATAACTTCTTAAATATAGCTCGAGGAGCTAAAAGAAGGATAATTTGTGATCACCCAAAAATTTTCAAAGTTTTAAATCGGGCATAACTTCTAAATATAGCTCCAGGAGCTAAAAGAAGAATAATTTGTGATGATCCCAAAAGTTCCAAAATTTTAAATCGGCCATAACTTCTTAAATATAGCTCTAGGAGCTAAAAGAAGGATAATTTGTGACCACCCAAAAATTCTTAAAAATTTCAAAATTTTAAATCGGCCATAACTTCTTAAATATAGCTCCAGGAGCTAAAAGAAGGCTAATTTGTGATCATCTAAAAGTTAAAAACAAGTTCAAAATTTTAAATCGGCCATAACTTCTTAAATATAGCTCCAGGAGCTATAAGAAGGATAATTTGTGATCACCAAAAAATTCTTAAAATTTTCAAAATTTTAAATCGGCCATAACTTCTTAAATATAGCTCCAGGAGCTAAACGAAGGATAATTTGCGATCACTTCTTAAATATAGCTCCAGGAGCTAAAAGAAGGATAATTTGTAATCACCTAAAAGTTAAAAACAAATTCAAAATTTTAAATCGGCAATAACTTCTTAAATATAGCTCCAGGAGCTAAAAGAAGGATAATTTGTGATCACCCAAAAATTTTCAAAGTTTTAAATCGGGCATAACTTCTAAATATAGCTCCAGGAGCTAAAAGAAGGATAATTTGTGATGACCCCAAAAGTTCCAAAAAGTTTCAAAATTTTAAATCGGCCATAACTTCTTAAATATAGCTCTAGGAGCTAAAAGAAGGATAATTTGTGACCACCCAAAAATTCTTAAAAATTTCAAAATTTTAAATCGGCCATAACTTCTTAAAAATAGCTCCAGGAGCTAAAAGAAGGCTAATTTGTGATCATCTAAAAGTTAAAATCAAATTCAACATTTTAAATCGGCAATAACTTCTTAAATATAGCTCCAGGAGCTAAAGGAAGGATAAATTGTGATCACCCCAAAATTCTTAAAATTATCAAAATTTTAAATCGACCATAACTTCTTAAATATAGCTCCAGGAGCTAAAAGAAGGATAATTTGTGATCACCTAAAAGTTGAAAACAAATTCAAAATTTTAAATCGGCTATAACTTCTTAAATATAGCTCCAGGAGCTAAAAGAAGGATAATTTGTGATCACCCAAAAATTCTTAAAATTTTCAAAATTTTAAATCGGATATAACTTCTTAAATATAGCTCCAGGAGCTAAAAGAAGGATAATTTGTGATCACCCAAAAATTCTTAAAATTTTAACTCGGCCATATCTTCTTAAATATAGCTCCAGGGGCTAAAAGAAGGATAATTTGTGATCACCTAAAAGTTAAAAACAAATTCCAAATTTTAAATCGGTTATAACTTCTTAAATATAGCTCCAGGAGCTGAAAGAAGGATAATTTGTGATCACCCTAAAATTCTTAAAATATTCAACATTTTAAATCGACCATAACTTCTTAAATATAGCTCCAGCAGCTAAAAGAAGGATAATTTGTGATTACCCTAAAATTCTTAAAATTTTCACAATTTTAAATCGGCCATAACTTCTTAAATATAGCTCCAGCAGCTAAAAGAAGGATAATTTGTGATCAAAAATAATGTCTTTTTTGAGTTACATTACAAGTATGTATATGTATATATATGAGGACACCCTGTTCTAAACTGATACCCATACATCGGCTGAAAAGTATGCAGTTACATAACATTACATGAAAAAAGTTTTCCTCTTGCAAAAACAACAACAAAACATTATAAACATTGACATTTCTATAGACTCCATTGCAATGCAAACTGAGCAAACAAAAAAAAACTTTGTAATCATAATGAAATGTACCTGAATGTGAGCATGAGTACTTACACATCATTAAGGGAGGGGAGGAGGAAAACACGGTGCTCTCGGGTGAGTAAATTGAAATATTACCGAATGTCATGGAAAGGTTTCTGCCTCGGTTGTGGCAGCGATTATGTAAAAGTTTTCATAAATTATTACTCTCATGTAGACATCTCGTTAATCAAAGCCTTTCCGCCCCGTATCGGCCACACATAAACAACGATATATTTCGATAACATTGCTTATCAATCGATTTTATGGTAATCTTTTGATAACTGCTATAATTTACATTTAAAGCTCACTGTCTGCCTGTCTCCCTCCTCTTCTCATCGCGAACGGGGGGTAGCTGGTTGCTTTCACTGTCTATCGTAAATAAGCTGACAATTATTTAAGCGTTGATCCCCGGCTGAGACTCAGTCGTTAAATATCAACACTGTGAGTATCGAAATAATGCGTAAAATAATAAATTGATTTTTGTTAAGCCTTTTTATTTTAACATAAATATTTATTAATTGTATGCGATTTAAAAGGATCAGAGAAACACGTCTCCGAATTTCGCCACTTCACACTGCCCCAACGAAACACATTCAGGCAGACACGCACACACGGAAGTGCTGGCAGGCCTACGCGTTCGCTGGCTGTGCACTTTATTAACAAACGCACACACACACACAAACATGAGCGGGGACAGTGGTTTTTGCATTTTAAATTGTAATTAAGAAATTTCATTAAAATTCCAATGGTCAGGAGAGACATTAATTTCATTTAAAGCAAATAACACGGAAGCGCTCCCTCAGAGACACAAACATATGTATATACACATGCATATGGATCGTTTGTTGCACATTTGTGTGAGTGGCACTTCAATGCACAGAGTGGATTAATATGTATTTGTATGAGTTCGGAGTACTGCTTCGGAGCTATGCTTTATATTGAAAAGGATACAAGTAGTTAACTCCAAACACAATGCAATTTAAAATAGGCATCGGGACACAGTGAAAGCTCTCCGAAGATGATATTAGCAAATCGACTCGGTCGCATACAAACGACTGAGGTAAAATTGTATTTATGGCGTCTATATTAATTTGTATTCTCTTTAATACTTGTGGATTCTACTCAACTGAAAATACAAGGTGGCTTAGGAGAAGCTATATTGTTTAAAATTTCTATAACTTTTTATTTGAGTAATTTATATTAGTTTTAAATACTGAATGTTATAGCATTTGGCAATTTTCTGCTTCGCACATAAGAGTCTTTTTAGGACATTTTTCAACTTTTCAGAAATTGCAGCCGTTAGTGCATTACATAGTATTGCCGGTAGATGAGAACCTCTAACTACACCGTTGAAATTGAAATTCTAATTGAGATTGGGAAAATACAAATTGAAAATGAGAAATGTTAATTGTAATTAAGAAAATACAATTTAATATTGACAAAATGAGAATTGAAATCCAGAAATGAAAAATTAAATTTAGAATAAACATATTGATATTGAGAAAGCACAAATTATTATTTAAAAAATAACAAATTAATTTTAAACAAGTAAGGAAAGGCTAAAGTCGGGCGGGGCCGACTCTATGACACACTCCACTTTCTATCCGAATACAATTTAATTCGGTGAAAATGTTAAATCGGAAAGGACATTTGTATGATGATATATTGAAACCTGGAACGAAATAGATGAAATATAAACCGTATAATTTGGCAAAAATCGGTTAAACTTTTGGGAGCAACATTTGTATTTTGGCTATATTAAAATCTGAACCGATCTTACCCACTTTCACCGTAGTTTTGTTTAGAAAAATCGATTACAATATGTGGTTTCTAAAGCGGCAAAAGACAAATCGGGAGCGACATTTGTATGGGGGCTATATCTAAATCTGAACCGATCTTACTCACTTTCTGCATAGGTGTTTCTAGTTGGATTATAAGATGTTGTGCCAAATTTAAAGAAAATCGAGTACAATATGTGGTTTCTAGCGCGGAAAATGTCAAATCAGGACCGACATTTGTATGGGGGCTATATCTAAATCTGAACCGATCTTACCCATCTTCTGCATAGGTGTTTCTAGTTGGATTATAAGATGTTGTGCCAAATTTAAAGGAAATCGAGTTCAATATGTGGTTTCTAGAGCGGAAAATGTCAAATCGGGAGCGACTTTTGTATGGGGGCTATATCTAAATCTGAACCGATCTTACCCATCTTCTGCATAGGTATTTATAGTTGAATTATAAGATGTTTTGCCAAATTTAAAGAATATCGGGCTCAATGTGTGATTTCTAGAGCGGAAAATGTCGAATCGGGAGCGACTTATGTATGGGGGCTATATCTAAATCTTTACCGATCTTACCCATCTTCTGCATAGGTTTTTGTAGTTGGATTATAAGATGTTTTGGCAAATTTAAAGAATATCGGGCTCAATCGGGAGCGACATTTGTATGGGGGATATATCTAAATCTGAACCGATATGGCTCAAATTAAATAGCGTTCGTCCTTGATCCACAAAACTGACTTGTGTCAATTTTTGTTAAGATCAGACTATAATTGCGACCTATAATTTGATTACAGCAATAGATGGACAGACGGACAGACGGACATTGCTAAATCGACTCAGAAAATGATTCTAAGCCGATCGGTATAATTAACAATGGGTCTATTTCGCTTCCTTTTGGGTGTTACAAACAAATGCACAAAGACATAATACTCTCGTGGAGTGTATAAAAATACAAACTATTATTGAGAAAAGACAAATTGATGTTGGGAATTTAAAATATTAAAATTATAAAAGCAAAATTGAGAAGACATTATTATTACAAATTTATAAATAACAATAAAATAGTTTAAGAAAACCCCCACTATATATGAACTATTCTCCAACAGGAATATCCTTCAATTCTATGGACCATTGGAAGAAAGTCGTTTAATGTTGAACTGCTCTGGCGCAGTCGCTGGCAGTAATTATTGTTTCAGCTTCGTCTATTTCGAAGTAGACGAGTTGCTGTTCGAAAACTCCAGGTGGGGATACATTTGGTATGTTGATTTTGGACCATTCGATGGGACAGACAGAGAAGGGTAGCTGTTGTATTTTCAATTTGGCTGTGACAGGGAGCGTGTTCCTACGGGTTATCTTTTCATTGGTACCAGTTTTACATTCACCCTTAAACTAGGGGAAAATGTCGCCGCTGGGTTATTTTCGCCGATTAATAACAAATTTAATACCAACTAGTGGCATAGGGAAGCACGATCTAGCTTTGTTCTTCTGTCCATACGTCAGCATCTAAAATAAAGTAGGAGGTCTAAATTGTCTCGGTTGAAAAAAATCAACAAGAACAGAAGATGTCCCTAATATTTAGAGTTTATAGTAAATTTGTTGACTATTTCTGCCTAACATTTGGTACATACATTTCTCTGGCAGTGAAATGGGACAAAAATGGTGACAATAAAATGGCAACTGCAAGAAACATGTTTTCCGGTGTTTTCATCCTCCCAATGGCGTTGACATGAAAAATATTAAATAAAAACAAGTAAAAAAGCGTTAAGTTCGGCCGGGCCGAACTTTATATACCCTCCACCATGGATTGCATTCCATAGAGGCTGTCGATTTTCGTAGAAGTGCAGTCATATTAAAGGAAACAAGTAAGTAAGATTCAGTCGGCTAAACCGACTTATACATACCATCACTCTCAGAGAGCATACGAAAGTTATAAGGAATTAAATTTAACGTTCGTGTTGGGCAGTATGGGTACCAGGAGGTTCGAATCACATGGTCCCAGCTTCCACATTTATAAAACAATTGTAAAAACATGATTAAAATAGCATATAATATTGCCTAGGATAGAGACAATTGTGTGGGAGGTACAAGCGTAAATATGTTTTATGTTTAAAGTGATTGTATAAACATTTTTAAATATCAAATTGCAAATGATTTTGACTACACGTATGAATGTTATGTCGATTTTATTGTAACCAAAGTTTATGCCACTTTGTGTGGGAGGTACCAGAAGGGATGTGGCAATATCGCCAATATTTGATTCGAATGTAACCTCTATAAAAGCATTGCTCAATATCAAATTTCACAGTATTCCGATCATACGTTTAGAAGATATAATGGCTTTAATTTTACGTAGTTTAGTGTGATTTGTGTGGTAGGTACTGGAAGGGGCGTGGCAAACTACTCCATACTATTATCAAATTCCAAAATATAGCTGATTTCGAATATCCGTCTGGAAGTTATATGGTTTTTAATTTAACATTAAAATATGGGCTATTTGCACTCAGAAAAAAGTATGCCACAGATTAAGTAAATATGTACTAAAACTGAGGAAAAATGAACTTCGTTGGCGCTAAGGCAATAATTGCTAACATCAAGTACAAACTTTTCCTTGAAAATAGGAAATGCTTTAAACTTGATTCCAGTTCAACTTTTCCTTAAAGCAAGTAAAGTTTACTCAAACTGAGGAAAATTTGTCTTCAAATCAAGTAAATCTGTAGTTAATCCGAGGAAGAATTTTAAGAAAATTTACTTAAATCAAGTAAATTTGTACTCAAACTGAGGAGAATATTCCGATTTTTTTCCTCAATCCAAGTAAATTGTTACTCAAAATATGTAGTCATACCAAGTAAATTTAATCTTAAAGTAAATTTAATTTAATTTTCAATCTTAGGGAAAATTTCGGAAATTTTTCCTTAAATCAAGTAAATTTGTACTCAGCCTGACTACGACTTTACTTGATTATTGAAATAAATATTTCGCTTCAAAGTATGCAACACTCATATGAAAAATGAAAACATGAAATAGTTCTCAAACGTTTCATCTTACCTATACCATAAAGAGTTGAGATATTTCACTATGACTGCTGCGGAGGCTAGATAGGCGCCTTCGCAGTGATTGTTTAGAGTAATATTTGAAGTACTTATGAAGAAAGTCTTTGCTAACGAACGAGAATTGCTTCTTAGACTACTATTCATGTATTTTTCTAAACAAACTGAAGTATTTTTTATAAGTTCATTTATACTTGAATGTATGAGGAACATGACATACATTTTAGTACATATATTTACTTTATTTGAAGTAATAAACATATTTTTAAGTAAAAACATCCTAAATGGATTTTTTCCATACAGACATTTTCTTCGTTATTTTCTTTCATAAAAGCTAGTAAACTTTCTTCCGCATAAGTATTATAGAAGTATTTACTAGATAATAGAAGTATTTACTAGATCCGAAGAAATGTTTTTAAGTAAATTTACTACCCTATTTTGATTTTATGTACTATTTCTTCTGGCTTTGAGATAAGGAAACTGTACTCATATCTAGTTAATTTTCCTTCTCGCAAGGAAATTTTAACTAAACTGGAGTAAAATTGTTAAACTAAATTGGAGTATGGATTTTACTCAGATTTAAGAATGCCATTTTTCTGAGTGTGTGTGGGAGGTACCAGAAGGGGCGTGGCAATTTCGCCCATCTTCGAACTTAAACTAAGTTTGGGGAAAATATTAACATATGCAACGTTTGAATTGATTCTTTAACTCCTTTCGAGAGTTATCGTGTACACCAGCCAGCCAGACGGTGGCCAGGGCGGACATGACTCAAACAACTTAGAAAGTCATGAAACGGATTTGGTCCAAACATAGTTAGGGTCTTAAGACACTCCTTCAATGCATTACACTTTTTTCTGTCCCAAATGATATATCCTATCCTATGTAGAGTGATGGTATAAAACTATATTTTTTTAATATAGCCAAACCAAAACAAATACAAATTTTGAAAAAAAAAATAATAATTTAATAAATAAATACAATATTTTTATTATTTCAAAACACGCTTATAAGGCAAGGTTACCAATACGTTTACATATCAAAAATATCAAATATCATCAAAAAATAATTATTCTTATATTTCTTTTTTCAAAAAGCTTAAATACCATAAATATTGGCAGTTAGTGGGTGCTACAGTTGGTTGTATTGCCATTCTATTTTAATTCCAAAAGTACAAATTTTGAAAATCCATTAGCTCACGTACATAGTGCAAAATAACCTAACTTTATGATTCAACCAATTTTTGCCGTAAAAGTAAAAGTACGAATTTGGGAAAATCTTTTTAATTTGCGTGCCTATGCAGCCAGAGGAATGAATGTATACACCGAATTCCATGATTCTAGCTGCAGCCATTTGGTTTGTACCATTTGTAAACCCTTTTTCCTATTCTACTCCCTTAAGAATACGACTTTCTAAAATCTCTTTATTTTATGTGTCTACGAATTTCATCATTCTAGATGTAGTCGTTTAGTCGGTCCTATTTTTATCCATCAGCACCCATTGTATCCCTTGAAAATACGAATTTGGAAAAAATCTATTATTTTTTGTGTCTGCGGTCATTTGGTTGGTACTATTTTTATCTCCTTCTTCCATTTTAACCCCAAAAAGTACGATTTTGACAAATCCGGTTTTTTTACGAGTCTACACAATCAGAGGAATGTATACACCGAATTCCATTATTCTAGATGCAGCTGTTTTTTGGTACCATTTTTATCCCTATATTTCCATTTAACCTCCTAAAAGTACGAATTTTGAAAAAATACTTTCATATTTTGTATCTATTCAATTAGAGAAATGTACACACCGGATTTCGTGTTTCTAGCTGATGTCGTTTAAAATGTACCATTTTTATCCCTTGTTGCCCCATTTCACCCCCTACGAATAAAAATCACTTTATAATCACGTTTTTATACACTCCACGAGAGTATTATGTCTTTGTGCATTTGTTTGTAACACTCAAAAGGAAGGGCGATAGACCATCGGTTCAGATTTAGATATAGCCCCAAAACAAACGACGCCCCCGATTTGACATTTTCCGCTCTAGAACCCACATATTGTACCCGATTTTCTTTAAATTTGGCACAACATCTTATAATCCAACTAGAAACACCTATGCAGAAATTGGGTAAGATAGATTCAGATTTAGATATAGCCCCCAAACATTTTCCGCTCTAGAACACACGTATTGTACCCGATTTTCTTTAAAATTGGCACAACATCTTATCCAACAAAACAAAACTATGGTGAAAGTGGGTAAGAGCGGTTCAGATTTAAATATAGCCCAAATATAAATGTTGCTCCCAAAAGTTTAACCGATTTTGGCCAAACTATACATTTTATATTTCACCTTTTTCGTTCCAGGTTTCAATATATCCTCATACAAATGTCCTTTCCGATTTAACATTTTTTGTCAAACACATTACATCACTTTTTCGCCGAATTAAATTGTATTTGGATATAAAGTGAAGTGTATCAAAGAGTCGGCCCCGCCCGACTTTAACCTTTCCTTACTTGTTGTTATTGAATAGGAATACGCATACCCAATATCAAGTAAGTACTAGCAGACATATTGAAAAATATGCTTAAATACTTTAAAATATTAGGGGTTCTTATGGGTATTTTTAGTCCTTGTGAGGGAATAATGACAAAAGAGGGATAAAAACGATCGAAGTAGGAATCATTAATTTTTTTGTACATTTACGTGGCCATGTAGAAAAAAATTAATAAAAAACGTATTTTCACAGAGGGTAAATATCCTGTATATATTGTGAGTCTTGACAAAATCAAAAAAAGGAAATTGAATAAACTCGTGAACATTTTCTGGCGGTGATTTATTAAGAATTAATTCAAAGTCAATATCGTAGTGACGGATCCTCAGCCTGAGCCATTGTTAAACATTCGTAAAATGACGAATTTTGTGAAGTTTTATTTTCACGAAGGTATTCCAAAATCAGATATTGTGGTACAAAACATTGCTGCTGTGAAAAAATCTAGATCGCCACACACTTCAAATATTCCAGCATTATTTAGAATTGGAAATTGGATGAGGATCTGGCATAAAGACACAATTACAAATTATGGCTGTTTATTATTATCAGTATACTCTCATATCTATTATTTATTTTACCCTCACTTTCACCAAGTTTTCTTGGCCTACTAACCAACAGTTATTGCTCTCAGCTTGCGTGCAGTTTGACATCTGTAACGATTGGTTATCTCCAAGCAGTGCTTGTGATAATGAGAGTTAATAGAACAAAATTTAAATTTTGACAAACTTTTAATTTTTGCACACAAATCGATATTTTACGAACTAAAGGCACACTGAAGGTGAAGTCGAATCTGACTAAAATTTCACACATTTCTCGATACGTAAATATTAAGTCATTGGCGCCAATTCCACTAAAACCTCTACAATATACATACATATTGTTGTCCTCAAACCAACTTAACATTCAAACCGAATATAGTAATTTCTGCTGCAGAATTCTCCAATGAGTGAATATGCCTTTGCTATTTCCATAGGCATGCATACACTCACAGATACATACATTCGAACGTACATAGGTATATGTGTACATATTGACCTTCGATTCTCGATGTGTTTTGGGCCCTGGACAACTGCTGCTGCTGCTGTTGGATGTTAAACCAATTCGTTGCCAACGTAAATACGCAGAAAATGAAAACAACCAAAATGCGTACATTAACGTAACTACAACAACATAAATGTAAGTACGTATGGGAATGTGTATGTATATATGTATATGCATATGTATGTATTAGCGTATATGGTCTCAACATGACTTTCAATATTGTTGTGGAAAAATTTTCTACTCATTTGTTCTCTTTAGTCGAACGCATACATTTGCATAATTACTTGTACTCCAGGCTCGCACGCCGACATTGCGCTGCAGAAAATGGCCAAACGGCGATACAAACACACACTCGCACACACACACATCTCCATATACATAAGCTTACATTCGTGCAACCATGATCAGAGAGGCATATCCACTGTGTGCATGTGGCGGCGTGCAGCGACAGTGTTGCATGGTGATATTGTGGAAATCCATGCATGTAAATACTTCTACTTGCACTTATTTGGCCGTAATCACTGTAAAGCCACCGTTGTTAAATGGCCTTCGGTTGGCAATTTTTACATTCTCAACCCCACCACCACTACCACGACCACGACTACGCCATACTCAGTAATCCAGTCCAGAATACACACACACATATGCAAGGTCTAAAGACCTCGTTTGGGTTTGAGAGATGATGCAGAGGCAGAAAGACAATTTAGTTTAGCACTGGTTGGTGTTAAATTATTTCTCATATACTCGAGCACAGTGTCCACACTATCATGATCTGCTATAATATGTAGTTGGCCTCAAATTGAAGGCGTAGTAGACGAAGGAGTAACTAAAATCCAAAAAGATATACATAAAGTCATATTTCTAAGAAAAATTAATAAAAATTATAAAATCATTATTTACATTTTGAACTTGTCAATTTTCAGTATAGTTTTGCAAGTGGGACATCGGTTAGAAAATTTCCCTAACTACCAAAGAAAATACCGTCAATAATACCTAATCGTGGTCCTTTAAATTATTTGCCTTTTTTTTTTTTCAAAATTATAATAATGAATCATCACAATTTATTTATAACAGTAAACATAATAGTAACAAATATGAAAAATTTGATTTGAACTGGGATATTGTCCTGGCTCAAGACCATTTTGCTTCTATATTTAATAGAATGCAAATTTATTTACAAATGGCATGGTGACATTTATTACTTGGCTGCAGACTACCACGATCATGATTTCGACCATGTCAAAAAAAATATGAAAAATTTCATATTATACTTTTAGGCAACATAAAAAATCGCCAAAAAAAAATTAAAAATACCCCAAAAATGGCCCATAAAATTAAAAATGGTCCTACACTCGGAAAAATAGCATTCCTAAATCTGAGTAAAATCCATACTTCAATTTAGTTCAACAATTTTACTCCAGTATAGTAAAAAATTCCTTAAAATTATGAAAATTAACTAAGTATGGGTAGAGTTTCCTTCTTTCAAAGCCATAGTAAATAGTTCATTAACTAGAAAAGAATAATAAATTTACTTAGAAACATTTTTTTTGGATCGAATAAAAAATTCTTACAATTGGGTAAATTCAAACTTGTGTGGAATAAAATTTCCAAGGTTTTAAGTAAGAAAAATACTAAGAAATTTTTTGTATGGAAGAAATCAATTCAGGAAATTTTAACTAAAAAATGTGCTTTTCCTTAAAATTAAGTTTATGTGTTTACTGAATTTTATGCCGAGTATTAATGAACTTATAAAAGATCACTTAAAATTGTTTAGAAAATTCTTGAATATTAATCTAAGAAGCAATTCTCGTTCGATTGCAGAGACTTATTTCTTAAATACTTAAGGTATTACTCTAAATAACCACTGCGAAGACGCCTATCTTGCCTTCGCAGCAATCATGGAGTAAAACCTGAACTCATTATAGCAGAGGTATCATCATTTGTTTGAATTGTTTTAGTTAAATTGAACTTATTATAAGTTCCCTTTTTCCCTTGTAGCAAGTAAAATTTTTCTCAGTTTAAGTAAGAATTTACTTGATTTGAAAAAAAATCAGCAAATTTGTCCTCAATTTAAATATTTACTTGATTTGAGTAAAAATTTACTTAGTTTTAGGAAAATTTCATCAGCATTTAGATTTTGTAAAAATTTACTTTGTTTGAGTAAAAAATTTACTTTGTTTTAGGAAAATTTTACTTAAATTTAGTAAAAGTTTGCTTGGTTTTAGGAAAAAAATTACTTACATTTAGGAAAATTTTATTTAGATTTAGTAAAAAACTACTTATTTTGAGGAAAAACTTACTGGAATTTTCCTCAGTTTGAGTAAATATTTACTTGGTTTGAGGAAAATTGAACTAGAATCAAGTTCATGCACTACTTTCAAGGAAAAGTTTGAACTTGATATGAGATATGAAATAGTGCTTTAGCGCTATATGAAGTTCAATTTTCCTAAATTTTAGTTCAATTTAACTCATTATAGGGTTCACTTTTTTCTGAGTGTAAAAGAAATTTTGCGCAAAAAAATTAAAATCACACAAATTTTCATTTGTGGTTCAAAAATGGTCTGTTTTTCACATGCAAAAACGCCCAAAAAATTGAGCGATTTTTAATATAAAAAATTGCCCAAAAATATATCTCATCTGCCTTTGACAGGGCTTATTGATTTTCTCCTTAAATTCAAAATCGCCCTAAACAAAATTTGGAAAATTCTCAAAACGGAAAATGAAATTACGCTAAAAATATGAAAATGAATATTAACCCAAATCAAAAATTAGAATCGGCCAAAAAATGGTAATTTTTCATATGAAAAACCGCCCAAAATTTTGAGAAAGTTTTAATATGAACAAGCAAAAAGGCTTTAAGTTCTCGTCTAAACAGTCAGAGCTACGTGTACACTGAATTTCTATATTCTAGCTACATCCATTTGGTTGGTACCATTTGTATACTCCTTATTGTCCTTAATTTTGAAATATCCAATTATTTTACAAGATCTCTCCATTTTTCGCGCCAACACATCCAACGAGACGTGTACATCGATTTTCAACTTTCTAGCTACAGCCGTTTGATTGGTACCATTTGTATCCCCCTTTTCCCATTTTATCTCCAAATTGTACGTATTTCGAAACTTCCATTTATTTTAGAAATCTACGCAGTTAGAGTAATGTAGAATCCGAATTTCAAATTCCTGTGTTCAGGAAATTTACGATTTTTCGTTTTGAATAAAGAATATTGATTTTTGTATCGGGTTTTTGGGACATTTTTCATATTTTTTGGTATCTTACGTTGCATTTATGAAAAGTCATATTGGAATTTATGTAATATCACCCAATAAGCGATTGTTTTTTGGATGATTTCTCATTTCTTATGGTATTTGGGATCATTTTCATATTTTTTTATGATCAATCATAAGACAATCCATTATTTCTGTGGGGTGACGGGAAATTGTTTTCGTTACCTATTTCACTGTCAATATAACCTTGAAATTAAATAGCAGTCGACTGTATGAATCATGTGATGAACTAAATTCATCGAATTAGTTTCGAAGCACTTCGAAAATAATTTGGTTTTTTCGTGAAAACTGGTCACATGACTGCAGAGTCATTAATGCAACAGAGTCATTTTCGCCAAGAATATTCCGAGAAATTAGCAAATTTTTTCTATTATATTTTTGTAAAGAAACAATTTAAAATTTTATACTTAGAAATTTCTGCCGCTTTTGCGACACTGTGCAATCACACGCACACACACACTCGTGGCTAGTATCCCACTTAGCACGTACTTGCATGTGTTAAATACACATAATACAAAAAAGTATTTGGTTCCAAATCGTTGCCTCCATGATTTTTAATGGGAAAAAGATACGATGCATTTGTCAGATACTGGACTCTGGACGCCGCATGCCGACTGAACTGTATGAGCTGATTTTGAAGTTTGTAATTTGTGCGTGTGTGTGTGCTTGTGAGTATGTGCCGGTCTGCACATTGTCCTAACGCCATCAACAATGCTACTTGCCACAAGCTTACAATGATTTGCGTTTTTAATAATATTTATACGCTGGCAAGCAGATACACACACGCACACAAACCCACATCATCACTGCACTGTGGCATGATGCATGAGCATGTGAGTGCATGTTTATGGGTGTGTGCGTGTGCGAGTGTGTGAAAGGTCATAAATATCCCCTGTGCAAGCGTGAGATTTTTATACCGCCTGCATCAGTGATGCACCACTACCACTTGTCACATAAACTCATAGTCGTGCTCGTACTGCTCATATCACCGCCCCTTACATTTGCCACTCGTAAAGTGTTTGCAACCACAGTGGCGCATATATCATCACATCCTCTTCGTGTTATTTATATCCATAGACGACATGACCTTGAATGTCGTTTTCTCTATTTTAACTGCTGCAACTGCTCCTGCCCCTGGTGCTGCTGCTGATTTTGGTGGCGCTGTTGCTCGTTTTTCTTTTTTTTTCGTTTAATTTCCACCAAATCGCAAATGACACTAAAGACCACTGAATGCCGCAACGGCGAATTCGGTCGAATGTACATTAAGGGCATTTAATTAAAATAATTTGCTGTGGGGACATAAAGTAAATGAAACAGGATGAAGGAGATAAAACATTGGTCAACATAGACAACGCTAGGAGAGACACACACACACTTGAACATACATATATACACCATCCAAAAGTCACGAGGGTTTAATTACATTAAAGTTTGTTTCCGTTTTTATTTTGCGCACACTTCGGGCATTTCCGGTCAATGAAATGGGAATGTCACTTGTGTCAACTTGCGCTCCAGCAAAAGTAAATGAACTTTAATGCTGTTAATCTATGAGTATCATCATAATTGAAAAGATAAAGTGGATTTACATGGTATGTCAGTGTAAAATTTTAATTAGATTTTAAATTTCACTATTTTTTCGTGAACTGTGATTTACATGCTTGGCTGGAGATTGAAATCACTTGAAGACTGTGGCACAAATAGACTATTCAAGTACACGGATTTTTTGCTTAGCTGAAGTTTATTTTTTCGTGATTCCGTTTGTAATACCTTGAAATATTCATCGGACAGTCCATAAAGAATGTGTATTCGGGGTCGCGATTTAGTCATGTTTGTTGATGTTAGTCATGCTAGCTTCCAAACGAAAGGAGCTACTGGGTTCAAATTGTTCATATATGTGTTTAAGAGTTTCATATTGGTTGGGATTGCAGCAAATAAACGAAATCGACCCAGAGGGAAAAATTGTCCCTAACAAGTACTGAATACTTATAACATTTGAGTAATTTTGTGGAAATATTCTGCTTTATATTCACGTGAAAGAGGGTACGAATATTATTTGTAGCGTAAATGCAAAAAAGTAGGTTTTAGGAGGTGAAATTCGGCAAAACAAGGTGCCAATGAAAAGATAATAAGAAGAAAAATATAAAGATTTTTTTTTAAATTCGTACTTTTATGGTGTAAAATACGAAAAGAGATAAATGTATTTTTCGAAATTTGTACTTTTAGAGGGAAATGGGAAGAAAGGAGATAAAAGTCGCATCAAACAAATATCTGTAGCTACAATAGTGAAATTCTGTGTCCGTCGCACAGTGGAATATTTCCATACAAGCTGCGGCAAAATTTAGAAGGAATAAAGTAGGACCTTGAAATTTCGCACATATCCTTTATATTATCAAACTAGATCAAAAACAAGTTTTTGGTTAAATCCGCCCACAACCACGCCTACCTCCCATAAAATAAAAAATCGTCATATATTTCTTATTTTAATAGATACGTTAGCAATGTTTTCACTTTAGTCCACAATTAAATGAAAATTGCCACAGCCACGCCCAACACCCACATGAAAATTTTACTTTTTATGACTTTGATAAAAACCATTGTATCTTTTAATCGATGGCAAACAGCTCTTATAGTTTAATAAATAATTTAAGCTCAATACATTATCTCAACATTTGCAAAAAATCAAGGGATAATAGCTAACCGTTTATGTTAATTAGTCATTAAGAACCAAATCACACCAAACATTCTGACTAGTCATTCCTACAAACTTATCGACTGATTAGAACATATGTATTTTGCAATAAATATTTCTAGGTAATAAATTTAGTCTTGAACTATTTTCTTGCTGGTCTTATAGGTTGTACTTTTTTGACATTAAAACGATGTTTGCAACTATAAGCAGAATTTTCTGTTGACAATTAATAACTAAGATCACGGTTTTTCAATATTTATAAATCCCGAGGCATCGGTCGACCCCGCGAAAATTGTTTTATACTGTAGAGAATTAACCATACCGAATAAATACAATCTTCATTATTACACTTTTTTAATGCAAAAGAACACATCAAGAGTACTTGTATTCCACGAACTAAACGAAATGCCAATACAATTCATGGTTTCCCCAATAAAGTAATCTCTAATATAACGGACATTTCAACTATTTTAACATTTATGAACTTTAAATGCATCCACAGCAATAATTAGCAGCGATATCGCCAAAATCTTTTAGAATGCGATTGATTGAAATGTTTCTGTAGAATTCAAATCGAGATTTTTTTTTATTTTAATTTTAGATTTTATTTTCAGGAAAAAATCGAATATACGCGTTAAAATGTTTCCTACGATTTTCGATGTTTAGTGGACTGGACAAGGATGCAAATATAAACTTTCTTAGAATAAAAACATAAATAAAATGCACTTAATCTATCACTCCCTCTTATCGCAGCCACCAGAATAGGAATCTTCGCCAATAATTTTAAATAAAATATTTTCTGACAATGGTTTTTATCACAGCACAAAAAATTGGAGTAGCTGAATTTTTTACTTTGTTTTTAAAGTTTTGCCGTTCTTTGTAGACTTACCAATTTTGTCAGATTTTAGGATTATGTAAAACTTCAAATACAAACTTATAAACAAACTGTTGATCATTATTAAGAAAATGCATTTTGGCTTAAAATCAGAAGTGGGGGTGTTTCTATGAAATCACATTATTATACATTATTTCATATTTCTACCAGGTCGGGTCTTACTTTATAACAATTAACAATTTATTTAATATTTTCTAAAGTAAGTTTCATTCAATTTGAAAAAGGTTTAATTTACCCTGAAAATGCTATATAAATGTATGAATAAAAAATGGTCAAATAACACGTTCGTTATATTGGATTTTTATCGTTTTAAAAAAATATAGATTTGTTCGTGATCAACAATTAGTTTTATCTTGTCCAATTTTACCGACATTTAAAAAATAATGAATATAGAAAAAAATTATATTTTTATAATAAAACAATACGGCTCAAAAATATATTTTTTTCGAAAATTTCTACCATATGTCTGTAAGGATAGGTATACAAATTTGAAAGGTCATTTCTAGACATTTTTCTTAGCTTTCTGAAACCAACCATATAATTAAAGTGTCCTCTTTCACTTGGTACTAAAATCACGTCTATAAGACTAACAGAAAAGACTTGCTGAATAATTATATCTCTCAAAATATCAAGTCCTTTTAAACCCAAACTCGAATGAAAAGCTAAGTGTACATATAGACATTTACAAAGCCCATATAAAAAAGTATTTTTTATTACACGACAATTGAAGCATTATTTTGAAAGATTTAGTCGAGTTATACTCTACTATACATATAAATAATAGTATTATTAATATGAGTTTTATAAGTTCAAATTCACACAAAGCTCGAAATAAATATATTTTCCAAAAATATCAATATATTTCAATAATACTGCTATAGCTTACAATTCATATTCATTCGACCGCACTGCACTTTACAGAATTGACTTCCGGCAACTTTCCCGCCAATAATGATATTCAGAAATATAAAACAAATGTCAACAGACACTACTCTCTCTTTTGTACTTCCTGTAACTAATCTTCCTCCCGCCAATGCAATACAATGCCTTTATGGAGGACATCCCCTGAGTGTTGGATCAGTGAAAAAAGTATGTATTTACCTTGAAAATTCGTTTTATAAACCTGTAATAAATGATTATGAATATGACTGTTAATCTTCCCATTTGTACAGCATCATCTATAGCGTTTAAATGATCCATTATTGTCTTTTTTATCGCGAAAAACTTGAAACGCTTGATTTTGTCGACACAATTTAAAGATGCCTCAAAATGTTCATTCCAACAAATGGAACAATTTGGAAAATGGAGTGAATTAAATTTTGCCAGTCGGTATGCCTGCCACGCTATCAATTTGCTCATGTTCTTTGCAGTTGCATGTGTGGTATGTGGTGGTTGGAGCATTACAAATGGAAATATATGTTTAGTTTGAAAACAGCAACAGAGAAACTAAGCCTCTTTTATACAAAACAACCCACAGTAACAGTCTGTTACCAGAACACGAATTCCTTTGGGACGCATGCATCGACAATAATGAAAGTCATATTTTGACAGGTGAAAGGAGTAAATATGTTTAGGCAAACGAAGGGTATTCAAATATCAAAAAGAATAAATATAAATATACACCTTTTTAGCAGTTAAATTTTAATTTTGTTTGTCTCAAACGTATTCGTTTTCTGACAAACGGTCGTAGTAGTGCTTTTGTGGTTGTGTTTTTGTCGGTGTGCTTCGCGAACAGAACTTGATGTACTGCCAACTGCTTTTGCAATTGCATACTTTTAGGTGCAAACATAAGTACCCGCTATTTACATCAATATTACATGAATAATCGCACATACACTACCGCACTACATTACACACACACACATATGTGTATGGACATTCCCAGCGGGAAAATTTGGAAGGCCTTCTAAAATGTCTTCCCTTCGGATCCGAAACACATTCCTGTATGCCTTCTGAAAAGAAAATATGCATGAATGGGAAATAGGCAGAATGCCTTCTTCGAGCATGAAAAAAGATTCGGCACACATTCTCACCTCGCTTCTCTAAGAAGGCCTAATCATCAGCATTTAGAAATCCTATACTCATACTACTGCCTTCTTTGAAAAGGCATTTAGAAAGGCCTACCAGAAGGCCTAATCATCAGCATTTAGAAATCCTATACTCATAATAGACTGTCTTCTTTGAGAAGGCATTTAACAAGGCCTTCTCATTACCTATTAGATAAATGCAATGGACATTCTCCATTGCCTTCTTTTAGAAGGCCTGCTAGAAGGCCTACCAGAAGGCCTAATCATCAGCATTTAGAAATCCTATACTCATAATAGACTGTCTTCTTTGAGAAGGCATTTAACAAGGCCTTCTCATTACCTATTAGATAAATGCAATGGACATTCTTCATTGCCTTCTTTTAGAAGGCCTGCTAGAAGGCCTACCAGAAGGCCTAATCATCAGCATTTAGAAATCCTATACTCATAATAGACTGTCTTCTTTGAGAAGGCATTTAACAAGGCCTTCTCATTACCTATTAGATAAATGCAATGGACATTCTTCATTGCCTTCTTTTAGAAGGCCTGCTAGCATGCTGGAAGAATGAAGGCAGTACGAATGGAGTCGATTTTATTACTTTTACGAGTTTTATGAAAGATATTTTTACAATTCTCCTGATTTGAACTCAATTAAAATACATTTGTTTAAAATAATTATAATTTCCAATACATTTAAAATTAATATTTAAATGTTTTGTTTGTTTAGTGTTAAAAAATATTTGTTGTTGTTATGCCTTTGCTTGTAACAACTAAAAGAGACAATATAATACAGATCGACATAGATCCACTTTATGAGTCGATTTAACAATGTCTGCCTGTCTGTGCATCAATTCCTGTAACCAAACTACAGGTCGCAATTACTGACCGAATCGAATGAAACTTAATATGTGGATAATACGGGGTAATACGAACGCTATTTAATATTAAATAAATCGGTTTAAATGTAGAAATAGCCTTTATACAAATGTAGTTATACATGTTTTCATATAGACCCATAAAAGGCCCAATATGATTTCATTACGCTCTAAAAAACAGATAATTTTGTGATAATTTCGCGGTGTTATTTGGACGTTTACGCCCACTAAGATCCACGACAATATATTTATCAGGGATGAAACAGAAAAATATTTAACTCCTCTTCAAGAACAAACAACAAATGTTCTTACTTTATTACCAGAATATTTATCATATCCTTCATACTTTCTTTACTTTCTTGAAGGCCTTCTACGAAAAGGCATTTAAGAAGGCATTCCCTTGATGCTACACGATCCATAACTCATGGTTGCTTGCCTTCTTCGGATAGGCATGCTAGAAGGCCTTGCGAGAGAAGGCAGGGCGGGAGATGTTCGATTTATCGATGGGTATTTTGTACACACTTTTTGTTATAAACGCCTAACAAAATTCTGTGGCTCATTCTTACTTCCCTTCTTTCGCCAGGCTTGCTAAAAGGCCTGCCAAAAGAAGGCAGCAGCGATTAAGGATCGTGTGCTTCTAAAGGGTCCGCCATCTAACGTTTTTTTTTTCAACTAGGTCTTATTTCGTGAATGGTAACACTTAGCTCATGTCTGATATGACAGATAATTAGTTTTATCCTTCCGCTGAACGAATATGGTTGTGTATACGCTTGAACAACGCTGGGAAATATTGCGACATTACTTTGAAAATCATGGTAATGTTGCAGAATGTGTGCGAAAATTGCGTACGGATTTTGGAAGAAGAGAAGCACCGTCAGCTCCGTATGTTCGTTATCTTGTGAAAAAAGTGAAAGAAACTGGCGTGAAAAGCCAAAAACAGTGCGTACACCCGAGAATATTGCTGCTGTGGCAGAAAGTGTGCGTGAAGCGCCATCAACATCAATTCACCGTCGTTCTCAATAATTGAACATTTCGGAGACATCATTGAGACGAATTTTGCATAAAGACCTTGGTATGACGCCATACAAAGTCCAATTGATTCAGGAGTTGAAGCCAACTGACCATCCAATGCGTTTTCGCTTCGCTAAGTGGGCCTGCGATAGACTTACAGAAGATGCCGATTTTGCCCAAAAAATCATCTTTTCAGATGAAGCTCATTTTGATCTTGGCGGGTATGTTAACAAGCAAAATTGTCGCATTTGGGGCACAGAAAACCCGCACGCATACATTGAAAAGCCGATACACCCAAAACGTGTCACTGTTTGGTGCGGATTTTGGTCCAGAGGCATAAATGGGCCATTTTTCTTCGAAAATGAGCAAGGAGTGGCCGTTACAGTCAATGGCGATCGTTATCGGGCCATGTTGAACGAATTTTTGTTCACAAAAATTGAAGAGGAGGATATTGGCAACATTTGGTTTCAACAGGACGGCGCTACGGGCCACACAGCCGAAGCTACACTCGATGTTTTGAGCCCTGTTTTTGAAGATCGCATTATCAGCCGCAGAGCTGATGTCGTTTGGCCACCTCGGAGTTGCGATTTGACACCGTTGGACTATTATTTGTGAGGTGCCCTCATAGATAAGTGTTACGCCGACAAGCTAGAGTCAATTGACGCTTTAAAGGACAATATTCGTGAATCCATTGGTGAAAGACAGCTGCACACAATCGATAATGTGCTTAAAAATTGGACCGATCGTGTAGGCTACTGCATGGCCAGCCGAGGCAGCCATTTGAATGAAATTATTTTCCATTATTAACCGGAAGGATTGTACTTTCAAATAAAAAACGAAATTTGAGAAAATATTCAGTAGTTTTTTTATAGCATTTTCAAAAAAAAAAGTCATTTGGCGGACCCTTTATAAACTTTTTGACACAAACAGACAATAAAGTTCTGTAGTTTAATAGTTTAGTATGTAGCACTTCCGATTAACAATGCGAAGATCATGGGTTCAAATTCCAGCCGAGGCAAATAAAAATGTTGAAAGATTTAAATTGAAAAAATGTTGAATGATTTAAATTGAAAATTAATATACTGCAATAACAAGGCCAGAAATATTGAAAAAATTATGGTCCATTGGTTTGTCATATTTTTTTATTTTGCGCCTTATTTTTGGACCTTCTAGAAGGGATTTGGTTGCAGGCCTTCTAGATGGCCTTTTGTCAGAGCCCTTCTAGAAGGCCTGCAAATATAAGCGAGATGGAAGGCCTTGCTCTCCAATCTTATCCTGTGTTAATTTTAAATGAGTATAGAATGCAACAAGCATGCCATGAGCCTCCCTAAGAAGGCCTTGCGTGCGCCTTCCTTTTCCCGCTGGGTTATCATGTACGTCAGTGTGTATTTATTTGCTGTAACTTAAATAACAACAAAATGCAATAATTAATCAATAAATACGTTAACTTGAAAGCGAAAGCACGGCAGGGCACTAAAGATATTTTTACTGTGAATGTGAACTGAAGGAGGCGTTTTTTTGTTTTCACAAATATTTTAATTGTTTGTTGCACACATCGCACAAATGAAAACATAGTACAATGTGTGGGTATTACTTACTTGTGGTATTTGCATGAATACATATGAGTACATACTCGTGTGGGTATTCATTTCATTTGTTTAAATTATAGGTCACACCAAATGGGCGAATCGACCACATAGCCGCCTAATGAATAAGTAAACCATGATATTGTTTATTCAGGGGAATGCCAACAAAAAGGATTAATATCTCGGCTATGAGGGGAAGGTATGCCGCAGGGAAATGACCAACGTACAATCGAGAAGGATTAAGGGGAGGACATTAAACTGAACATACATATACATATTGTTAAACTATTGCCAGAGTTATTTTTTAAATACTTATTTCAATACAATTTAAGTTGAGAGGAAATTTGCGGAAATTGAAAGATTTCTCTACTCATTCCAACATGCCTTCCACAAACATATTTTCAGTTTTCTGAAAAAGATCTCAAATCACATAATTATGCATCTGAGTTATTGCAGATTTAAAATTCATTGCTCCACAGAGTTGGCCGAATGAATGAATTGTTTTGATACAACTAAATTAAATATACATGGGATTTTTTACAGGGCTATGACTTTTAGGACACAAAAAAGTGAAATTGAGATGGTTTTGTAGCACATCAACGATATATGCTAGGAGGCCTTCTAACTTATTCCAAATATAACGAAAATATCGATAGACATTGCCAACTCAGTTCTCAATGTAGGCCTATTCCACTTCTTTAAAGCCTGAAGGTGCTTTGCTGGATTTAATAAATTAATTTCTGTGTCTTTTAGTGATTTTCTTAAATGATTCTCCAATTCGCACCTGGGCTTTCTCTTCCATTTGAATCATCCCGAAATCCATTGATCGCTCTAAGGGTACTTTGTCGCTAAACCTCTTCAATATTGAAACCATAACTATTTAATATTCATAGTTTTAATTTATATGTATGCAAGGCAACTGTATGTGTGTGTGCGTGTGTCTAAACGAGTATGTGGATCTGGATGTGAATGCCGCCGGAATGCTTTAGTATTAGGAAAGCATTGGCATGACTTATGCAAACCGTTAATTTACTTTTTAAACGTTAAATCTACCAAAACCAACTGGCCATAATTCCAACATCAGTTCAAATACTGGCGTAAATGGCCACAGCAATTGTGTGGCCAGAATAAAATAAATAATGCAACAAAACTACCCGATTCAACTTTATTTTCACAAAATTATAAAAATGCTCTCGCTACGAGGAATGCATGAAATATTTAAAATCGCCATAAACCTAATATATGAATGAGTGTGTGTGTGTGGATAGAAGGACAACAACACACACCCCCACATTTATTTTTATATAAAAATGGTCATCGTTTGGAGTGAGAATGCATTGCATTGCTGCATTACAATGGAAAAGTGCAATCTAGAAATTGTTAGTACAAAATATATGCAGACACACATACGTATATGTTTAAATATTTAAATTTGTATTCCATACACACACGCACATACGAACATATGTATGTACATGCTTACATGAGTACATACCTAAGTAGGTGGTAAAATGTCTGAACTGGCCAAACGACACCGATAATGCTGAAAATAGATTCAAACGGCGTTAAAAAGAATGCGAAACATAATAGAGAACCGCAGCAATAATCGATAATGTATTGGCCATACTTTGTCAGAGAGAGAGGAACTCCCAGTCTAAATTTGGGTAAATCCTTCAATACATTTATCGGTTTCAATTGTAACGAACAAATGTCGTCTACGTTATGGATGATGAGCATCTCATAAAATAATAATAAAAAACGTGGAGCTCTTTATGCAACTTTTGAATTTTTTGACTGAAAAACACGAGGAAAATAATTTCCAAAAATATTTTTTTTTTAGCAAAATAAAAACCATTCCTTAATTTCAATTTATGTCCGTGGATAAAATATAATTTTTAATTTTGAAATCGATGAAATCTTTGTGTTTCGAGAACTAATTTTCTAAATAAATTTATTTTTATGAGCATTTGTCATATTCTACTGATCCGGCTGAACAAAATTATTGTAGTTGCCTATTTTTGTATTCTTTTGCCTTTAATTACATGAAGTTCTCTTCCCAAAAATGTATGAATTTATTATATATATTAATGAAGGTAGACAAGGACTATCAAAGGCAAAGTCTGTTGAAATACAAGAACATATATGGAAACCCTAGAGTTAAAATTAATTTATCGCCATATATGCTAGTAGAGAAATTAGCATTCCAATGACTTTTCATTGAAAATTTGGTTGATTTTGCGAAAAAACAATCTAAAGAAATAGAACCCTGTAATGAAAATAAAGGAAATACATTTGTAAGGACTCTAAAAAACTCTAAAGGGGCGATTACGTACCTTGCCTTCAAAACAAGGTATAGTAAATTAAAATTGGTATAGTATTTCATGAGTTACAGACGTTTGAATGCACTATTAAATTGGACATAAATAGTGAAAAACATTTTTTTTTCAAAAATACATATACAATATTTTTATGAAAACTATACATTAACCAAGTTATCGTGGTCAAACCGCTTGACATGGAATGACTCATATGTGTCTTCCATGATATGCGGCGTTTTCACTCGGTGAAGCAAATCCTATTATAATTATGAAACTGAAAAATATACTTTTTATAAAAATTTTATATTATATTTGTTTTAGTTTTTTCGTTTGTATTTTTTGGTCTGTAATCAATATTTGATTTGAACTGGGATATTGTCCTGGCTCAAGACCATTTTGCATCTATATATTGAATAGAATGCAAATTTATTTACAAATGGCATGGTGATCATCATGACTTCGACCATGTCAAAAGTCTTTTCAAGTGGCTTCGCAGCGACTTTTCAACATCAAATTTGTTCTACATAATTCAAAATTTTCATTATGATATCTCATTTTTTTAGAGTTTACGCAGTACCTCTATAAGGAGTTGATTCTCACAAACGAACGAGAAGCACAACTCACTTGCCGAATTTGCGTTTAAAAATCGCACCAAGTAATAAAGTACACATGCCATCTTTGAAGCATCTCATTGAGTTGCATATGTAAGTATGAGTTGTGCTTCTCGTTCGTTTGTGAGAATCAACTCCTTATAGAGGTACTGCGTAAACTCTAAAAAAATGAGATATCATAATGAAAATTTTGAATTATGTAGAACAAATTTCTCCGTAAATAATGGCTAACAAGATTTTGCATTTTTCCAACAAAACACCCAACAAATACAAATAAAAAGTGGGCAAATATGTCCTAAATGAGGGGATTTTTTACAAAGAAATATCGTCACTTCTTTATTTACCGCAGGACTGTGGTAATACTTTCAGAGTAATAATTCAAAATATAAAATATAAAAAATATACTAAATTCAAATAATCCTATAGGTGATTATAGATGTATGTATGCCTCCTCAGGAGGAAAATAGTGAAGGAAGGCCGTGTAAATTGCTGGTATCGGATATCCATACTACACATTTTCCAATTCAAAAGACATCACTTTAAATTCAAAAGACACCAGTTGAAATTCAAAAATTCTATTTGCAATTCAAAAAATATCATTTGAAATTCAAAAATTCCATTGGAAATTCAAAAAATTTCAATTGAAATTCAAAACTCGTCATTTATAATTCAAAGGACAACATTTGAAATTCAAAAGTCGTCATTTGAAATTCAAAAGACATCATTTGAAATTCAAAACTCTTCATTTGTAATTCAAAACTCATCATTTGCAATTCAAAACTCGTCATAAGTAATTCAAAAGACACCATTTGAAATTCAAAAGTTTTCATTTGAAATTCAAAAATTATTCCATTTGTAATTCAAAAATTATTCCATTTGCAATTCAAAAAAAGGGTAAACAAAATTATTTAAGCAAAATATACATTAGATTGGGTAGCATTTATTTATTTTTGTAAACTTTAATATTCTGCTGTTTAGAAAACAGATTTACGTACCTCCCACGCAAATCACTCTATATCGACCAAAAGAAAATTAAATAAATACTATCCAAAAACAGAGATGGATAAAATTAACAAATAACTGACTTTTTCACGTGCGAAGCAGCGGGTACTGCTAGTAAACTATATATTAAATTACCGACATTTTACATCATTAGAATTATTAGTTGCTTATCATTTTATTAAATCTGTTTCCAAAACTGCAGAATATCCAAATTTGCAGAAAAAATAAATACTACCCCACCTAATGTATATTTTTCTTAAATAAGTTTGTTTACATTTTTGAATTTCAAATTGAATAATTTTTTAATTTCAAATGAAAACTTTTGAATTACAAATGGTGTATTTTGAATTACAAATGGCGAGTTTTGAATTTCAAATGGTATCTTTTGAATTACAAATGACGAGTTTTGAATTTCATATGACGACTTTTGAATTTCAAATGGTGTCTTTTGAATTACAAATGACGAGTTTTGAATTTAAAATGATGAGTTTTGAATTTCAAATGATTTTTTTGAATTTCAAATGGTGTTTTTTGAATTACTCTTGATAATGGTGTAGATGGATACCTTATTTAACGTTCGTTAGTCTCTACCCAATGTTTGATTTTGGTACTAAATATAATGGGTTTGTCCAGCTACTCTCTGAAGGACGATAAATTCCTAATTGCATCACATATTCGAACTCTTGCTTGTCACTTTTCAGTTTCTCTGGCGGTAATCTTCGAGGATTACGTTAACCTTTAGTATAGATATGGTGTGTCACAGAATATCTCACTGCACAGAGATAACAAAGGCCAAATAAAGAGAAGTCAAACAATCACAATAATCATCGAAAATATTGAAGAACGTTCCAACGAATATTCAAGATGTCTGTACTTTTCTAAATAAGGCACATTTTCTCATTATTAAAAAGTGGGCGTGGTCCGCCCATTCAAAACTAATTTTGAAAAAAAAGTATTTTGTGTTCACTTTTTAACTTAGCCTCGATAACCCTAAATTTGACTTTCATTGGATAATTATCCAGGCTAAGTCCAAAATTTTTAATACAAAATTATTTTTTCAAAATTTTGTTTCTCACACATATTGGCGACAATTAAAAAAATAACTTTTTATTTTGAGTGAAATTTTAACATTTTATTTAGATGAGCAAAATCGGCTTCGACGGTAAACTCTCCTATATTCTGTATTTTGATAATACCGTTGGCATTACTTTGAAAGGTAATTAAAATTGTACTATCCCCGCAGAGGGACTGAAATAGTCAAAATCCGTGTCCCTTGTCCAATTATCAAAATTATATCCATTTTTTGAGATACCTTTTGCATTTGTCCTGGACACTTCAGTGGATTTCCCCCCTTAGGTATGTGTCTAAATAATACAGATTGCCTTGCATATGCAGAGTTTAAATTAAAATAATTTCATTTCGTTTTTGTATTTTGTTTGTACTCTTGTTGCTGCTGCTGATGCCAGTGATTCTATTGTTTACGTTGATGTTGTTGTTGTTGCTATCGTTGTTGTAAACAAATAATCTTGTTAACCTAATTTAAAATTTAATAACATTATTATGAATGTCGAAAAACCACTTTCACATGACTAAACTCTACAGCAGCAGCATCAGCAGCCGAATCATCAGCACTATCTGCTGTTCAAAACATGTGTTTCGCATATTAGATTTACACAATAAAAGAGTGAGGAGGAAGGGCAACAATTGAATTAAAATTCACATGGAACATCAGTGATCCTTTGTTTGTTTACATTTAAACATATTCCACATTCACATTAACATTAACATCCACATCATCATCGTCATCACCAGTATTAACTTTAAAGTTGC
Organism: Polietes domitor; assembly: GCA_947397865.1. Taxonomy (NCBI): domain Eukaryota; kingdom Metazoa; phylum Arthropoda; class Insecta; order Diptera; family Muscidae; genus Polietes; species Polietes domitor. The sequence goes on along the minus strand of OX377622.1, from coordinate 5,643,058 downwards.
CACGATTTGTGCTTCCCATTTCAACAGCCAGCTAATGCCCCCATAGACCCATAATATTCGAACATACTGGTACAAGTACATACATACACACATGCATATGTACTGAGTATGTTTCGAGAGAGAGAGAGAAAAAGAAGCAAAAACAGGAAACAGCGTATAAATCACAACGGAAACGGAAATTAACACACAAAAGCGTTAACAGTTGGAATGGCCAAATTGAGCAGTGGAATGAAAGCGCAGCCACAGCCACGGCCACAGCGTAACAAGACAATAACAAAACGAACGAACGAAAGAAAGAAAGAACGAACAAATGAACGAACGAGCGAGCGAAGGAATGCAAGAAATGTATTAAAACCTCATATAATTGGCCCCCATGCGATAATTGTGAAATATTTAAACAGGCACTTCCGGAAAAGATATACAGCCAGCCATGCATATGTATGGATATGTAAGATGAAGTGCGAATACATGTGTGTGTACGCAATACCACTACCACCACATCATTGACATGTTTTCGCTTGAAAACAACAGCAAAAAACAAGTAAGTCATTTTGGGAAAAAGACATACGGGCAATTAGGGTTTCCCATTCTTCTCAAAAGCTACCCACAACATATTTTATCAACATAACATGGAACATATGGGCATGTTAGCCCAATCCCCAATTCTGTGTGACTCGTAGACCGGATTACGAAAGAGTTCAACACAAAACTTTCAGTAAAAATTAGAATTTAGTATTTATATTTGAAGGCGATGATCTCATTGATTTGGTTGAATCAACTCAATCTGGTTGAAGAAAGTGTGAGCCATAATATACCCAATCGATAAAATTAAAATTATCTAAGAGTCACAGTTAATGTACTTTCAAGCTATGAGAAATGCTGAGGAGATCTTATTGTATCCACTTTGTTAACCTGGAAGATGAAAGATGACCAAATATCAAAATATTTCCCTAGAGCCTGACAAAATGTTAATTGACATACAATCATCCGTAACATTATCATAGTCGAGCCTTGCGAGGCGCTTGCCAACACCGTGCGACAGTACTTTTTGGAGCGTATAGAGGGAATATACTCGGTTTTCCATTTGTTGATCATTTCTCCTTTTTACAGGACTTTAGATTTCCATTTTTATTTTCGCATTTTCCCAATCCAAGCAAAAGCGATATGGGTATCAAATGAATGAGAAGAGCCTGTGTTAAAAATACTTTAAATTTCATCCTCTTAAAATAAAAATAATTAAAATTTTAAATAGTTTTTCATGCTAATCTAATACAGATATATGTGTGAAATTTGAATTTTTACAGATATTCGCCTCTTTCATTTGATACACATATCGCCTTTGTGCGATTCGTTAAGGTATGAAAATAAATTATTTAAACATCTATATCCTTGGGAAATTAAAAGACGTGTAAAAAGGAGAAAGGATCACCAAATGAAAAATTGAGTACACAGTTTTTCTACATACGATCTCTAGTTACACATGTATATTCTCTTTCCCAGGTCAAAAAAAGAGAAATGTTAAATTGTCGCACGGTGTAATAAGACAATTTATCAATGTTTTAATAGAGAAAGGGTTGCACGATATAGTGGAATTAACATCAAAAAAGAAAAAGACGAATTTCATTTTATTTAAATTGTGAAGGCAGTCTTTTGGCCATGGTCCTCTCAGGAATAATAATAAAATTGTGAATGAATTAAGGACCAAATAAGCCATTATATCCAAAAAAAAAAAACAAATTATTCGAAAGAAACACAGAGATTAAGTATATCGAAAGAACCATGTATAGCACACCAGGGTACACAAACATCTCAAGAGGAAGAAGCAAGTGTAAAATGTGTTTGAAGATTAATGCGTTGAATTGAGTAAAATGAGAAACCAGAGACAAACGGATCAAGTGGAAGGGGGTTGTTCAATGGCATATACACATTATATTGGGACAGAAATAATACCTTCCAAACATTACCTTGCAAATATAAAAGCAAATTAAAAAAGGAGATACTTCATAATCGCAGCCCATGTCCGCAATATGTATATTCCCCACTTTGCAAGAAATTAGAGCTTCTAAAAACGATACAACCACATGAAAGAAGCTCGAACATTAAAATGTTACATTTATATGTGCAATGCTATCAGTTCAGGTAGAAATCCAAATCATCTCCCAAACAAGGACTAAAAACTATAACACCGTCCCACAGTCTATATTACACTTGAACCGGAAGATATACGTCTGAAACTATAGGGAAAATGGAGTTACTTCTCATTGCCCTTCACAAAGTTCCAAAAGATACAATTTTCCAAAAATTGTTTTAAATACTTATTATACCGGTGCAAGTGTTAAATTAAAGAGGAAAATTTCTGTTAAAAATTCTTCAAATTTCATTTTCCATTTCAAGTTCCCTCTTTAAAAGTAAAATATGAATAAACTAAGGAAGAGGCTTTAAATCGTTGTAGAAGCTAAACTAGTACAGATAGAAGCGTGAAATTTGATGTATTTTTAACAGATATTCTCCTCTTTAGTTTGACAATTATACCGGACTCATAGGGTGCAAATAAGTATTTAAAAAAATGGAAAAATTGATCCTTTGGAATTTTTGGTAATATAAAGGGACCAATTTGCAGTTAACTTTATTTGCAATAAAGTTATTGTACGGTATACTGCTTCGAGAATTTTTTAGTGTTTCAATGGATATCTGATTTAGCATGATTTCTATCCAAATCAATACAAATCTTTCCAAATACATTTGTTTGAGAGCATCATACTGCAGTGGAAGCATTTAAAGTTCATAAATGTTCAACAATTTGAGGTTTTTTATTGGCCTATGTCTATATATCGGAAGACATATATCGTATTGGAATTTATTATTTAGTTCATGAAATACAAGTGCTCTTGAAAGTGTAATTCTGTTTTCGTGTTGATTTTCAGTGTATTAGTAGTTCTTGCTTTATTCATTATAAAATTATGGTTACAAAATGTATATAGCGTAATCATATATATGATTACATATATCGATCATTCCATGTCAAACCGAACACTTTTTTACATCACCATTTCCGATTTCGTTGAAACTTTGTACGATAACTAAACTTTATAAAATATTTGATTCGTAGAAGACGAAAAAAACCGATTTTTTTTTCAAAATATATGACCAATTGAAAATTGCGAAAATCAAGAAAAACGTGCCGAGGTATGAACATTGAAAATGGTGTAGTGAGAAAACGCGTGGGCACAATTCAAAGAATGATGGCTTATTTTAAAGGTAATTACAAGTACTTTTCGCCGACGTTCTTGGCTATTGACTGCTACTGACAAAAATTTTGTGTATTTATGACTTTTCTTCTTCTTTTGTATTTTGCACTATGAAAACACCAACCTAAAAATTCAGAAAAAATGTAGGCATATTCCCTGATCGATTCTAAACAAACGCTAAAAATTTCAGCTTGGAGAAATAACGGGTTGTATTTTTAAGAAAACATTTACTAAATGTAGTCGCTCGAAAAAAGTATTTTCTGAACGATTGTTCATAAAATAACATACACACACACGTAGTTTGTGTATGCTTAGCTAACGGGAGTACACTCGATACACACACATTCGTTCAAAAATAGTGTTTGGTGTTGGTAAAACTGCGGAAATTAAAAGTTTTATTGATGTCTTGAAGAAATAAAAACACTGGTGTGAACAAAAATTATCCAAGTAGCTTTTCGGAGAATTTGTCAAAAAAATTGTGCTTGTATTCAAAGTTTCAAGTGCACATCGATCAGTAGTAACCCATTGTTTATATGAAATTTAATCTATCATTTTGCCATGAAAAATTTGTTTTAACTGTTCAATTAAGTCGTCGCATCCACAGCACAATGAATGAAATATTTTCTCTCTAACCAGACTAACTATTTTTCTTTTTTTGTGAGCGACATATTTTTTTGTACAATTTTTCTCTTGTGGATAGATGAATCCCCAAACAACAACAATGATTCATTAAATTTGGAAATTTTTAACGAGGCTTCTTCTTCTGATGAAATATTGCCATCGGATAAGTACGCGTTATTTACTTCAGGGATTGGCGTTAAATTTATCATTGAATCACTTTCACTATCTTGTATTTGCATTTTGTTCATTCTTATACGGCAACTATTACAAATTCTAATTTTTCCGCTCGAAGCATTTATTCAACGTAAACATTTTATAGGTTTCTTTCCATGTTCTGCAATTTTAAATGGATTGCAACAGGTATCGTTACGCGGCTTCATTTTGGTTCGCGACATCGGGAGTTATCGCGAAAATTACAAAATTGTGATAGAAAAGATAGGCAAATCTGTTTGAAAAACCATGTTATTTGAATTGTACCCACGCGTTTTCTCACTACACCATTTTCAATGTTCATACCTCGGCACGTTTTTCTTGATTTTCGCAATTTTCAATTGGTCATATATTTTGAAAAAAAATTTCTGTTTTTTTTTCGTTTTCTACGAATCAAATATTTTATAAAGTTTAGTTATCGTACAAAGTTTCAAAGAAATCGGAAATGGTGATGTAAAAAAGTGTTCGGTTTGACATGGAATGATCGATATGTGGAATGAATTTACCAAGACTGAAACTATAATAGGCGATGCCATGGCATTTACAAATATTGATACTCTGGGGTATCACTTAATCAGCGCAAATAGAAAATTTTGATTATTGTTGCAAATATCGATTTAATTACAAAAAAGGTAAAATAAAAACAATGTAAAAGCCAACCCAAAATTATTCATGTTTGCTACAGCAATAACAACAGTTGAACATTTTTTGTAAAGCATACCTTTAGGAGCAATATTTTTTCTGGCATTCAAATATTTGTATTAATTAATTAATATTTGTACCTATAAGACCAACAACAAAAGCAATTCAATAGTAAATTTATTACATCCATAAAAGTACACATTGCGAAATTCACATGCTTCGATCAGTCGATAATTTTATAGGCAGGATATTTGGATTGCTTTATTAATTAATAAAAAGCGGTAAGCTATATCCCCTTGTTTTTTGACATCTGTTGAGCTGATATATTAGCTATTTTTAAGTCATAAAAGCTGGTTACCATCAAGTAAAAGATACAAAAAGTTTCGAAATCGTAAAAAATAACAAAATATAATATATGGACGTTGGGCTTTGCGCTTGCTATTTTCATTTTATTGTGGACTCCAATGAAATCATTGGTAATGATTTGAATGATTTCTGGTTTTATGGGAAAGGTTGAACTTTATCATTTCATAATGGAACACAATATCATTCACATGACGGCAGTACCTCATCCGATCAACCCAATTTTTCAGTACCACACCAAACAGTGGATGCATTAGTTTCTCTGAACACCATGTGCGGTAATTTTGCTTATTGACATAGCCACCGAGATTAAAATGAGCTTCATGAAGGCTGAACTGAAGGCCGAAAAAATCTCGAAAATTTTCCACGCAAAATTCTTACAGTCTACGTTAAAGACTCACTACTTTGGATGTAAGTTTTTAATATTTCCCAATTTTTTTCGAGCTTATAGCGTCCCATTTTTGCAAATGTCAAACATAAGGTAGGGAGGTAGACGTGTTTGTGGGCAGATTTAAACAAAAACTATGTTTTATCTAATTTAACAATTTAAATAATGTGTGGGAAATTTCAAGATCCTAACTCTATTCCTTCAAATTCTTGTGGTACCTTGTAAAGGGTGATTTTTAGCTATTATCTTTTTGGCAACACTGGTTTAAACAACTGACGCACGTTTCGTGTTTTGTTTCACTGTCAAACATCTTCAGTTTGGTCTATAATTTAACCATGAATCGTCTTACAAACGAACAACGCTTGCAAATTATTGAATTTTGTTATCAACATGTGTGCTCTGTTAAGAAAGTTCATCGCGCGCTTCCATTTTATGGTCAGTTTAATCGACCCACTGAAGCGGCTATTCGGGCTATTGTGACTAAATTTCGCACCAAATTTACATTGTTGGACATTAAACCACCAACACGCTTACGTAGAGTGCGAACTGAAGAAAATAACGCAGCTGTATCGGCCAGTGTTAATGATGACCATCAATTATCGATTCGTCGCCGTTCGCAGCAAGTGGGCCTCTGTTACTCAAAAACGCGGAAATGCCAAAATTGGACTAAGCGGATGGCCATTTGAGGCGCAGTCAATGTCAACATTTGCATGAAATAATCTTCAAACATTAAATTATATGGACCGTAATATCGATTCAAATAAAGATTTCATGCATTTTTCTGAATTTTATGTGTTTTTTTATTTGAAAAACTTTCCTATAGCTTTTAAAAAATCACCCTTTATATATCGGACGCTATATATCGTATTGGAATTTATTATTTAGTTCATGGAATACAAGTGCTCTTGAAAGTGTAATACTGCTTTCGTTTTGATTTTCAGTGTATTAGTAGTACTTGCTTTATTCATTATAAAATTATGGTTACAATTTGTTTATAGCGTAATCATATATGTGGAAAGAATTTACGGATATGTCTTTACTCAGTGTGTTTCACTTTTTCCAAGACTGAAACTATAATAGGCGATGCCTTGGCATTTACAAATATTGATACTCTGGGGTATACCATAATCAGTGCAAATAGAAAATTTTGATTATAGTCGCAAATATCGATTTTATTACAAATAAAGGTAAAATAAAATTAATGTAAAAGTCAACCCAAAATTATTCATCTTTGCTACAGCAACAACAACAGTTGAACATTTTTTGTAAAGCATACCTTTAGGAGCAATATTTTTTCTGGCATTCAAATATTTGTATTAATTAATTACGGATGTGGTGTTCCACAGGGATCTATTATGGCTCCGTATTTATACAATGTATTTATTCATGATTTTCCACACGTGTCTAATGGATCGAGGGGAATACTATATGCCGATGACTCATTATTGTACGCTCACGATGAATCTCCGATAATTGCTCTTTCACGGGTTCAACGCCATCTGACTATTGTTAATGAATATTATACCTTTTGGGGTATAAAGGTGAATGTCGGGAAATGCGAGGCCTTGTGTTTGAGGAATGCGTCTAAGAAGTGCAATAGTAGTGTTGTGCCCGAAAGCAAAATTTTCAAACTTTTTTTTTTGGATGGAAACGAAATTCCATTTAAAGACAGTTTTAAGTACCTAGGCGTTCACTTTAACAAATTTGATGAACATGCACGAATAGTTCTGAAAAAGGCTAGTAGGATCAAGGGATCATTCGCGCGCCTATTGAGGAGTAAATATTTACCTACTGCAACAAAACTTTTCCTATATGGTTTAGGATTTCTCCGACGGTTGCCAGAGAGCTTGAGGTTTGTGAAAGAAAGGTTATCCGGCAGTGTATGAATAAGAATTTTAAGACTCCGACGAAGAGGTACTCGAATCGGTAAATCTATGGTGCGTCTTCCATCGTTCCCATTGAGAAATATGCTCTACATCTTCTTCGAAATTTTGTCGATAAGTTGGCTCATCATGAGAATAATTTGATTACGGAAATTTTTAATTTTCACAGAGAATTTGGCTGTTCAGATGTTAATTATCTGTCACCAATCTCATTTTCATGAATTCTACGCTTCTACACTTGCAAACACACAGAGGTTAGACATTTATTATATTTTTTCTTTTGATTTTTGTTTGTTGTAATTTAGTCTTAAGCTGATATTTAGTTTGTTGTTATTTGTAAGTCTTAGATTTAGTTGTCCACCGGAGTTCTACCTCCAATATCACCTGTCAAAGTGCCTGGAGCACGCACTGTAACCATTAGTTAGCCACCGAGATTAAAATGAGCTTCATGAAGGCTGAACTGAAGGCCGAAAAAAATCTCGAAATTTTTCCACGTAAAATTCGTACAGTCTACGTTAAAAAGACTCACTACTTTGGAAGTACGTTTTTAATATTTCCCAATTTTTTTTTCAAACTTATAGCGTCCCATTTTGCAAATGTCAAACACTAGCCTGGAAATCAAAAATAAAAATTAATTTTATTCTACCTTTCAAAGGCATTTTTTTCATTTCATGTTACATGGGAGGTAGACGAGGTTGTGGACGGATTTAAACAAAAACTGTGTTTTATCCAATTTAGCAATTTAAAGAATGTGAGGGAAATTCCGAGATCCTAACTCTATTCCTTCAAATTCTTGCGATACCTTGTATGAAAATATTGCACTGTGCGTTATTTTCTTTATGTAGGGTGCCACTTAAATGTATCGACATTTCTATTTGAAATTGATAAAAATCGGTCATTAAAATATGAATAAGCAGCGTTCGAAACTATGGAGCTCCCTCAATAGCGAATTCAGTCCAACTGAACATAACGTCTTTTTTTCTGGTTACCCTCTAAAAATTATTTACTTACGTACGTGTATGTAAATGAAGCCACTTAAGTTCCTTGTTATATTTGGGTCATTGTTTTTCTTAATAATTCCTTGCGGATCATTCACTAACTACTGAATGACCTTTAACCGATGCTTAACATTTCAAATACATATTCAAGTCACACACCAAATCCAAAATCCATTTGGCGCATTTCCATCCAATAACGTTGCCGCCACCGCCAACACCATTATCTGCCATATCAATTTCATGCGATTAAATTTCAGCTTATTTGCCTTTAATTTCCCTAACAAAGGATCCAGATTACAAAAGTCCCTCTCCGCCGCCGCATATCGAACTGTTGTAGCCATTGAGGAATGCGAAAACCCTTTTCTCCCAATCCAATCCGACACAAATCGTACATAAAAATCTCTACGTACTCGCATATAGTTTAAGCCATTTGGCACATGTGTGTGCGTGCGAGCGTTTGTATTGATGTTTATAGTGAAAGGCATTCACGCATATAAAAACACAGCAAGTGTCATTGAGGGCAATTTCCGGTGATAATTTAAAACGACAAGAACGACGACAATACGAGAAACCAGCAAAAGAACAAGAATAATAATTGTCGCAACAATGCCTACGTGTTTGAGTGTGTGTGTGCGTGTATAGATGGATGTCTGTGCGTGCGTGTGTGTGAGTGAGTGAGTGTGATTGTACGTGTGTATGTGAGTTTGTGATACAAATGATTGTGTAAATAAAATGCTGCACATGTTTACACATTATTGAAAGCAAAAGTATTTATTGCTCTTTTTCTGCCCATCCCAAAAAGGGAACTACACGTAAAATGGCCATAGTGTTGGCTATATCCGAGGGTTTGTAATAGTGGGAAGCATTTATTGTAAACTGTTCGAATAGTTACACAATTTAGGACAGCTTCGGAATTTAAATTTGTTATTGGTTGATAAATTGCCCAGTAAAAGGAGTTATTTAGGGAATAACATTGAATACCCAAATTGGTACTGATATTTAATTTAAATATATTATTTCAACAGCTTTCTAGTGAAATTTGAACGTAGAGTATTTTTTCCATTCACACCACCTTCATAAAATTCAGTTCTATGGGACAGTTTAGCACCAATTAGAAAAAGTACAAAATTAACTCTAAAATGATTTTTAAGTTTTGACTTATTTCTGGCATTTAAGTAAAGTTTTGAGTTTTGTTGTATTCAGAAACTTATAATAGAATTTTACGGCAAATATTTTCCTAGAACATTCTGACCCGTTAAACTCTTTCAAACAAAAGGGACCCAAAATACCCCTACATGGAGGAGCTAGTGGGTTAAAATGTTCATCGTAGTGTAAGTAATATTGCAGAACACATCCTACGCTTAAAATGTAAAGGTCACAAGGTTTCATCATTAGAATGTGAAAAGGAGGGAAATACTCCCGCCTCTAAAATGAACCTGACACGTAAACTTTCAAAACGCCGATACACGTATATTCTTTTTTATCCCCTCTATTAGAATCCGTTGTCAGAACCTTGTTATTTTTTGAGTTCCACAGTATTATTATTGTTCAACTATATTTGCAACTCAACTCATGTTTGTTTTTAATTGGTGATCTTTTTTCCATTTTATCCATGAAATGGTTGTTAATGCTAAAAATATTTTAAATAAAATACTTAAAAAAGTACTTTAAATTGCATGCTTTCATCCATATTAGGTTATTCATTTAAGGGGACAACTTAAAAAGGTTGCTAATGCTAAACCAATACAGATAAAAGCTATAGATATTCAATTTAATGACACGATCTAATTCTGATTACGCCAATGGAAGTGTTCTGCACGTTTGGTTAAGTGGATTTTGTGCAATGTTTAGGAACACCTTTCGCATTTTTTTATTTTTCATGCGGCGAACATTTGACTTCAATTTAAATGTCTTGATATTACTTAATTTAAATGACGTGATGTTTTCCACAAAAAGGACGTATTTGAGCATTCATTTAGTTTATTGATTGGAGTAGACCGTGGAATCACTGGAAGTGTTTGGTAAAAATCACAAAAAAATCATTAATAGACAGCGGAGTTTTATGAAAATTATGTTTGATTATATCGATTTTTAACATTGAGATCATGATAATCATTTGTGTGAATTCGTCATTCAATTATATTCATCATCTCAAAATAAACTTTTTCGCAGAAATCGCCTGTCTAGCCATTATTCGATCTAATTTCTCCAATGACTTTATGTGAGACATCGTATATTCATACCGAGCTATGAATTTACGTTACCGCAAAACCATGATCACCGGCACAGTTCTTCAACATTTTGCACATTGGAAGTTCTTTAATATCCGTATTCAACGGCAATTTGATTCCTGAATGGGCTGCGCAATAACTTAGCTGCAATTTCATACGACGGCGGTAAAATTAAATTCTGCGAGAGAATCGTAGCCAAAATCTATACGATCAAAATAGTCTTATGGTTTCAACGTAATCGTCCTGAGGATAATCACTACAATTCCATCGTTCAAAAGTTTCATGAGTGTCGTACGTTAATTGCCAATTTAACAGCGGAGTGTGCTCTCAAAATGTCTTCATATTTTTGCTTTCCTTTAAGATGCGTTTCTTCAATATGTTGTCAACAAAATTTTCTCTAGAAACAGAATCTTCCAATTCAATGTTTTTCGCTGCCATATATACCATGTTCGCTCAACGACACACGCTTTGGAGCAACGTATGGGAACATGAACTGAAAAAATTTTAATATCAACATTCGCAATATCAACAGAATTTATCTAGCAATTGTTTTGAAAATACTCCAGATTGGCCGTTCCATAACACATGATTCTGTTCGTCAGCTAGAGATTGTCGTGCAATAGCCCATAATTTAAATCGAAAATCACCTTCCAACAGAATCATTGAACACTGAGCCATACACTCCTCCGGTCCGGGCAAAACGTTGGCCACATCAGATCTTTGAAAGGTTGGACGATGGAGTTTCGTTAATTTCCATATTCATAGCAATATTAATGCATTTCCGCAGTCGTCAAAGAATGCAGCTGAAATTCCTGATGAAGCAAGCATCGCTTGAATTTTGCAAGCGATTTTTTGTACGATCAAAAAAGATTTTCCGGTTTCACCGAGAGCGTCCAAGAAGAAAATCACTATAGTTCAATCGTTCATAAGCCGCGTTTTCCGAAAGCATCTTATACTCACAATGCATCGTATTCACATTGTTTTTGCATTGCATTCCAACTCTTGATTAAATGCTTAGTGCATCGGATAGTGTTGGACTGTCATTCCTAGTTGGCCTAATATTAATCGCATGTCTTCATTCAATGTCTCATTGTGAATTTTCAGAAATGTCAAAGAGCACATTTCTGAAAATTCACAATGATTTGTTGAAAATACATGAAATACGTGTATCTGAACCAAATAAAAATTAATCAGCAAAATATGTCGTTCAGTTCTAACCAAAAGTGCAGAAAATATAATGATTTTTTGCATTTTGTCCGAATTTTTTGATTTTTCTTTCTGTCTGAATTTTTGTGTTCCGAAAACGTTTGCAGAATCATAACGAACATAACATAAAAGAATTTCCATATTCATTGCTTGAATTGAGACACATAGCCTTGAGTTCATTCAAAAATTCTATGGAAAAGGCACTTTCAGTTATTTTACAAATATTCCTATTTCGCGGTTAACTTTTTTCATCTTAAAACCCAGTTCGGACTACCATGAATAGTTTGTAACATAGATCAGCAAAATCTGTTCAGTCGTTCTCAAGTGATGCGATTTCCAACGAACATCATTTCATTTTTATTATATAGAGAAGATATAAAATATTCCATATAAACCACTTGCACATAAATAATGTAGTTCGATTGGATTGTTATTTAATCAACTAATGTTACCAAGCTATCATAATGTTGCCTTATTTTTACAACTTATAAGAAATGTATTTTCCTTTAACATAATGAATAAATGTGGCAGACTCAACAAAAACGCATTCTAGTGTCCACTTCACTGTGGTGCATTAGTCAGTGCGATAGGGGAGCGTATGATGAATATTACTCTCAAGGTACATAACTCATACGCCATACCATTCGTTCCCAAGAAGACAAGTGCACTATTTATGACATGAAAAATCAATATCTCTCGATATTTATTGAATTAAATTTAACGAAAATTTCCTCCGGAAATGTTTTCCCATTGGAATTAATGCAAAATTCCATCCCCCAGTGTAGGGTCTTCCGTATGGTCCAACTTCATCGACAGCAATAAACTTTAACGTTTTTGTGAGATTGTCATTATTAAATGCCTCACACACGCACGCACACATATGCTCACGCACGCATACATTGATATGTACTCGTATATACATTTAAACCATTATAAATATTTATTTGTGAGAATCTTGGACGGCGCAAGGGAAAGGCAGCTTTGTTATTGCTGCTGTAGTTGTAACTATTTACTGCAAAGTGTGCAATTCATTTTACACGTGTAATAAATAAGTGGGCTCATGCTCGTGCTTTGTCCTCCCAACATTCTCTGGCACAATCACACACACAATACGTGTTTTATGACGCTGGACGACAACAACAGCGAATAAAAACGGCAACAGCAACAATATAAACCATACATAATGACAATGATGTCGGGTCCTGATGATGATGACGATGGCAATGGTGATGATGACGATGAGGCTTGCCGGCAAACACCATGATGAACAATTTAACAGCAATTGTCTAAAATCACAGCTTTAAGAAAAGGATAGCTGGACTTTTGTCTCTTTGTTGTATCCTGCCGTGTCGTAATCCTCATCATCATGCTCATGATTATCATGATATTATCCGCACCCCCCTCTCCCCACCCAACGCCTAACAGCAGACAATGCAGGATGCAGGATATACGAGCGTACAATGAAATGTAGCAGCAGCCGGAATTTAAGCCACCGTATTGTGTTCTTACGCATGTCATGGTTGCCACAGTAACTCACACAACTCACAGCAGCACATCAACACGCACATACACACGCCTGGATTTATTATTGTTGATGTGTTTAGTTGTTGTTAATATGCGAAATTGTGATATTTTTAAATACAGCACTAGGCAACGTTGTTTCCGCTTCCGTTTTCGGTGCAACAAACTCGCAAGTAACTAACACACGTAGACAGCATCCGGCTAAAAAGGTGTGATTCGCCAGGATTTTTGTCGTTGTTTGGGAAATTACAATGAAAACAAAAACAAATCGATGAGACTATTTTATGAACCCTGTATCCAAATCTGCGAAAAAATATAATAAGAGACAAGGACATAGATCATTAAGACTGGGGAATGTAAACAAATGCACACAATTCAAGAATAAATAATCACGTTACTTAAAAAAAACACTCATATATATAAATCTCATAATTCATAAAACGGGGAAGAAATTATTTTTTGTAGAAAGAAAAAAAAAAGAAAGAAGAAAAAAATAATTTGAGTTTCGGGAATTAATTGACTAACTAAATTATTTTCTATGAAAATATGAAATCCATTTCTGGATTTTTTGCGCTTCTTAATAGAGAATACTTCTTCCAAAATATATAAACTTATTATATATATCTTTATGAAGGTAGGTATGTAAGTTGTAACACCGTGCGATAATTTTACTTGTGAAACTAGAAATGTAGAAATACTTTGTACTCAATTTTTCATTTGGTGATCCTTTTTACGGGACTTTTAATTTCCAAAGGATATACATAGATGTTTAAATAATTTATTTTCATACTTAACCGTGTCATACAAAGGCGGTATTGGTATCAAATTAAAAGAAGACTATCTGTTAAATATACTTTAAATCTACATCTATCTGTATTAGTTTATCATTAACAAACAATTTCAAGTGTTCCCTTTTATTTATTTAGTTTATTTATATTTTATAATTTAAGGGGGCAAATTTGAAATGCTCGTTAATGCTAAACTTATGGAGATAAAGGCACGGATTTTTAACAGACATCATTCTCTTTCATTTGATACCCATATCGCATGTACATGGCTCTGAAAGTATGAAAATAAATTATTAAGACAAATATATCCTTTGAAAATTAAAAGTCCTGTAAAAAGGGGAAAATATCACCATATGAAAAACTGAGTACGCAGTTTTTCTACATATTATCTCTAGTTTCATGTGGTCTTGTTCAGATCCAAAAAGTACTATCGCACGACAGACAAAATCTGTTGAAATATAAGAAAAAATAAGAAATGTTATCTTTTAAATAAATTGATCGTCCTTCGAATATTGCATAAAATCTACTAAAATTGAGATGTCGTAACGAAATTTTGGAATTATGTAGCAAAAATGTCTCAAAAAATAATGGCTAACAGTTTTTTTCATTTTTCCAACAAAATACCCAAATTCACAGTGTGGGGAAAATATGTTCAGAAATTTGGGATTTTTTATTAAAAAGGACGGCATACCTTTATTTACCGCAGGGGTGTGTTAATAATTTTTGAGTAAAATGTCCACATATGACACTAAAAAAATATAACAAACACTTTCTAATCAATATTCTACTATAATAAAATAACAGAATTTTTCACATACAGAAAGAAAACAAGTAAAAAAGGAGTTAGGTTCGGCCGGGCCGAACTTTATATACCCTCCACCATGGATTGCATTCCACAGAGGTTGTCGGTTTTCGTAGAAGTTCAGTAATATTACAGGAAATATATTTTTTTTTTTAATATAGCCAAACCAAAACAAATACAAATATTGAAAAAATAATTTTATAAATAAATATAATATTTTAATTATTTCAAACCATTATTTATTTCAAATCAAAAATGAATATTCTTATATTTATATTTTCAAAAAGCTTAAATACCATAAATATTGGTAGATAGTGGGTGCTACAGTTGGTTGTATTTCCATTCTATTTTAATTCCAAAAGTACAAATTCTGAAAATCCATTATCAGACGTACATAGTGCAAAATAACCTAACTTTATGATTCAACCAATTTTTGCCGTACAAGAAAAATTACGAATTTGAAAAAAAAACTTTTTATTTTTCATGTCTACGTAGTAAAAGGAATGTATACTCTGAATTCCATGACTCTAGCTGCGGTCATTTGGTTGGTACTATTTTTATCCCCTTTTTCTATTTTGACCCCAAAAAGTACGAATTTCGTAAAATCAGTTTATTTTCCGTGTCTACGCAGTCAGAGGAATGTCTACTCCGAATATCATGACTCTAGCTGCGGTCATTTGATTGGTACTATTTTATTCCCCTTTTTTCATTTTAACCCCAAAAAGTACGAATTTCGAAAAATCTGTTTATTTTAAGTGTCTACGGAATCAGAGGAATGTATACACCGAATTTCATTATTCCAGGTGTAGGCGTTTGCTTGGTACAATTTTTATCCCTCTATTCCCATTTTACCCCTTAAAAGTACGAATTTGGAAAAAATACTGTTACATTATGTATCTACTCAATTAGAGGAATGTACACATAGAATTTCGTGTTTCTAGCTGTTGTCGTTTAATATGTACCATTTTTATCCCTTTTTGCCCCATTTCACCCCCTACAAATAAAAATCACTTTATGGTTTTTGCTATAAGGGGAATGCGCATACCAAATATCAAGCAAATATAAACAGACATATTCAAAAAACATCCTTAATTTCGCTTAAATATTAAGGATTATTATGGATATTATTAGTCTTTGTGAGAGAAAAATGTTTCCCTTTGGGCCGATTTGGCCCCATTTCAATCCCAATCGATCTACGACTATAAGACGCATTCATGGAAAATTTTAACGTTCTAGCTCCTTTCGTTTAGATGCTAGCGTACTTTCAACAGACGGGCAGACAGACGGACGGACATGCCTAGATCGTCATAGAATTTTATGACGATCAAGAATATATATACTTTATAGTATACTTTATACTCAGGTCGATATTTCAAGGTGTTACAAACGGAATGACAAAGTTAGTATACCCCCATCCTGGAGGTGGAGGGTATAAAAATAAATTTACAACCGAAATAATGTGATCGCCTTTTCCAAAAGAAAAGATAAGAATTGCATCTTTTTTTGGAAGTTTTGCCTTTAGGATTGTATAACTTCTGATTGAAGTAACATATTTGCACCAATCCACAGTGATAACCCTAACTTTTTTATTTACCACAATAAAATTCAGAAATTTGGCATTTTGAGATGTGACATTATTTCTGAATTAAAAAAATTAGGCGGGTCACGTCCACTTATTTAATAATGAGGAAATATCCATTTGTAACCCATAGGTCACTTAAAATGCCTCTAATGAAAATATTGCAGAAAAACTGCAACTTAAGGTTAATAGTGCTTAGTTATGATATCTTGCACTACTAAATGGTGTACAGTCACAACCTCTTCTCCCATCAAATCAATGTTGGATGTTTTTATTTTTTATTTTTTGTTTACTTTTTGGAATACCTTAAACACAAGTAAATACGGAGGCGAATTTCACAAACAGTATGAAGATTACAGAACAAATTTTCAGAAAATGCTTCATTTTACATCAAAAAGTTGAAACTGAAATCATGGTCTACTGCTTTTTTTGAAGTTTTAAATAAAGATTTTTTTGAAACTAAACTAGAATTTTGTTGTTGGAAACACTGTAAAACCTATATTAGAAAATATATTTTTTTAAAATATGAAATGGTTTTACTATTGAAGTTATCTTTCATTTGACATCAAAATTTATTTTTGGACTTTTGGCCGTTTGTTACCTCTGTGCAATCTTTCAATTAGTTTATTTAGAATTTTATAAATAATTCATGATAAAAATGAGAACGCAACGTTGAAGATGCGAAATCCACCTCGGCAAAAATATGCAATTTTTATTGTAAATATTTCTTAAACTAATTAAGGTATACACATGCACATTTTTTGAAGGTATTTACGAGCATTATAATCGTTACGTAATGTTTTTTCGGCAATCATTTCAAAATTTGATATAGCCTAGATGAATAACTTTAGAGGGTCACCCAGTGGCCCCCACATCCACTATACATCCTGAATTTTGCAAATCAATTGAAACACATCTCAGCTCTAAGCATGTGGAATTTCGTCAATATATCTCCTTCATTCAAAAGTTACAGAATTAATTTCAAAAAACAATTTTTTAACCGCTGTGATGTCAGCTAATTGTCATTTCATGAACAGAATGACGACTGACCAAAACATGCAAATTGTACAAATTTATTTCGAAAATATGGGAATCAATCCGGGATTCGAAATATTCTGTTCAGTTATGAGACTCATTTTTGGCTCAATGGACATGTCAATAAGCCAATCTGTCAAATTTGGAGAGATCCGTTAGAATGAGAGTTTGCAGGCCTCTCAATATCAGCAACTGATAACTTCTTCATCAGTCATTTATTTGGTGGCTTTTTATTACATTTGTCGTTTTATTATCTTTGTCATTTATTTGTTGGCAGGACACTGTAAATGGTGTTAATTCACACTTATCACAGCAGAGCACCACACGCATAACCATGTACATGTATGATGGACATGTCCACTTACACACATACGCAAATTCATCATTTCATTATTGTCTGCTTCGTGTGTCTGTGTGTGGTGTTTGGCAAGGAACTGCAAATAGGTCAGCAATTCCTTCCCCTATCACTGTCCCGAGGAGAAATGGAAGGAAGCATTACTTATGCAAGTTTTTCTCTGAGTGTGTGTGCGTACATGTTAGTGCGGATTGCACCATCTGTTTGTGTATTTGTAGAAATTAAAAACAAAACCCAAACACAAATGTGCTTATGTTAATTTAGAAAAACAACAACACACACACTCACATCCATGCATACACACAGATGCACATCAATGTGCACATGTAATTTAATGTAATTTATTACCAAGAAAAAGAAAATTACAAGTTGAAAATTATTCATGTATTACACGAACCCCTGCCGCTGTCTTCTACTGGGGGGTGGGGAGAGACTGCAATTGATTTATGCCATTTTCGATTAAACATAGTTTTGAAAACCAACAAAAACACACGAATCATGTCATGTTTTAAGTATGAAATAGAAAAATAATGACTGTGGTCACATATGTTTCCATTGTGAGCAAATGACAAGACAACTTGTAGGTCTAAAGCGGGTCACATTAGTGCATATGGCTTTGGAAAGAGTTACCTCAAGTTACACATTTATACAAATACAGGCCATCTTTGATATTTTCAATAGTACAATTCACTTCAGAATGCTATTCAAAATGGGCATTAGATTCATTGAAATGTGACGAATTTAACCATGGTTATCTGCGAGAAATCAAAGTCTTTATACGACTTAAGAGGTACTTTAAATACTACTTCTGGAGTGAAAAGAGTCAAATCGGGAGTGAAATTCTATATATCTAAATCTGAACCGATTTTCTTCAAATTAAATGGAATAGATGGACAGACGGACATTGCTAAATCGATTCAAAAAGCGTTTCTAAGTCGATCGGTATAATAACCAATGGGTCTATCTCGCTTCCTTTTGGGTGTTACAAAACAAATGCACAAAGACATAATACTCTCGTGGAGTGTATAAAAAGACATCTAAGAACACAACTTTAAAAATGTAGAAAACTCAATTAATTTAATCCTTTTGAAAATCAAAATAAAAGATATGAACTTGTAAAAAGTACGAGCAATAACATACACCTAAAATATTTTAAAAGTAATTAAAACAACTTGTAAAACTAGTCGCAGTACATTAAAATCAGTCAAGTATTTTATTATTATTTTTAGCGTAATTTTTGTGTCCAAATTATTTCTTTATTTCTGAATGTATATTAATAACTTTAAATATAAATTTCTGTTATTATTGTATTGGTCGAATTAATATAATATTTTTGTGGTTTCTCAAAGTGAAAACTGAAAATGTATTCGTATTTTGATAAATATAGTTTGAAAATCATGGTTCTAAAAATATCTCTTGTGTTTTCACATAAATAGAGGCAGTGACGTAATTTTTCGTCTAATATTTATCATAAGGCACCATTCTAAAAGAATTGATTCTGTTAATGTCACTATGTCACAAAAATTTTGTCGAAGTGCTATGTTAAACATTTTCTGCTGTAATTTGGCTTTTGCACTCGAAAAGGAAATTATTTTTTATCGATATCTTTTAATTATTTAATAAAATTGCAATTTTTGTCGAAGGTATCTTTAGTATTTTTACTCTCATATATAAGTCCCCTTATGATTTAGTTTAAAGGTACTTATGATTTCTACAAAAGTGTCGAATTTTACTTTCATACTATGGTATAGGAAGAGAAAAAATTGATTTTTTTTTTCAAAAAAAAAAAATTTTGGCTCAAAAAAAAATAGAAAAAAATTAAAACAAAAATATATATATTTTTTATGTAAGCTCTTTGTAGACTCAAAAGAATAAACTAATATTATGATTTTTTAATTTTTATTTAAATCCTTTACAAACTATTTAACAAAATATTTTATTTCTACTTTAATAGCTGGCATTTCAACAACGAAAACAAAGCCCATATGAAGGTAATATAGATAAATATTGTTGTAGAAGTAGCAACAATTTTGTAAAAAATGGCACACGATTTTTGAATTGTCCTTACTTCTACAATAAGTATCATAACTTCTACATATATCCATAGATATTCTTCAAATATTGTCTTAAGATCCCATAAAACGAAATATTTTGTTGTCTAATTTATAAAGAGATTTCACGCGCAATTTAACCAAAAAAATCATGATTTAACAAAATCGTTCACAAAGATGATCATAACTTCTACATTTATCCATAGATATGTTATACATATGCATTATTTTGCCTTTTTGCTATTAAGAGATAGCAAATATTTGTTTCCGATTTTTTTTTCTATTTTTAATTAAAAGAGATTTTGGATAAAAAACTTGTTTTCCGCCATCCGCCATCTAACGTTTTTTTGTTCAACTATTCAACCGTTGGACTATTATTTTTTCCATTATTATCCGGAAGGATTGTACTTTCAAATAAAAAAAGAAATTTGAGAAAATATTCAGTAGTTTTTTTTATAGCATTTTCAAAAAAAAAGTTATTTGGCGGACCCTGTATAATAAAAATGTATAATAAAAATTGGCAATAGTGCTCACAACAGGTTTATCGCAGGTACGAAATATTTTCCGCACATTCTGTGGCTTCCAAGTACTGCTTTTTGTGATTTCGTATTTTTAAATTTAAGATATAGCTTCAAAATGTCTTCGATTTAAAAAAGTTTCGAGGCCAAATCCAATTAAAAAAACAATTCCAAGAAAAATTCAGTGAATATCTATTTTATTTGTATTTGGTGAAAACATCAATTATTTCCGCGACCCAGTCTAATACACTTAACTACACTGTTCCAAAGTTTCGAGGCCAAAATCCAATTAAAAAAACAATTCCACGAAAAATTCAGTGAATATCTATTATATTTGTATTTGCTGAAAACATCAATTATTTCCGCGACCCAGCCTAATACACTTAACTACACTATTCCATGCGTACACTCTGCACACACACATCCCTAATTAATTGCCAAAAAGAAGAGTGTGTCACCAACCAACCCCTGTGCCGCACTGCGTATTAGCAATTAATATGACATCATTGAATTCGCCAGTACTTATACGCCGTCATAAACCAATTTCGCCGTTACCAAATGAAACGAAAACTTTGGAAAGTTGACTAATTATACTAATTGCCAATAAAATATAACAAATTAAAGCATCATTAACAACACAAAGTGCACACAATGAAAACAAAAAAGAAAAGGAACATTTGCAGCACTCTCGCCGCGCATTCTAAACTAATAACTTGAGAGACAGGCCGCAACAAAAACAACATTTAATCCTTTGCTAGGTATGCACGTATGTAAGTATGTGTGTTCAGAGTCATTCAGAGCACAAGATGTTTCCCTCGAAAAGTAACAAAAATGTTCTCTCTTTTCTCTGGACACCACATACAAAGCACTCACTTTGTCGTGTAGTTGTTGCTATTGTTTTCATTTTATTTCTTTTCTTTTTTTGTTTTTATGCAAAGGGAACACACATCCACACACAAAACAGAAATCACAAGAACGAATAGATGAAAAACTTGGACAAAGGTGGTCGGGTGGTAGGGGATCACGTACAAAAAGTCTACTTATAATGAAGAGTATGAATAAACGAAAGACGCCAGAAGACAGAATGGAACGGAACAGGACAGCACAGAACTATAATAGCAATTTGTTAAAGGTATAAAATGTCCTGCAATTAAGCAGTTGAGATCGCAAAAAACGGCATCCACAGTGGCAACAACAATGATAGCAGCAGCAGCGTCGGCATGGACGTTCCTTTTGATGGAGAAAATATTTAAATGCTTTCCCTTTATGCTCTTGTTGTTGTCGTTGTTAGTGTATATTCATACGTTACGAAATGATGGTTGTGACAAAAAGACAAAAACCATTATCGTCAAGAGCGACAAAGCACAGTGGTTCAAAAGGCAAATGTTTCATATCATATTCATATCCAGGAAGTTTTCCCAAAAAGAGATATGTTTAGAACTTTTGAATTGGGAATGATTAAAGTTTGCAATTAGAAATGGTTTCATGAGGTGTGTTTTATTTACCATAAGCAGATAAAAAAAGATAAAATGACAATATTTTAAGAATCTGTATGCCATTTTACACCATATGTACTATTTTCGGTCCGAAAAATTAAAATCTATTTTCAAAACTTTAAAGCTTCATATCTTCTAAACTAGACGTCTTATGAGCAAAAGGACAATAATCTGTGATCACTTTTTTCGGACCAAAAAAATCAAAATCTATTTTCAAAACTTTAAAGCTTCATATCTTCTAAACTAGACGTCGTACGACCAAAAGGACAATAATCTGTGATCACTTTTTTCGGACCAAAAAAATTAAAATCTATTTTCAAAACTTTAAAGCTTCATATCTTCTAAACTAGACGTCGTACCAGCAAAAGGACAATAATCTGTGATCACTTTTTTGGGACCAAAAAATCAAAATCTATTTTCAAAACTTTAAAGCTTCATATCTTCTAAACTAGACGTCGTACGAGCAAAAGGACAATAATCTGTGATCACTTTTTTCGGACCAAAAAATCAAAATCTATTTTCAAAACTTTAAAGCTTCATATCTTCTAAACTAGACGTCGTATGAGCAAAAGGACAATAATCTGTGATCACTTTTTTCAGACCAAAAAATCAAAATCTATTTTCAAAACTTTAAAGCTTCATATCTTCTAAACTAGACGTCGTATGAGCAAAAGGACAATAATCTGTGATCACTTTTTTGGGACCAAAAAATCAAAATCTATTTTCAAAACTTTAAAGCTTCATATCTTCTAAACTAGACGTCGTACGAGCAAAAGGACAATAATCTGTGATCACTTTTTCGGACCAAAAAAATCAAAATTTATTTTCAAAACTTTAAAGCTTCATATCTTCTAAACTAGACGTCGTACGAGCAAAAGGACAATAATCTGTGATCACTTTTTTCGGTCCAAAAAATTAAAATTTTATTTCAAAAAATTAAAATCTATTTTCAAAACTTTAAAGCTTCATATCTTCTAAACTAGACGTCGTACGAGCAAAAGGACAATAATCTGTGATCACTTTTTTGGGACCAAAAAATCAAAATCTATTTTCAAAACTTTAAAGCTTCATATCTTCTAAACTAGACGTCGTACGAGCAAAAGGACAATAATCTGTGATCACTTTTTTCGGACCAAAAAATCAAAATCTATTTTCAAAACTTTAAAGCTTCATATCTTCTAAACTAGACGTCGTACGAGCAAAAGGACAATAATCTATGATCACTTTTTTCGGACCAAAAAATTAAACTTTTATTTCAAAAAATTAAAATCTATTTTCAAAACCTTAAAGCTTCATATCTTCTAAACTAGACGTCGTACGAGCAAAAGGACAATAATCTGTGATCACTTTTTTCGGACCAAAAAATCAAAATCTATTTTCAAAACTTTAAAGCTTCATATCTTCTAAACTAGACGTCGTATGAGCAAAAGGACAATAATCTGTGATCACTTTTTTCAGACCAAAAAATCAAAATCTATTTTCAAAACTTTAAAGCTTCATATCTTCTAAACTAGACGTCGTATGAGCAAAAGGACAATAATCTGTGATCTTTTTTCGGACCAAAAATCAAAATCTATTTTCAAAACTTTAAAGCTTCATATCTTCTAAACTAGACGTCGTACGAGCAAAAGGACAATAATCTGTGATCACTTTTTCGGACCAAAAAAATCAAAATTTATTTTCAAAACTTTAAAGCTTCATATCTTCTAAACTAGACGTCGTACGAGCAAAAGGACAATAATCTGTTATCACTTTTTTCGGTCCAAAAAATTAAAATTTTATTTCAAAAAATTAAAATCTATTTTCAAAACTTTAAAGCTTCATATCTTCTAAACTAGACGTTGTACGAGCAAAAGGACAATAATCTGTGATCACTTTTTTGGGACCAAAAAATCAAAATCTATTTTCAAAACTTTAAAGCTTCATATCTTCTAAACTAGACGTCGTACGAGCAAAAGGACAATAATCTGTGATCACTTTTTTCGGACCAAAAAATCAAAATCTATTTTCAAAACTTTAAAGCTTCATCGTACGTCGTACGAGCAAAAGGACAATAATCTGTGATCACTTTTTTTCGGACCAAAAAATTAAAATTTTATTTCAAAAAATTAAAATCTATTTTCAAAACTTTAAAGCTTCATATCTTCTAAACTAGACGTCGTACGAGCAAAAGGACAATAATCTGTGATCACTTTTTTCGGACCAAAAAATCAAAATCTATTTTCAAAACTTTAAAGCTTCATATCTTCTAAACTAGACGTCGTATGAGCAAAAGGACAATAATCTGTGATCACTTTTTTCAGACCAAAAAATCAAAATCTATTTTCAAAACTTTAAAGCTTCATATCTTCTAAACTAGACGTCGTATGAGCAAAAGGACAATAATAACAGTAATAATAACATTTCAACTATTGAAACGAATTGGAATTATTTTATGTTTCCTTTGTATTAAGGAAAATGTTATTTTGTTGCATTTCTATTGATCTCTTGTTTCCCTTATCAAGTAAAAAATTCGTAAGATGGAGGACAGGTCAGGACATTTTTTTTCAATTGAACAGACTGAATTGAATCGACTGTGTTTTCAGAGATAAGCAATTCAAATGTTTCTACCAAATAGTTTTTGTATCGAACCACTGTGCTGCCGCAACATTGATAGTGTCCTTAACATCATAGGAAGTGCGAGCGGAGGAAAACATAATGTTCCAATGGTTACTGCTGTCACTTTGCCACAACTACTGCTGCTACTGACGGTGCTGTTGTTGTTGCTGCTGCTGTTGCTGCTGCAGTTGGTTATAAATGAAAATTTGCTTTTCTGCAGTAATCAAGTGGTCTTAAATATAAGTGTGATCTGCATACAAAGTTCATGATTATAACTTTTAATGGACCAGGCTTAAATATGTATTCTTGATGGCAATTCATGACGATGCTGCTGCCACTACCACTGCTACTGCTCATGATGATGGTGTTGCGGACGTTGGTGTTACTGAAGATGATGTTCAAATGGGGAAATGTCTCAATTTGTCCAGCTCTTGCTTTTGCTCTAGGTTTTGTTTCTCGGCATGTTTTGAACTTGAGTGCACAAAACATTCTCATACACAAATTGGTGGGTGGAGAGGGGACGGGACGGCACTGTAGTGTAGGTGGACAGGTAAGAGTTGAAATGCAATAAAAACCAAGTTTGGCTATAAAAAGTTAATACCTTCGCCATCATCGTTCTCATCAATATGAAGAGAGTTTTAATTTTTTATTGCTTCGGCCTCCAGATAGCTAATTTATGGAAATTATGCAACTTTTTTGACTGGCATTTCGTTTTTGCTTCAAATTCACATAATAAAGATTAAAAGAAGCCCATAAAAATTTGTTAAGATTCAATGATGTCCGAAACAATGCCCGCACTGGGCAGTAATTGTACTTAAAGTTGGGGAAAATAAATCAAAAAACTTTAGCTCTTAATCAAATCATTAAGAATTATTTGAATGGATTGTGCCGAAAAAAGGGTTGCAAAGTATACATAGGCTGTTTGGTAAGTTCGGGGAAAAATTGCTGGCTGCATTTATAGATGTGGTGTGGAGCCTGGACAATATCTAAATTAAAATCAACTTGATTACAGACCTAAATCAAACAGAGGGAGAAAACTAAATGAATAATAAAACAAGTGAGAAAACGTCAGTCGGCTAATCCGACTCTCAGAGAACATATCTATGGAAATTAAAATAACTTACATTTTACGTGGAAGGTACTAGAAGGTTCATGACATTTGGTCCTAGCTTCCAAAGTTATAAAACAATTTCAAAAACATGATCAAATATCAAGTCATAGTGGATTCCACACACCAGTATAGAATTTAAGAAGGATTCAATTTTACCTAGGATATAGCCAACTGTGTGGGAGGTACAAGAAGGGGCGTGGCTAAACCGTAAATATTTTTTTTTGGTTTAAACTGATTATAAAAACATTTCCAAATATGAAATTTCAAATGATTTTGACTACCCGTGTGGATGTTATGCCGGTTTTATTGTAACCAAAGATTACGCCACTTTGTGTGGGAGGTACAAGAAGGGGTGTGGCAATATCGGCCATATTCCCCGCGAATGTAACCGCTATAAAAGCATAGCTAAATATCAAATTTCACACTTTAATTTTATTTTACGTTAGGTTAGGATGATTTGTGTGGGAGGTACAAGTGAGGCGTGGAAATAGCCGCCATATTTTGTACGCTTAAAGTGATTATAAAAGCATTATCAAATACCAAAATATGGCAGATTCCAAATATCCGTGTGGAAGTTACAGTGGTTTTTATTTAACATATGAATATGGGCCATTTGTGTGGGGAAAATTTCGCCCATCTTCGAACTTAATCTAAGTTTAGGAAAAATATTACCATGTACAAAGTTTGAATCGGTTCTTTAACTCCTTACGAGAGTTATCGTGTACACCAGCCAGCCAGACGGACGGACGTGGCTCAAAAACCTTAAAAAGTTGTGAAACGGATTTGGTCGAAACATACTTGGGGTCTTAAGTCACTCCTTCAATGCGTTACACTTTTTTTCTGTCCTACTCTGTAGAGTGAGGGTATAAATATGTGACAATTAGCTGTTTATGTAGCCACAAAATAATATGACCAAATTGTTAGCGAACATTTTGTTGAAACAGCTAAAATTGTATGCTGAAATAGCAGAAATATATGGGGGCTAAAACAAAAGTATTTGTTTTCTCTTTTTCAGCGGACAAAGAGACTCTGATATAATATAACGTCGGTGTGCTGGAAAAAAAATCGTAAGTCCACTTTTTTCTGAAATTGTCTTAATGATGCAAAAGTGCCCCAAAAGTCATAGTCTATGTTCTGTAAAAAATCCCATGTGTATTTAAAGTAAATAGTTACTGCATTAAAACAATTCACAACACACAAATGAGTGAATGCGTGAATTCAATAACTCAGAAACACAATTATGTGACTTGAAGTGTTTTTGCAGCACATCAAAGATAATCCGTCTGGTAGCCCGCACCTTAAACTTCAACTATTAATTTACAAGATCAACGAATCAAAACTTTTCTTATTGCCAATATACACAGTCCCACCACCTTCTAAATAATATCTGCCAATCTAAAGTTAAATGCATACCTTCTTCTCCTTCTTGCCTTTAATGCATGCTTAATATAGCAAATCACATCCTTTTCAACAAAGTCCCCAATTATTTATTCCAAAGCAATTACAAAACAACAGGGGCAATACCGTAGGAACTACTGGCGACTACATCCACTTGTCGTATTCAATTTTAACTGCATTTTAATTGCAACTATAACTTTTTTGAAAGCATAGCAGAACAGAAAAGCTGAAAAAAGAACGAAGTGGAGGAACTCACAAATTAGATGTCTTCATGTTTAATCGTCTCTGCATTCCTTTTAACGTTTCCTCTTTTCAGCTGTTGTCCGTTTCGTTGCACTTGTCTTACGAAACCGGAAGTGCACATTCAAGTTAATCTCCAACTTAAAATAGTCCTAATCCTCGCTCGTGCAGAAACAAAAAAAGGATGAAGAAAAACAGCAAGAAGGCTGATATAACTATGCAACAAATATTTAGCCGAAGGGCTATGTATAACATTTTCTGGTGTATTTTGGCTTTGTAAACTCGAAAACGATATTACATATTTTTTAACAAATGTATGTATGTTTAATTAAAGGTAATTACGATGGCTACAAATATTGCCAATTTCACTTTCAAATAGAAACAGTGGTTGGGGAGCAGTCTCCACAAAATTTCAAAAAAATTTTTGTTAATTATAATATTCGAATATTATTTGATTTCGATAAAAATTAGAAAAAGATTTTCTAAATAACTAACATTCTAAGACATAAAACAATGTCTACAAGTAAAAGATCCATGGATAAATGAAGATGTTATGACACTCAATTCATTTCATTTATTTCTTTGTAATTCCAAGCCAAGTGGCCAATTATAATTGAATAACAATATTCTTCAGGAGATAACAAATATTAAATGTCTTAAACTATTTAAACAATTAACTACTAATAATATATTAAATGTCTTAAACTATTTAAACAGTTAACTACTAATAATAATAATCCATACTACAAACAAATATTATGTTAAAAAATAATAAAAAAATAAATATGCATTTTAAACTGAAAATTTTCATAAAAATAAATAATTAAATAAAAATAAATAAATAATAAAAGAGCCTACAATCGGAATTTATAAGTTCCAAACGAATCGTCGGACAACAACAATAAAACATAGAAGAAGGTCTTTAAAGAAATGCTGCATTGGACATATTTCCAAAATAATAATAATAGAAGAAGTTGTTTTAAGAATGACTACTCGAATTTTATATTATAAATATTGATTACAGACCAAAAAAATACAAACGAAAAAACTAACTAACAAATGAGCGTTGGCACGGCAGAAGTATTGCTGGGTAACTATACCTGCATATACACATACTTACATATGCAACTCAATGAGATGCTTGTAAGATGGCATGTGTACTTTATTACTGGTGCGATTTTTTAAACGCAAATTCGGCAAGTGAGATGTGCTTCTCGTTCGTTTGTGAGAATCATCTCTTTATAGAGGCCGGGTTTGATGTTGAAAAGTCGCTGCGAAACCAATTGAAAAGACTTTTGACATGGTCGAAATCATGATCGTGGTAATAAAGTAATAAATGTCACCATGCCATTTGTAAATAAATTTGCATTCTATTACAATACAAATCCCAGTTCAAATCATATTATAAAATTTTAAAGTACAAAGAAACAAAAAACACTGCACAAAAACCTGTTATAAGAATGTTGTATATACCATTACAATATTTATATTACTACTCCCAATATAATCTATAGTAGACTGTAAGTGTTGGATGATCTTATTGCGAAAGTTAGATGCAAACATTTTTGAAGGTATATCTACCTTCGACGAAAATACGTATTTAAAATATTTGTTAAAAACTTTGTAGTCCTGTGAAAGGATGAGGAAATGAAAAACTAAAAACGCCAAGTAACTCAATTTTGCCTATAGTTTCATACGCATATCATCCGGTTCAAGTGTAACGATATTTTTTAAAAATTGTCGTACTGTGTTATGGTTCATTTGATTAAAATACACAATCTGACAAAATGTTAGACTCCTTCGTTTGAAAATAAGGATTTTATAGCGAAAATCTACAAATATATTTTTTCGTAAAGTAACGATATTTTGACTCCTACGATTACATTTTTATTTTTATTTGTTTTTTAATATTTGCATATGAGTGGACTAAATAATCTCTGAAAATTAAAGGCCTTTACCTCCAAAATTATAGTATTTATACGAATAATACGAACGTAATAATTGAACGTTTTTTACTTCTCCTGAAAACTTATGAAAATGCCAGTTTCGTCATTTGGTGACGTCATTTCGTCATTGCAGGTGACGATATATACATAAGAGTGGCTTCAAAATAAAAGTTGTGGATGTTCCCGACTAAAATGAAAGATTGGTTTGTTTTATGTGTTCTCAAAAAATATTTCGCTTTTATCATTGTCTGTTCGTGAGCTGGACGCGTTCAAAATAACCTGTATAAATCAGGTTTTTCTTGAATAAAATTCACGGTGAGAATTGTATTTAGAAAAAAACCTGCTAGAAATTAAAATCTGGTCGGAGCCTTATCAAACCATATCAAAAACATGCATTTTAATCAAGAATAGAGAGATTAGATTTTTAACATTTTTGTGCAATTTTTGTTGCATTTTTTATAAAAACCGCAATTTTTGTTGAATTTTTTATAAAAACCGCAATAACTTCGATTTGCGTTTTTGTTGGATCGTTGAAGAGGTATTGATGACCAATTCCAATTTTTAGAACTTCCTAACCCATTAAGGGCCGACAATGTTGTTCTTACTGTTGGAACTCAGTGGGTTAAATGTGATGAACTAAAATATGGGGTTATTTGCATCGTAAACACATTCTAGTCTTACAAAAAGCTAATTTTTGAAAATTAACATCTGAAATTTTGGTATTTCAATGCATAAATTGGGAGGAAAACTTCACATAAGATGTTACAATAAAACCGTGCGTCATGATTTCCCTCCCAAGAACGAGATTATATAGAAGTGAAACTATAGCTCACTAATAGGAAAACTCATACTCAGTTTTTTATTTCGTAGTCGTGTGTATTTTTTACAGGACTTTTAATTTCCAAAGGATGTAAATGTCTCAATAATTTAGTTTCGTACTTTTGCGTATCATACAATGGCGATATGAGTATCAAATGAAAGAGAAGAACATCTGTTAAATATACTTTTAATTTCATGCGTCTATCTATATTAATTTAGCATTAACAACCATTTCAATCTTCCCCTTTATAAAGTTTATGTAGATTATTCATGTTTTAATTTTTAAGGTGGAAAATTTGAAATGGTTGAATTTCTTTCCAAAAATTAGCTTTATATAAGACTAGAATGTGTTTACGATGCAAAAAACCCATATTTCAGTTTTTACTTCACATTTAACCCACTGAGTATTAACAGTAAAAAAAATTTCGGCCCTTAATGGGTTAGCAAATTCTAAAAATTGTAATTGGTTATAAATACCTCTCCAACGAGCCCCTAAAAACGTAAATCGAACTAATAATGTGGAAGTTATTGCGGTTTTTATAAAAAAGCGTCAAAAATTGCACTAAAATAGTATAAATCTGTCCTTTATATTGGGCCATATTGCAAATTTTTAATATGGTTTGATAAGGCTCGGGTCGGATTTTAATTTCTATATTTATATTCTTCAATACCATTCTCATCGTGAATTTTATTCAAGAAAAACCTGATTTATTGAGGTTATTTTGAACGCGTCCTCACGAATGGACAATGATAAAAGCGAATGTTTTGGGAGAAGACATAAAACAAACCAATCTTTCATTCTAGTCGGGAACATCAACAACTATTTTTCCTTCCTCACAAAAGAAGCCACTCTAATATGCATATGCCTACCAATTTTTTGCTGGGTAGTTTCAGAAACATTCTAACGTCATAGGCGTGGGAAGGGGGTGGCTGCGGTGGTCTAATACCACCCCAGAACTTTTTTAGCCCCCCAACGAATTTAAGACAGATTTTTTTATTTTTTTCAATGCCAATATAAGGCTTGTCCACACAAAGATTCATTGTACAACTTGGGATCTAATTCTATGTGTGTGACGAGAAAAATATTGCTCCTTTTTTCATCCGAAAATGGTTGCATTTTTAAGTTTTCGAAATTTTCAACTTTCTTTAACGATCCAACCTAAATCCGCACGGTCAGCCGCTGCTGTTAATTTTGGTACATGTATTTTTTTAACAAGGTAAGGATTGAAGGGCAAATCAGATCCTTTTCAGAAAAATAATTTTAAGTACCGTAGTGAAAAAAACGTCCTGTGTCGTATGGCGCAATTTTGGTCCCAGTGAAAATTGAGAAGAAAATAAATGTTTGTTGTTGTGTGGATTTTTCACATTGATGGTGGGCTTGCATTAAAGAAAATCAATTGTTAATTACCATAACATTTACAATCAATTTAGAAGTAAAAGAATGATTCTTATCATAAAATTATTATTTATATATATTATCTTACATAAAATTATTTATTCTTATATAAAATCTTACATAAAATTATTTTGAATTTTTTGAGAAAAAATAACGTGGAAAATACAAATGTAATGTCAGGCTACAAGAATGGATTTCAAAGGGAAAATAAAAGAAACAACACAAGCCATTTTATGCACTACGTGAATTTCGGAAACTATTGTGCTAAGGGTAATTCCATTAGAAAACGAACCAAAAACCATAGATTTGGATATTCGTCCCCTCCGATTTTGATTAAATCTGGCACGTAGATTGTACTAGTGATTGCTGGTAATATAGCGTTTACCGCAGCTCAAAGTTGTGCGATTTGGTTTCAATTTAACAGTCGTCCAAAGCGTTTTGGCATTTTGATGAGATGGCTTCTTTAACGATATCATATCTTTGGATCGTATCATCAGATTTTAACGAAATTGGTATCATCTGAAAGGATTTTCACAACCTCTTTGTCCTTGTCGTTCAATGACTCCAAAACTTAAAAATAATCTTAATCCACGAATATCCTGAAAAGCATGTATTTAATTATCTCAATTATTTATATATTTTAGCATATTTTATTCTCTACAAAATATGAAAAATTCAGAGTAGAGTGATCATAGGTTCAGAAACTAAAAATGTTTCTCAAAATGATAATCTATTTAAGTTGGGCAATGTTGTAGTTATTGGGGTATTCACACATGCGATTTTGGGAAAAATAAGGTTACAATAAAAAGAAATACGGGGGTTTGAGTTAATTTCGAAAAACTACAGAGTGCTGAATCCGAATATATCATCAAATCTTATTGTATCTTATTTATTTTGATACATTATTGCGTACATGTTAATACTTCTTCTTTAATTAATTAAAAATTGGTTTAAAAGGCTGAATTCTTGTTTATGTAATATGTTTATTTATCTATAAAGCTTGTATTAAGTCTTATTTCATTTGAACTGGGGTATTGCCGAGGCTCAAGACCATTTTGTATCTATAGTTTATAGAATGCAAATTCATGTACAAATGGCAATGTGACATTTATTACATGGCTGTATAGTACCTAATCAAGGCGTATTTATAAAGGTGATAGCAGGATCCCAGCTGACTGAAATTGTTTCATTCAAAAGTAACCGAAACTGTCAATACGCCTTGGTACCTAATGGTATGATGATTTCAACATGAATTATTTTTTACTTTTCATTGTCATTTTCGTCTGTGAGTAAATACAAGCATGAGTTTACTTGCGAAAAACCTCATAAAAATAAACTTTTTTAATAAAAAACTGTGAGAGGCTATAGCCCTCCCCAGCAGAAATCTATTGCTACGCCTATGTCTAACGTCATGTATATTAGGCTTTATCACGGTCCATGCTAATAAAAAATACAATTTACCAATAAAACGCTCCTGAAAACACCACCAATTTGTTTATGTTGCATTTCTGTGATTTTTGGTTATGAAAACTGATCTAAACCTTTTCTGAACTAAAACCTTTTAAAGTTTTAATATTATATTTTATTGAAATACTCAAAAAGCACAAAAATAAAATAATATATATTTGTTTAACATTTTAAAAACATTTAAAAATCCATTTTCCCTGGTTTTCCAAAAATTTTAAATCGGAAAACTTGTTTAAGCCTATTTTTTAAGAAACCGAAATTCAGTTTCCCGCAAGCAGTCGGCTTTAATTATCCAGTGTAATTCAAATTTATGATTATCGAGGCTAAGTCCAAAAAAGTCAACACATAATATTTTTTTGAAAATTTGTTTTGATACAAATATGTGTATTATAGTTGGCGACAATGTGAAAAAAAAAATATTTTTTACTTTGAGTAAAAAACTAACTTTTTATTAATGTTTTTGGTATCGCATCTTTTTTCTCCTTGGAGTTGGAGACACTCTAATGTACATGCACAAATTTATGACACCAAAACCACAACCAACCAAACTAAAGCATGAAACAAAAAACCCTCTACATTCCTGGAAAAGAAAGACCTCAAAAGATTTTTAAAAATTTTCTAGTTCTTTCAGAGCGTAGAGTGCGTTACTCGGCCTGAAAATAGAGAGATGCATCCGTTCTTACCTCTTTATTCTACCCGGCTGTATGGCTTTATAAAGTAGTTGTGGTGGCCATAGTAGTGTCCATTTCCTCCTGGTGGCAAGCTTGTGCGTGCGTAAGACGAGATTGTTGTACTCATTTCGATGACACGACAGGCCATAAGAAATGTGGATAGTGTGTGTGTCTTTTGCTTCCCCACCATCCCTCCTTAACGCAATGGTTTTTATCATTTCACTTGTTCTTGCTTTAGTGGTGAGTTGTGTATGCGTGTGTGTGTTAGTTTCTTTGTGGCCGTTGGTTTTATTTCGGTGCAAGTGCATTATACTTTAATTATGTTAAAAGCTTTCATTACTTCATTCTTTTGACTGGTGTTCTTCTCAGGGTTTCTTTTTCTTAATTTTTGTTCTGGGGTTCGGTTAGTTTTTGGTTCAGTTGTACCCGTTTGCAGTTTCCTTCCCAGCACTATGCGAGCGAGTGAGCGCCAAAAATGCAGCGAAAAACATCTTAAGAAATGTTGCTACCGTTTGCGCAGAAAAAGCAGGAAAACCCCATAAAATACCTCAAAGTTGAAAGCATTCAAAGATAAATAAAGATAGAATTGGATAGTATAGAGCATGGATGTTTGTACATTAGTGTGGTCCAACATTAGATGGACAATTCGTAGTACGCGAATACTTTAATTGTCATGGCTTTTCCTCACGTTGATATACCGAGGTCATTGTATTTTGGCGGTGCCTATCTGAAGTCAAATAATGATAATTAATTTTTTCCAGTTTTGGAAATATTTAAGATCATGTACATAAGAACAGTCTTATTATTCGACATCCTAATGTACATTAGAGTGAACTACGAAAAGTAAGGGTTGTCATCATCAAAAATTAAATTTCATTTAAAATTATTCGGTTTTAGCGAGTTCATATGTTGAACCATACCTCTAAACTGAGATTTGGTCTGGGCCTACCTGAAGTGAAATAGCGATAATTATTTTTTTCCAGTTTTAAATAAAATGGAAAGATTTAAGATCCTGTACATTTTATGTATAGTTTTGAGGTAGGCTTCTGTAACATAGCTATAACTGACATAAGATTACATTCTATAAAATATAGATGCAAAATGGTCTCGAGCCTGGACAATATCCCAGTTCAAATCAAAGTTTCTTAAAATTATCAAAAGTACACTGGGGTCAGCAACCCTTATGTCCGAGGATTACACCGCCATCCTATGATAGAATCGTTGAGGAATTACACTGCACTTGCGGACGATACAGATTTTGGTACTTTTGGGCCACACTAGTGTACATTAAACCGGAAATGTTGTTTTATGACCCACAAAATTTTCGAATTTACATAACCTCTAAAAATAAAATTTTCTTAAAAATGAAGGATATGTACCCGTTTTTTGCCAAATGAATGCTATGAACGATGAAACAAACCAAATTATCATTTCAGGTGCGGAAAACTGCAACTTGTTCTCTCTCATACATACCGTCCCGGTCTATTGTAATTACAGTTAATTTAAAAAAACGAAAAATGTATGCCGTTTGTTATTAACTTGATTGGAAAACATGGATTTCGTATGAGAAATATTTTCGATTTTTTATAAGGGAGGGGAACTTACGAAAGGAAACACATTTACATTTAATAAGCTGCGTCCAATCAACTGCGGTTACGGCCACATATCAAAAAAGAAATAGATTTGAAAAACATGCTTACCGAATGTTACATCCTTTTCAGACA
Organism: Polietes domitor; assembly: GCA_947397865.1. NCBI lineage: Eukaryota > Metazoa > Arthropoda > Insecta > Diptera > Muscidae > Polietes > Polietes domitor. The sequence goes on along the minus strand of OX377622.1, from coordinate 5,607,753 downwards.
GCAGGTAAAGTCGAGCTTAATTCGATTATGTCAATTTTTTTATGAGACTTGACATTATAATCGATCTTAGATTTCAGCTCGATTTCACTTTATTGTCATTTCGTCTTACATCGTAAATTGTCTCTTGAAGAATTACATATATGTACTTAGGTTTCTTCCAAGTGAATTTTCTTAAATATTATGAATAGATTGTCCACACAGATCGTCAAGATTTTGAATTTGCTGTTCATCATATTTATGGAAGCATTTAGTAATTTTCTCATTACTGAAGAAACAGGGAATATTTGAAAATTTGTTTTATAAAGCATTGAGCACATCGAGACTGGCCATATACGTTCAGTTTTAACTGCACACTCAGTTTACTGGACGAATACACACAGATTCCTCAAGATATAAATAATCAACTTATATATCCTTTTAATGTTGTAAGTTTCTTCTCTTTAAATCCGATGAGAAACTGTAAATGAGTTGGGGATCTACTAAGTTATAGGCTTACAAATGCGCCTGTTGTTGACCAACCAAACAGTCGTTTTCAGAAAAGTAATATGTACCTTTCTTCGGGACTAGAATCACCGCATGCATTTAACATATGTCCCCAGCATTATAATAAGACAACTACAATTATAAGATGAAAACAAGTAGTCAACATATTCTATGTAAAACATACAATTGCCAAAAGTCTCGAATAAGAATGTGTACTTACTTTTAAAATCATAGACTTTAAAATAAAAGTGTAAGAAAACAATGCAGTGTTGTGTAAATCAATAGTTATTATTATGTTATCACCAATTTCATAAATACTACCTATTCTACATTTATAATATACAATATGCGATAAGAGAATGAGAACTTCATTCACAAAATTCTGATCTACCAGAACGCCATATTGGTTTATTCAGCGTACAAACCTTCTCAACTTGGGTAATTAATGCACACGTTCACTTTCTTGTTCTTACGTTTTTTAAATGTGTTCCAAATATCAATATCGCTCACAATCAGATTAGTTTCTAAAACCATATCAATTATATTTATAAAAAAATAGATAAAAAGAAAACAAAACAGTTCTCGCGATAGTTCCCAAAAGAAAAACTTAAACAAACCCTACACAACATTATTTTACATGTTATACCGTGTATTAACTTATTTCTATATCTCCCAGGTGTTCACTCCTCCTCTTTAATGCAATTCTCCACAAGATCCCTTAAATTGGGATTTTCCATGGCGGCTGCAATTCGTTCTTTGTCATTAATTTGTTTATTAACTGAAAAGCAATGGATTTATATTTACTTCACAACAACAAAAAAAAACTTGCGATTAATTCCAACTCACTTTCTTCTTCGGTATTGTGAGTACCCTTTTTGATGAATATGTCTAATTTGATATTATGCGGCAGACTTCTTTCGACTTTGACACGTATGCACAGGCCAATCAGTGTCGCCAAGGAACAATGCGGAACGGTAGGATTAAATTCAATGCGGACCTATAATAATCGGTAAAATGAAATGAGATTTAAATTAAATTGAACGATGATGTAAAGTATTTATAATAAAATCTCCTTTCTTCTACTATCTGTGGACTTGAGCGAAAATTTGGGTTTATAAGAAAGTTGCACTAAAAAACTATTTCAGAATTTTACTTATTGAATTTCCATTTCCATAAGTTCCTCGTATGTGGTACAGTTGTCATTATCAAATATACCATAACAAAGGAAACCGAAGAGAAAGTGGTATTTAGAAAATACCACCAAAAAATTTAAAAAGGTTTTGAAAAAAAAATATATTTTTTCGAGATTCAAATGGACCAGGGTCCCGAACGCAACAAGCGTACATATTTATGGTGAAAATCTATAGTTTTTTCTTGTTTCCTATGTTTTGTGCAAAAGGTAGGTTTAAAAATAAAGAACATTTCTCCAAGATATGTCCAGCATTCAGAAAACCCCCAGTTTGTTAATTTCTGACTCCGCATTTCCTAGCTATCCTTTACGGAAACTGCTTTCCCAGGCAAAAACAGTGCAAACTAGACTAACTAGGATACTATTTTAGACAGTATAAATGTATTTTATATTTTCAATGAATTGTGAATAAACATTTTGGAACTGCGCCTGCAGTATGTTCGATGAATATTTAAAGTTCAACTTACTACGGACACATTCGATTTTGTTGGTGGTAATACGAAAATTCCATCCTCATATATTACATTCAAGTCTTCCAAGGTAGCTGGTTTCTCTGGATCTCTTATTGTTCTCAGGCAATCTAAGGAAACATCCAAATTAGTACACGTATCATCGTGCTTTTAATGAAATTTCCAACTTACCATAAACTGTCTCCTGCAAATCTGCAGCATTTTTATAGCCCAACTCCTTCAACAAAGCATCTTCACCTATGTCAATGGCCTCTTCCAGTTGATCTCCTCCCCCAGACGAACCCAAAGACATTTGTGATGTTTTACGGGACAAATGAGCATCTATGGTGTTCGAAGTGGAAGTGGAATCCGATTCTGATAATTTTCGTTTTATAAAGGCGAACATTATTGCGAGGTTGGTTTGATTTCTTATCTTTCTTATTTTTATCTATTTTTATAGATTATTGTCTTTTGTTGAGACACGCAGACGCTGCGCAGAAACTATATAGAGGATATAGATAGAGTTCCTTAATAATTTACAACAATTGAAAATATTTATGCGACTTTTTTATTTATTTAACTTTATTTTGATTTCTGTGTATTACGTTTTTTCATTGTTTTTATTTTTGTGGTTTGGATCAGCTGATTTTATCTCGCGTACGGGCATGAACGATTATTAAAAATCGTATCGTAACGTAAGTGACGTTGAAACCTAAAGTACCGAGAACACCAAAGCTTGCGAAAGGCCTGTTCGATTGGGCTTACTAGCTTAATTATTGTGCTTCTTTAGGGAGTCAAAGTAGGTAGAGCTTTACCGTTCTTTGAAGGATTATGATATCAAGATGTCTGGTCAAATATGCCGCACATGATAATCTGTAATTGCAAAAAAATATTAAAAATAATTCACCCTTATCGCGAATAAAAGGGGAATTTGTTCATGTGAAATTTTCCATTCACTTGTAGGTGAAATACGGTAATATGAATACAACACGGGAACAGCTTTCATTTATTTGCGTTGTTTTAGAAATAAGGCGATCAAATCGAAGAAAGAAAGCAAAATAAACTTGAAAAAATTACCATAAATCATGTTTGGAAATTTAAGGGAACAATTCATTCCCAGGGAAATTTTGTTCGCGTTAGGGGTGATTGTATGCGATAATAATATGAAATTATGGGAACATTGGAAAATATCGGCTAATATTAACGAATATTGAACTACTTGCTAAAAAATAAAAGAAAATGTATTAAAAACTTATACATATTTGTCCTTCCCTTTTCCCAAAATTGGCAAATAAATTTCGTAATAAGGGTGATAGAATGACAGAACGAGTCGGTATATCAGCCACCGCCGACTAATGTTGTTGAAAGTCGCCGCCGACCCATTTTGGGTAACGCCGCCGCCGATAATTCTGGGTCGGCTTGTATCTCTGCGGCGTATTTATATGAGGTGATAGCAGCAGAGCAAAAGCAAATTACAATTCGTCGACAATAAAATACAAGGTGTATTTATATCAGGTGAAAGCTGGAGCCCAGCTGACTGAAATTTTTTTCATTCAATAGTAACCGAAACTGTCAAATCCAAAAAATATAAATGAACAAGAAGAATCTTCGGACTCATTTTAAAAATCGAGCGAGTTACGTTAGATTAAAATGTGAAAAATGAAATTTAAGAGCGAGCTGTCGTCGGTTTTGAGTGAAATCATTCAAAATAACATAAAAATTTCAAAATTAAGAACGCCGGGAACAAAGAAGAATACGATAATTGTTGCCTTATTTTTCAATAAATTTTTTTGCAATTAGTTAAATAAAAATAATAAGTAAAATGTTCACAAAATTCGAGTAAAATACGACACAGTTTCTTAGTATTTTAACGTTGTTTGTCGTTGCTTTGTGCTGTTTTCTTTAGTTCATTCACAATTAAACAAAAAAACACGAAAAATATTAATTTTGAAACACCCATTCTTCACCTAAGAGTGGGCAAAAGTGTCTCGCTCTTCCATTTACATTTTTATCGAACGTAACTGTCAGAAATCGAAGAGTCGGAAGGAGCTTCTTATTCATTTATATTTTTTGATTAACACAGAATTAAGATATGTAAATAGGATTTTTGAAATACATAATCCCTCTAACAAGTAATATCTATTGGAAAAAATTTCTGGATATTTAATTATACCCTCCACTAGGGTATTATGCCTTTGCGTTAGACCCATCACTTTCTGAGTTGATTAGCAATTTCCGTCTGTCTGTCTATCTGTTGTTGTAATCAAAGTACAAAGTACGAACGCTATTTAATTTGAAGCAAATGTGTTCAGATTTAGATATAGCTCCCATACAAAATTCAATAAGTAAAAGTTATACTTTAAAAGGGAAATGGAAAAAATAAAAACACATTAAAAATATTTGGAATTGGCGTGGCTCTACATTCCTTGCACCAAATTCTTGTTTTCTGATTTATCATCTTTATCTTAAAATAATCGGCACTATTGATGCGGCTCCGCGACCCAGCCTAATGTACATGTTGTCACTTCAAAATCTCAGCGAAATGGTTTTGTTCAAATCAATTGCGTGTTTTTGGTTGTAAACCAGGTTGATTGCATTGCAACTGCATTCTTTTTTTGTTGGTCGAGTACCCATATACTCATACACCAGGGCTGGCTACCGGCCTTGTCAAGCCGTCTTGCTTGCTTGCTTTATTGAATTCGATGTCCTTAATACAATATTTAAATGCGCTTAAGAGCTAACATTAGTCATTCTTACATTATTAGTAACATGCTTAAAGTATTTTTCTAGTACTATATATTCTAACGTTTATATGTTGTATAACTACTTATACTAAATCCAAGGCGTATTTATACAGGTGATAGCACTAGAACAACAACAAATTCGGCAACAACAAAATACAAGTAATTTTTTGAATGGTGAGCCATGCTGTCAAAGCAAAATATATGGGATTTGACAGTTTCGGTTACTTTTGAATGAAAAAAATTCAGTCAACTGGGCTCCTGCTATCACCTTTATAAATACGCCTTGACTAAATGTATAATATATCAAAAAATTCCCCTAAAACCTTGCGAAGCCGTTGTTATTTGATCAACTGTATTCAATTGTTTTCTTTTTTGAAAATTAAGTATCCGGTACCAGTGTTACCGTTTTGGGCTTTTCCTACCAAAATTGGTAGGTTATTTTTCATTTGGTAGGATGGTAGGCAAAAACTTATTTTGGTAGGTTTTGTCGAATATGTATTACTAGAAGATAAATATTGAAATATAGAATTGAACCCTTCCTGGTTATTAAAAAACAATCGCAGCATGAGGCCAATTTTCGAAAACGTATATGAATTTCAAAATATGGAGCAGAACAAAAGACGTCACTTTTAGACGTGGACAAGGTTTGAAACAGAAAATTATTTAAATCATCTTAAAAATCACTTTTTAACTTTACATTTCTTCTAATATATGATTGCCATAGCTTGTCCATTAAAGTGTTAAAATTATTGAATTTCTAACCACTAGATCTGTTATTTTAAAGCGATGATTTCTAAGGAATGATTTTAAAATATTTTTAAGTTTTGATGTTTTAAAAACTATAGACAGTTATAATACAGTTTCCCCACAGATGTTAATTTAAAATAACTGAGACAAGAGAATTGTAATTTATATTTACATCAAATTGTGTCTGATATATACTACATAGTTTTAACAGACGTATCCGGAGGAAATATTCTACGTCGTGACGGTAGTATCTTACCTTTAAAAAATATAAAACACCCACGTGTTAGAAGTTGGACAAAATTGAAAAAACACTAATTCCAAATTTCTATTGAGACATATACATGTATTTCTAAATGTTTTTTATCTGTAAGATTCTTTTACTATATCAAGCATATATTATGAATTTAGTTTAAAATAAATACTTGACCGAAGATGAACTTACAACTCCCTTCTAAATTACAAGTTTTATTTCTAACTCACGTTTCATCCTTGAGGAAGATAACTTCCTTCAAGAGTATATTTGCAGGTTTTGCATTTAGTTTGTTTCCAGTCGAAATCAATTTCTAATTACTTTTCACTTGTAAAGACAAGACTTGAAGAATTTATTTCATTTTAGCACTTAATTTTATTGTTCGTCGGTTTTTTCTTAACCTATATATTTATGTTCACATTTCATATAATATAAACATATATTAATTAAACGCATTACGTCTACTAAAAACTAATTTAATTTTTTTGGTAGGATTTTGGTAGGTATACGATTTTGGTAGTTTTTTACGAAAATTTTTGGTAGGAAATAATTGTTCTCAGGGGCAACACTGTCCGGTACTCAATATTTCTACATAATTCTGATCACCACAGATGGGATTCGCCAAAGAATGCAGCTCTGCACAAATTCTTGTAGACTTTTCAAGTCTCCCGCAATTTCACTAATCGCAGAAATAACAACAAAATTCGTGTTTTTTATTTGCTACTGAGTGCGGACTACGTTACGGCGGTCGGAGCTTGTACTCTCATACTTATCATTTTCATTGAGTGTAAAGTGACTCTTGTGTTCTTTATTTCTAGAACAGATAATTGTTAATTAGTTTCTACCCCCCATTAATACAATTTTGGCTAAAATAAAAACACTTCACACCGGAAGAGATACATTTGCTTACGTAAAATATAAATAAAACCCAAAACATAGCAGCCTGAACTGAGAAAACAGTTCCCAACTAGAATTAACACGAAGAGTGCAAAAATAAAACACTTGTTGCGGTGTCGGCGGTCACATTTTCTGTAAGTATTTACCACCCCTTGCTGCTACCCCTTGAGCAAAAAAAAAATTATAGCTACGTAAGGGGGGAAATTCGAAGAAATGTCAAAGGGACGCCCTGAAATGTGGGTGGATTGGATAGAAAGAACTTGGGGAATGGAAAAAATAAAAACTCAACTAGTAGGCTTTGAGACTTCTTTGCTTTGCTTCGACTGTCAAACGTAGAAATTGGAAAATTGAAAAAAATTTATGCAGTTTTAAATTGGAAAATAAGCTTTCGCAGGCGTGTGTTGTGATCAGAAAACATTTGTTTTTCTTTTGCGCGAATTGTTTCGTTTCTTGTTGCGTTCTTGGGTCTCCTCTTCCCCACAACAAAAGGAAGACGACCCGTGCGATAAATACGGGGGAAAATCGAGCAGCTCCAATCATAATTCATTTTAACGTGTTTTTCGTTTTTCTGCGATCGTATTCTGAAAATTCTTTTGATTGTTTTGCAAAAACAATCGTATTCTGCCCGTGAAAGAGAAATATAATTCAAACATTGGCGGTGGTTTCTCTTAGAAAATTAGAGAGGGACCGAGAGAGTGCGTGCGTGTAAGTTGCATCTCTTTTTCTTGTATATAGAACAGATACCAGGTACATATTTAAATGCTGGAAATTTGCCGTTACTTTCTTGGTATTTTTGCATTTTTCTGTTTCTTTTTGTTTGCCCAGAAAATCGAGGTTTCATTCTACTACATCTATTTGTAAGACGTAGAGGTTTTACGTAACTTTTTTGCTGGTACAAAAAAGGATATTTTAATTTTATTGTAGAAAAATCCAGTTATCGTTTAAAGTTCAAGTGAAAAATCATTCACATTCGACTTTTGGAAAAAAACATATTCTTATCGAATACAATTGACAATTGGTAAGTCACCTTTTTGCTTGTATTTTGTGACATAAAAAGTAATTCGTGGATTTAATCTCTGTAAAGAGGTCAATTGCAATTTATATAAAACTGGGAAATTTTCTTAATTTTGTATAATGATTATCTGTAAAGGACATTAAACGCGTTCTGAAAGTATAGTGAGTGGACAACATAAGGATACATCTCTTTCTGTATATTCCAGCCCTAGGCGGACAGAGCTTCAGACTGAGGTAATAGTTGTAAGTGAATTGCATTGAACTTGTTGAATAAAACTACCGGTATATTAGGGCTGTTTTTCTTTTAGCCGGCATAACAAGCTGCGTTAACAAAAATAGATAATAGAGTTAATTTTTACTCATAATAAAAAAAATATTTTTTCACATTGTCGCCAGCTGCAATATAAATATCTGTATAAATACAAATTTTCCAAAAATATTATTTGTGTTAACTCTATAACAAATTTTCAAAAAAATATATATATTATGTGTTTATTGTTTGGACTTAGCTTCGATAACCATAATATTGACTTACACTGGATAATTATCCCGGCTAAGTTTTTCACATTGTCGCCACGATACGATATAAATATTTGTATTAAAACAAATTTCCCAAAAAAATATTTTGTGTTGACTTTATTGGACTTAGCCTCGATAACCATAGATTGGACGTACACTGAATCATTATCCAGGCTACTTTTAATATAAAACTATTTTTTCAGAATTTGCTTTCATATACACATGAGTGAAATTTTAACATTTTATTTATGATTTTGTTATCCAGTCTTAAAGGAAAAGAGCCATATTGATATTGCCGTTGACGACAATTTAAAATAATTATTTTGAGAGAAATTTTAACTTTTTATTTAGGATTTTGTTATTGCAGCTTCTTAAGAAAAACAACCATATTATGCTTAAATGTTTAAGAGCTGTGTTAGTTGGGAAACATTTTTTCATCTGTAAGTAGTGTGAAAACTATAAGTTCATCCATTTTATTTTCTTTTTGAACAATTATTTAAAAGTCTTTTGAAGCTTTCCAAAAAATGGATTTGTGCTCCAGTATACATACCATATTTATATATACCATATTTGGTTTATTTATAAATTTTTACAATATACAAAATTTGGTTGCAAGTTAAAGTTCACGAACAACAAAGGCTGTCTTTTCCCCAATCATTATCCGTTAAAGTCATAGATCGTCATTTTTAGTTTCAATTGCTGCCGTTTCAGTAATAAAGTTTCTTTAGCCCTAAGCTCAGCCCGCATTGGCGAAGGCAAGGGCACAGAAAATACTGCAAGCCATTTGGTTGGGGTTAATCGACTAACATCCTCCTTTAAACGGGCTTGAGGACGGTCTAGATAATAAAATTAAGCGTAGTTATTGTTGCCCTTATTTTCATTCAAAAGCTTTAACCTTGCACGAAATGTAGTTCGAAAGAAGGAATTGTCCGCTTTGAAACCGTCACATTATTGCGGATGTAAGGCCGGCACTTAAACGGTATAAGAATTCGAAGTTGTACATCAAGACCACAAACGTACCAAACAAATTAACCAACTTTAGCTAAAATCAAACATTTCTGATCTTGATTGAACCACCGAACAACCGGTACCCATAGACACAAAGTATTGTATCGTATTCCGTTTATAGCAGAGAGAATCTTCAACTCTTATCATATTACAAATATTATTTTATTTGCATATGAATACTATATTCTAGAAAATTATAGGCCTCAACATACAAAAATATAGAATTTACTAAAACTTCGTAATTGAACGATTTTTACTTCTCTATAAACTCATGGCAATCATCCCCACTATGTGGATTTCGTCATTTTGGATTCTGGGTAACGATATGAACTTTCGTATATGCTATTTTACGCTGGTCTGCTGCTTTCATATAGTGAACATCAAAGGGTATAGATAAAGATTAACATATTGTTTTCATAATTTTACAGGAGGCCGAAAAAAGGAAAACCGCCGTGGTAGTTACATTATTATTATAGTATACATGTATTAGGTTGGGTCATGAAAATAAACTACAGCGATCACTCTCCAGAAATGAAGATTGGATTGTTGAATGATGATCTGCAAAATATTTTGTCACTGGGTCAAGCCATCTGTGAGCTAAACGCTCCTGAAAACAACTCTAAAAATCATGTTTTTCTCGTGTAATTATTTATGTTGCATTTTTGTCGAAATTCTTTTTCTGAATTAATAGAGCCTTGAAAGCACGTTAAATACAATTTTTTATTCTTGTCTTAGAATAAATCATTGGTCGTATTATTTGACGTATAGATTGATTTCTTGTGAGTTTTCAAAGTGACAGTTACAAACTCATATTTCTTGGTAACATTTTGTAAAAGGTGTTATGAAAAATAAATAGAAGGAATCAGTACCTGTCGAATGATGCCTAAATGATGAATATCGGACGATAAATAATTTAATACAGGAGATGGCTTTTTAGAGCCAAAATGTTCAAACTCTTTACAAAAATGAGCTCTGCTATGTCTATTTCTTTCCGATGTTCATCATATAGGCATTATTAGAAATGTATTGACTGCAGCTATTTATTTTTTTTGAAATACTGACCCCAATTACGAATAAGTGTGCAGTTGAACTATGAAACAACGAAAAATTGCTATAAACGTCCACTAAGTTAATCTAAGACAAGAATCAAAATTTATATTTAAAGTGCTCCGGGAAAAACATGATTTTTGGAGGTGTTCTCAGGAGCATTTAGCTCGCAGATGGCTTGAGACAGTGACGAAGTATTTCAAATATAATCATTAAACAATCCGAACTTTATTTTCATTCATTTTATTTCTTCACGACTTGTAATTCTAAGCCTATTGGCCGATATAATATAAATCACAAAATGCATAGTAAAAATTATTTCTAACAGTGTTAAAAAAAGTGGAAATTGTTTTTCCATTTTATGCCCCTCAACCCAGCGTAATATATATATTTATATTTATTTAGGGATCGTAGTTCCAATTTTGTTATTGTTGTTAAAATTTGTCTCCACTCTGTAAATGGGGAAATCCCCCTTCTATTGTTGTTCTGCCTGACAAACATGACAACCACATTTATTGTGTTTTTTTGTGTTCGAATCTTCAATGTATATGTGTAAACATTCTCAGTTTTTTCTACTTTTTGCTATGAGTTCTTTTGATCATCACACCACACCCCTGTCCACTTCCTCGTCATTTGAGTTGCAGTTGCAAAAAGTTATGAATAAGCAAAAATGAAAAAAAGAAAAAAACCAAACCATAAAATATTTGAAACGTAAATAACTTTCAAACCATCTAAACGATAAGAGCAACAGTTTATTATAGAATACAAAATATAAATATGTAAGTACGGTGGTCGGTTGCTCACTCGCTCGGCCGATCTGTTGTACTCTGTTTAGCAGCGCTTTTTGCTTTGTTTATATGAATGTGTAATTGAGTAATTAAGAAATGTAACTTTTTTCATATTTTTCTGTTTTTATTTTTTTTTTCGTTTCAGTTTCGTATAATAAACACGTCGCTTGCGATTGTTTATAAATAAATTGCTTTTGAAAAGGAGAAATAAATTTTGTTTCAAATTGACAAAATGGTCGCTTCAACAACAACAGCAGCAGCGGTGGCGGCGACGACGACAACAACGCAGCAAAATGGTGTTGCTGCTACTGCCACAAATGTTGTGAACAGCAACAACAATAACGTCACAACACTACCGAAGGGCAAATACACATTGGTGGGCATTGATATTGACACCACCGGACGCAGATTAATTGACGAGGTAAGTGGCGTTGAAAGAGCTGTGAAAGAGATTCTTTGTCTGGACTCTAGTCTGCTTCACTTCAAGAATGTCACGTTTTTATGTACTGGAGGTGGAATATGTTGAATATGTATAACAATATTGAATGCTTTTTCATTCATTTAGAGTAAATGTTAATCACTAAAATCAAAGATCAACATCTTTCGCAAAGTAAAATGGAATATTTTCACAATGAAATTAGTTCCTATTCAATTTTTTCTACCGAAAAGACGTAGTTCTATTTGTTAGGTGTCCGGATACAGGGATACTGCAACTACGAAAACAACAGAAATTAATTGGAAAACATTCAATTTTGCATTTACATAGTTTTTGTAACAAACCTTAAAAGCATAAATAACCAAAATCGATAATAAGTTAACTATCAAACCATGAACGAAGTATTTTTTTGATCGGACAATTTCGCCAACGCATAGTTTTGCAGCCGCACCCGTGTACTGTTATTTGAAATCCAGAAAAGTTTCTAAGGCTAATGATGTTTATGTCTCTTTATGTCAAATGTTTCATTTATATACAAGTATTAATTCTCCTCCGCAGATTGTTCAATTGGCTGCTTTTACTCCCAAAGATCATTTTGAACAGTACATTATGCCCTATATGAACTTGAACCCTGCTGCTCGTCAACGCCATCAAGTTCGTGTCATTTCAATTGGTTTCTATCGTATGCTGAAATCAATGCAGACATACAAGGTAATGTTGTTCCTTTCATTGGTTATAACCATATTCCAACCGTTTCTTCTTTTAATTTCATCCTCTGAAGATCATTAAGTCCAAATCGGAAATCGCTGCTCTTAAAGATTTCCTCGTTTGGCTCGAAGCTTTAAAAGCCAAAGATGCCAGCTCGCAAGGCATCATACTATTGTACCATGAAGAGCGCAAATTCATTCCATATATGATTTTGGAATCGCTTAAGAAATACAACCTGCTGGACAGGTTCCTAAATACTGTTAAATCGTTTGCCAATGGCCTCAATTTGGCCAAGGTCAATACCAATGAATCGTTGCAGCATTATACACTACGCAAATTATCCAAATTCCTAAAATCCAACACTGTCAATAATGTTGAACTCAACAATAACGATGTCGCCTCATCCACAACGCCGGAAGGTGCTACTTCAGAACCACCACCACCACAACAACAACAGCAACAGAAGACTAACAACAAAACTAGTCTCAACAATGAACGTGAGTTGTTTGATGGCAGTGCCAGTGTGCGTGCCAAATTGGCCTATGAAGTCGCTTTGCATTTAAGTAACCAGGACTCGAAGGAGTCGCTCGACTCGCCAAATGCTTCCGATAAAATGTTGACGGCATTGAATCCCTATGCCCAGCCCATTCAGTGTGATTTGAATGAGTTGCAAACACAAAACGAGAACCTGGAAAGACAGAATTCATTCCGTCCAGTATTCTTGAACTACTTCAAAACGACACTGTATCATCGTGTGCGTGCCGTTAAGTTCCGTATTATCTTGGCAGAACACGGCTATGATCTGCAAACTCTCAATGCCATTTGGATGGACAAGAAGCGCGATGGCCTTGCTGAAGTACTGCAGGTTATGGACGAACTTAAAGATGAGGATAAAACGGAATTGGCTGATCTATTCGATAGTTACTACGATCCATCCAAGAATACCATCAAGCCGATTGTAAAGTCCATCAATCGTCCTCGTAATAGACGTGGTAAGTTAGTTTTGTTCAGTCGGGAGAGTGTTATTCAATAATAATAATATTGGTTGTGTTTTCTTTCTTGTAGTACGCAACAATAACAGAAACGATGGCAATGTGGTTCGATCTGCTGCTGCCGGTGCTGAACAAGGTGCTGGTGGTGACAAGCAACAGCCGCAGCAACAACTACAACAACAAGGTGGTGGCAGTTCAGCCAATTTGCCGGATTCCACAACTAAATCACCCAAACCTAATCGCGGCCGCCGCAATCAACGTTCACCAAAGAATACTAATAACAATAACAATAATACCACCACCAATAACAACAACGTTTTAATAAAAACAGAAACTCCAGTTCCAGTCAACCAACAAACAACAACTAACAATGCAACACCGGCTCCAGTGGCTGTGGCGGTTTCCAACTAAACCTACCAACCAAATATGATGATGAATGCGATCCCAAAAAAAGAGAACATTCTCTGAACGCCAGCCATCAAAGAATACCTAAACTTTTTAAAAGCCATATAATGCCCATGTTGCTATCTATCAATGTTGCTGCAACAGTTATCTAAATATGTAACTTCATTATTTTTTTTTAATTTTTAACCAAAACAACTACAATTTTTAGTTGTAGTGAATTAGTTTTTTTAATTGTTTTGTTAAACAAACTCTTTTTACTTTTGTTTTTATTATATTGTGAATTGCTAAAATATTTGATGCGTGAACGACGACAAAGGCGACATTTAATCCCAATGCGTCTTTCGTTAAAGTGCCTTAATTGTTTATAATTCTAATGCGCGCGCAAATTTGTTTAAAAGAGAAAGAACTTGAGGGGATTTGAAATAATTTTCCTTTATTACTATTTTTTCTTATTATTTATCAATTTTTATTTTTGCTGAAAAACAGACAAACACATTTACTTTGAAATCAAACACACAAATTAAACATTTATTTTTAAAACTTGAATTAATGGTCCATTTGGATGATATTACACAATTGATGTTTAATTTGGAAGCACATTTTGAATTAAATGAAAACGGATCGATCGACAGGGAAGCTTAAAAATATTTAGATTTGCTGCAACAAAACTAATGAATTTTTCGTGTGGACTTTATTTCTTGCTGCAAATTTACCAAAACACTATGTCAAAATACAAATCTAGATATTTTTGTTTTTCTTAATGGACTGATCACAAATTAGTGTAGTATATCAAAAAAAAAAAAAACACTTGATGTGAACTATAATATACATATTTAAACATATTTATAATACTACTACATGCATATATATATTAAACTGAAAATAATAAGAAAAATTATAAAACTACTTTTTTTTGGAATATTGTCAAATAATAATTGAAAACACAAAAAACCAAAAACATTTATTTGCTTTCCTCTTTTTCAGCTTCAAAAGAAATCAAGAAATCTCTACAACGACAAGCAAACCTCATATATGTACATATACCAAGCAAGCAAGTTTCCAAAAAGTCCTGAGAAATGAAACAATTTTGAAGACTGAAATATACATGAAGCTTATTTTCTTTGTCAAAACGTAACCAAAACAAATTCAAAGTGCAAATGAAAAATTTTAAGTAATACAAAAACTTACTAAAACTCCGCAGAACAACAAGAAGAATATGAAATCTCGAATGAGAGAGGGTTGTGGACAACAGAGATTTATCCATAATTTGTAATTAGTGCAATTACAGCAGCACAAAGCTTGAAATAGAAAGAACTGTCAAATCCGCCGCCCAGCCTAGCAGCGTCAATACAAAACATCGAAAATATTTAATAGAAATAATTGCATGTTCGTTCTTCCTGTTGCTGGCAGGTACTGTTGCAAGTTTTATTGGTTTATTGACTTAATCTTGAAACACATCTCTATTCAAACAGTCGTTAATTTACTACGTGTAAATGAATGAACATGCTCAATTAATTTGATAAACAAGTGTCAACATATAATATTGTATTATTATATGCGCAATATGCAACTTTAATCAACATTATATAAAAAATGCATTGTCGCATACAATTAATTATCTTTATAAAAATCGTAATTTTCTTCATTTTTTTCCTTTCTGTTTCTTGTAATGGAGTTTGTTTGAAAAATCTTATTTTGTTGAGTAGAATTTTAAACGTTTTTTGCATTGTGCTTTTTTCTATGGAAATTAACTAAATCTACTTTCAAAAATATATTTATAAATAAAAAAACAATTGTTTATTTTATTTTGATTTATCCTTCGCTTTAGGGTCCAACATAATTCGCTGCGGACACTTTTGATTATATATATTCTTAAGATGGTTCTTTAGCAGTATATATGGTATACGTATACGTTAACTTTTTAAACACGGCTAAAATAAGAGTGAAATATAATAAATGTTGGCTGCAGAGTCAAAAATTGTGAAAAGTGATTTTGGAAAAACCCGCGTAACATTCTGTCATATGAAGAAAATATATTTTTTGAATATGATTGCTGACTAAATAGGGAATGTTTGTGACAGAATTGTTTCAGAAATGCAATTGCAAACGCGATTTTTGTTTTTGGATTTTTGCAAGAATTGCAGCTTTTTCGCAAAAATGGAACATCTCCCAAAAAAAATGAAATCAGACCACACCAATAGCTTTTAGCTTTATTTTTCCTTATTTCGACAACTTTTTTAATAAGAAACTTGAAGTTAACTTGGTCTCTTTTATTTTTATTAAAAGTTGAAGTGTTATAACGACCGTTTCTGCTGTACCTAATTATAAAATCTAAGATATAATTCTCATTTTTCATAAATCTACGGACAAAATATATCCTCTGACATTCATTTACATATATATTTATATGGAAAAACAAAGTTCTCAAAAAATCGCTGAACTTTGCATATTTCTACAAGAGCTTCAAAAGTACTTCTGTTTTTTGTAGCGTCCGTTTCAACGTAAAATTGTTTATAATTTTGTACTAAATCCTGACGATATAGTTTTAAGAAGTAGTACTCTTTAAGCGCTTTAGTACACTAAAAAGGCTGATTGACTTTCAGTTTCTTTCTTGCTTTTGGCGTAGTTTAAGACATGCGAATGTCTCGTCCGGGCCACTGGGAGATGCCCATATATGTTACAAGCGACATTGGTTCTTAATGCGCATGGAAAAAGTCAGCCGGAAATCAAAGAAATTATCAAATTGACCCATAAATAGAAGAGCTAGAGGGTTAAGATATTCCACAAAAATGATCCTCATAAAACTCCACTATATAGTTGTGACAATAAGAATTCTCTCAGACATTAACTTACATCACTTTTTTCGCTTATTATAAAACTTTGATCCGCTGTTTAAAGAAATTCAGACCAGCTGGACAATAAGTTTATTCTACAAAAATGATGTACTCAATATGCCCTTGCAGAATTATAGGGTCGGTACTCTGATGATGATGTTGGACAGTGTTATATATATTTTCTATAATAATTTTTTTATTAAAAAAATTTGGCTCCAGGCGGATGTCAGTCATTCCATATTAATAATTAGAATAAGTTTGGATATAGAAGAGATCGTTTTAGAAACGACAATAAAACCTTTTGATTTGCACAAGCCTTTCTAATTCAAATCAAGGTGTATTTATACAGGTGATAGCAGCAGATCAAAAACAAATTCGGCAACAACAAAATACAAGTAATTTTTTGAATGGTGAGCCATACTGTCAAAGCAAAATATATGGGATTTGACAGTTTCGGTTACTTTTGAATGAAAAAAATTTCAGTCAGCTGGGCTGCTTGCTATAACCTTTATAAATACGCCTTGGCGACAACAAAATATAAGTAATTTTTTGAATGGTGATCCATACTGTCAAAGCAAAATATATGGTATTTGACAGTTTCGGTTACTTTTGAATGAAAGAAATTTCAGTCAGCTGGGCTCCTGCTATAACCTTTATAAATACGCCTTGGCAACAACAAAATATAAGTAATTTTTTGAATGGTGATCCATACTGTCAAAGCAAAATATATGGTATTTGACAGTTTCGGTTACTTTTGAATGAAAGAAATTTCAGTCAGCTGGGCTCCTGATATCACCTTTATAAATACGCCTTAAATTCAAATTGTAACGTGTTTCTTTTTTTAAGTGTAATAACGCCCTTTGTTAGTTTCAAATACAACTGTGTTCTAGTTAATACACCTCATACAGTGATTCCAAATCTGTCATTTCAGAAATTTGGCGATTTTTAGGCAAACATTAAAGAATCCACTGCCTTTTCTGATTTTCGAGTCGATTTGAATCCAACATCATATACTCGGATTCGTGTCTGAAAATTTGGTCTTCTGCTTCAAATCTATCGGATTTTGCGTATTTCGGCTACTCTAGAACAATTCAAACAACCGAACGCATTTTTATTAGGTAGCACCAAAGAAACCCCACGCTTAACCACTTGCCAGTTTCGTACTGATTTCGAATAATATATTATAAGCCGTGTTTTATTGATAATTCGCCTTATTGAAAATTTTAAATTTTATTTAATTTATAGAAACAAAGCTACATAATGGACATTGAATCCTCTTGAAGTCTACAACAACAACAACAACAACCACCGAATTAAAAGTGGAACTATGGAACATCATACTGATCTATAACATTAGTGCCGAGACAAAGGCTGTAACATAAAGTGGAAACAAAAAAAGAACATGTACATCTATTGTTTTATATAAGATTAATTTAACATTTCTGAGTTTCTGAAAAATCAACTTATTATAACTTTGTTTTTCATTCCAGACCACTACATATTCCATTTTCCATTGTGGCCTCCAATTTACTGGTGTCCATGTTTTGTTTAAAATTTTTGGCGATTTTTTGAGGTATTTGATTGACAACACGGGCTGCAAATGTTTTTTTGTTATTGTTTTATTGCAAAAAACAAAATCAGTGTTTGTGACTGGAGAAAAATCGAATTGTTTGTTTTTAGCTTAAAAATTAAATTATAAAACACAACAATGGACGATCAAAGCGAAAACTCCATGGATAAAATCGATGACAACGATAATACTAAGATGTTCACTTTGAAGAAATGGAATGCTGTGGCTATGTGGAGCTGGGACGTTGAGTGCGACATTTGTGCCATCTGTCGCGTTCAGGTTATGGGTAAGTTCCTTTGTTTAAGCCTGAAGGTCCATTAAGACGTTCCACTTGTGTACATGTATTGTATACATCACACAACTATCCGAATATCTCCAGCAGGGTGTGGGAGTGCTGCTGGACAGTCAGAGACTTAAGTTTAAATACAACCTTCAAATTTTGAGTTCTAAGAAAAGCAAAACATTCCCTTGAAAGACATTCCAAGAAATATGATTTCCACTGTGGGGTGGTAGAGTAGGGAAGCAATAGCAGCTTGGTCGGATTGGTTTTTATTGATGATATACTGGACCAACATTTATACAAAATCATTGTATCATTCTACAGGACAACTATTTCAATGGTACACACTTTATCCTAAACCTTATTGAGCATGCATGGTAGCCAATGAAGCGCAAGCAGGGAAACACATAAATATCTAGTAAGGATTCGCTAAATAAAATCTCTCTCAGTAAGGTTAGGATAAAAATAACGGCATCTGAAAATGAAATCTTAATGCTAAATGTATATGCCAGAAAATATTAATATTCCATACTTTCCTGCAAAATCAATAAATTTTGCTTTATTACACATGATTTTTAAGTTTTTATTAAATTTACCGTTATGTTTGCGATGAAGTAAACATTTTTTGTTTTTAACATTTATTTGTTTATATAATAAAACCATAATCAAGTATGGTTAACATACACATTCTCCAACCAGTCGATAATTTTACAGGCAGGATATTTGGAGTGATTAACAACAATATTTAAGACATTCTTCGGCCAATATTCTGGCTTTTTTGGATCAAATTTGACAATATAAGTGATGTGTGCTGAATTCCAAGGTCCTAGCACTACTCCATCTAATTTTTGCCACAGCTCGTATGAAAATATTCTACTGCGCGCCGTTGTCTTATTTCTTATGTGGTAGTCATTATTATTTATAGTCATTTGATATTATCGTGGATGGCCAATCGCAAAACCTCTTTTCCAGCTCTTCGGACAAACATCTCTTTCGGATGTTTGTCCTCTTCTTTTATTTCATTTATTCAGTCTATGGAAATACAATATTCTTTACAGACTACAATATAATACTAAAAATAAATTAAATCTAATATGTTACAAAAAGTAGTTAACGAATTCGAAAAATCTAAATTAAAATTAGATATACGATTAAACTCTTTCAAAGCCCTTGCAATTGGTTCAAATACAGAATAGTTAGATCTATGAAGCGGAATAAGAAATACATTATTATTTCTTAAAATGCGAGAAGGAACTTTAAAATTTACAAGTTCCAGTAATTCAGAACAATCAACTAAGCCACAAATAATTTTGAAAAGAAACACTTGCGAAAGGATAGTTCTCCTATTCTCGAGGGTTTTCAAACCAATAAACCTACATTTATCGACATAAGAAGGTTGAAGTTCAGTAAAATGAATAGAACGTTGAGCAAACTTCATGATTTTTTTTTTGAATACGTTCAATTCTACATATATGGTTAGCACAAAAAGGATTCCAAACAATACAAGCATATTTAAAGCTGATTCATGGTTTATTTTTAATAGTATCCATGTTCTGTAATACTCTTAGAAGTGTTGATTTACTACAGCCCTGCGATGACTTTCCACGTGCTTGAAGCAAAACTTTTGTTCTTCAATTGCATTATTCGTAGATAATGAGATTAGTTGAGATTACCAGACTTTTTGGAGCCAAATTTGAACTTTAAAAACAGTAAATCACGTAAAAAGCGTTGATTTGAAATCAATGTGGAAGCTATCACAAGGTCGATAACTTCAAAACTGCATCATTACATTTTTCATCATGTTTTTGAAAGTGAATTAAAACGTAAATTCTTACGTTTTCGTATTTTAGAGAAGCTAAAATCACTATTGAAATTGTGTTGTTGGCTTTGAAGGTGAAGAAAGAAAGATTTGAGATAGAAAAATGGTTCGCTGCCGACAGAGCGTTGAATTAATAGATGACTATAACATATATAGTGATATAGAAATAGTAGGTATGTTTGGGAAAATGTTGGGGAGAGAAAACTAATGAGGGTCAGTCTTACATGCCTCCCCTCTAGGGATGACAAGAGACAAGTTTTGGGCCTTACTTTTTTAAAAAATATAAAAATAAAAAAATTATAGGAGCCACCTTAAGAGTTTAAGATAGAGGGTAGGTATGTTCTGAGAATATATTGGGGATTGGTCATACGGAAAAAATGTTAGGGAGGGAAAACTAATTGGAGTTTGTCTTAAACTTAACCCGTCTAGCGGCGACTATGGGGTAGTTTTGGTCCTTGCTGTCGTAAAAAAATCGTATGGGGACCACCTTAGAGGTTGATGATAGAAAGTAGCAATGTTCAGTGAAAATCAGGGGTTGAAAAAATATTGGGGATCGGCCATACATTTGACTCCACTAGCGGCCTCCTTGCGTCAGTAAGAGCGGTATAAATAAAAAAATAATTTTTGTATTGGCGCAGCCTTAAGGAGTGAAGCCAGGGGGTATGTGTTGTCAAAAAAATGTTGGGGAAGTGGGGGTCGACCCTAGGGGCGACTCTGTGCAATTTTTGGCCTTTGTATATTTTTACCTCACCACTCACCACCTATTTTTGGTTAATGATTTTTTCCGAACCTCGCAATTTATTCAAATTTAATTTGTTACTTTTAGAATTTAGCAATTAATATTTTAATGTATCATTAACCAAAATTTGTGAAACTTTGTTAAAACTTGAAACCTTTTCTTTAGCTACAGGCCGTATTGGAATTTGCTCATTGTGTAATTTTGTTGCGCCTTGAAGGGCTGTTGCGATTCATATTTTCGTGGGAGTCACATATCGTGCGTTTCTTAGAGATAGAGTTCGGCTGGGCAAAACTTAAATAGCCACCCTCGCTATTTGCCAATAAAATATCAACATCCCATATTCAAATCGTGACTGAGTGATATTGGCTCGATTTTTCTGTTTTCTTACATTGTTTTGATCACCTTTTTTCTGTTGTAACCTAAAAAAGGCTAAACAAATCTCGAGCTATATTAGGATTGACAATTTACGTTTATAGGGGAATAGAACTGAAGCAAGTACCAAAGAAGTTACTTATAATCTAAACTGCAACTTCGTGCTTAAATTTAATGACTTTTTGTAAAATTTTGTTCAATGCAGATTTGTATTTATATACAGAGATAATAGACGTTTTAAATTTCCACAAACTGTTTTTCCACTTAACTCCATTAATTCGATAAATTTGTCGTGATTTAAACAAATTTTGGTTACAAATATCAGATAATTTATTATACCATTACACTATTAATTTTGAAAATGTCAAATTATCAGAAAGAAATGTTTTTGCACTAAAACCTAATATTTAGAGACCATTTATCAAATCCATTAATGGAAAAATCTAAAACCTTGATATTTATTGAGCAAATATAGTAAGGCGGCAAATAAAACACGCCAAATAATGAAATAATGACTTTTGAACTAATATTTATTGACACAATTATCAGAATCATTCGCATTTACTGTGGCATGTAAGCCTTTTCGCTAACGCATCAACAGCATGCACAAGTAACTTACAATATAATGACTGACAATAACAACTTTGCCTGATAAGAAATCGAACTAATGTACATTTTACATATTTACGTGGATTCAATCAACAACAATCAGTATGAAGACGACCGCAACGTTATCTTTTAGTTCAATAAAATAAAACAGAATAGGCAGAATAGATGGCAAGCAAACATATGAAGTAATAAAATCAAATTTGAAATTTGTACTTACATTTCAACATGCCCATACCCATACCCATTTGCATGTGCAATTGCAATTTTAATTGCTGTCATTTATTTCAAACACTTACACGAATTTTATTATAGTATGATGTATTTTTTATTTTTTTATAGCACATTACAACATTCTTTAGTTTCTTACACTAAATTCATAATAACAATAGAAATTATTACAAGAAATTAATAATCGTTTCAGTTAATACAACAAATTATATTTAAAAAAATCACTACCATTAAACGCTACTCAGAAATTCTATTGGTTTCCAATATAGAAATATTTAGTACCTACTCATACACATATACATCTAAATGTATGCACTGTACGTATACTTGTGTAATATAAATTAGTGTTATTATCATTATTATTACAATTATTTAAAGTTACATCCATAACACAATATCCCAATTATGACATATTCATCTTTTCAATGGCGAAAAAAGCTTAGCTTTAAATACGATATGTGTGTTCCGAAGCATTGCAATAACTTTCAAAACTGGCTGACGACTTGCTACTTACAACTAATATTTGGTTTTCTTTTGTTTTGTTTGTTTTATGGGTGACATGAGTAGAGTAGAGGGGAGGGGTGAGAGTATAGGAAAAGGAGGCGTGGTGCTTAATCTACTATACAGTATGAGGATTTAGCAAAATTAATTTGATTTGTTTGCACTTGTAATTAATATTCGTTAGCATCGC
The DNA here is from genome assembly GCA_947397865.1 of Polietes domitor. NCBI lineage: Eukaryota > Metazoa > Arthropoda > Insecta > Diptera > Muscidae > Polietes > Polietes domitor. The sequence goes on along the minus strand of OX377622.1, from coordinate 5,584,935 downwards.
ATTGCTCACATGTTGAAAGACAACGGTTTGATGTTAGCAACCGACGACATACGCCTGACGCGTCCCATCATTTTACGTTCTATATCTTCAAGAGATTTGCCCTGGGTTTCGGGCACATAGAATATTACAAAGAACATGCCGATGAAGCAAACGACGCCGAACAGCCAGAAGGCACCATGACCACCAATAGATTCTGCGAGAGGGAAAATAAAAAACAATAATTAGAATTTTAGATCACCTTCTTTCTGATTAAGTAAAAATCGTGTACCTATCATGTCGGGGAAGGTCTTGGTTACAATGAATGTACAGGTCCAATTAAATGCAGTGGCAACTGAAGCAGCAGAACCTCGTATCTTTGCTGGTAAAATCTCACCCATCATCAGCCAAGGTATGGGACCGAAACCTAAACTAAAGCCCAATACATAGACGACAAAGCTGGCCAAAGGCAACCAGCCAACATTGGATACATCCATGTGACTTGCTTTGCAGTAGAAGAAACCGCCCAACACAAATAGAGTTACAATCATAGCTGCAGCGGATATATACAAAAGTATCTGCAAGACAAACAAGAAATTTCCATGAAATTAAAAAGTGAGGAATCTTTGAATCAATTTGAAACTTACTTTTCTGCCTAAGCGATCTATCAGAACTATACCAATGAAGGTGGCTGCAAAGTTCACCACACCCACTATTATCGTACAGATATTGCCATCAATTGTGGAGCCAGCATCTTTGAAAATCTGTACTGTGTAGAAAATTACCGCGTTGATGCCACTGAATTGCTGGAAGAACATCAGGCCAAGTGATATCGACAGCGGTTTCAAGTTATTGCGCTTTAGCAATTCCATAAATTGATTTTTGGTCGCCTGACGGTCATCATCAGCTTGAGAACGCAATAGTCCCTTAAGTTCTGGCTCAACATCAGCCTCCTTGCCGCGCAACCACACCAATGCCTTGCGTGCTCTCTCCTCTCGATTGCGTGAGACATACCAGCGGGGGGTTTCGGGTATAAGGAACATTAATATCAAAAAGGGCACCGGTAAAGCACCACCCAGGAAAGCCAGCATGGACCAGTCCATGTAGGTGCCAGCGACAAAACACAACAGTATTCCGATGTTACCAAAAGCTGTAGGCAACAGACCCAATGTGCCTCTAACCTCAGGCTGTATAGTTTCGCCCAAATATACCGGCAAGGAGAGAGATGCAATGCCCACACAAAAACCAGCTAAAGCACGGCCGGCCAACACCATGGCAACATTAATAGCACAGGCAATCAACAGCCATGATATTATAAAGGGCACTGCAATCGCTAGAATGGTATTTCTACGTCCCAGATATTCAATGAAGGGACCACCAGCAATACCGCCGGCCAAACCAGCTAAGGGCATGAGACCTCCAACCCAGGATGCCTAAACAAAAAAGAAAGACAAATGAAATATATTCAAACATTATTCAGAAACCAACAACGTATCCAAAAGTAGTCAACGAAAAATATTTTCAAAATGTTCATATGTGTTATGTATGGGTAAAATCAAAAATTTTGATTAGATCTAGAGCAAAAATTTTTACAATCAAAAACTATTAATGCTAATCATCAGTTCTTGTGAAATATTTTGGTCTCTAGACGAACGAATCTTCTAAATTAAAGACGTCAATAAAAATGTCTTCTAAGTCACGCAAGTTATTTCTTCTGGAAATACGTTTCTCATTCGCTTCCCTAACGTATGTGTCAAAGAATAGCCCCCATGACTTCAAAGTCCAATTTAATAACGTCTTTAATTTAGACGATTCGTTCGTGTAGAGACGAAAATTGTTTACAAAATACTTGGGGTGTTTCTTTCTTTTGAAAATTATTATTATTAACCCATTTTCCAAAACCCTGCAATTTACATTTAGTCTATTCAAATCAACATAAATTGTGGAACTTCGCCGATAATTAGTTGTATTATTACATGATATGTAGATATATAAAATTTACACATAAATTGTAATTCAGACATTATAAATTTCCAGGTTAAATGGTTTTGATGCATTTTTTACTTTTGTTTAGTTTTTTTAGCACAGTTTTTTTCATTGGCCTTTCATTAAGACAAATGTCAGGATTATTTAAAATACTTCAAAGGACATTAGGGCTGTTTTTTATGTCAGGATAACTAAGCGGCGATGAAAATTTAAATAAAAATATTATTTTTCTTTCATTAGAAAATATATTTTTCACATTGTCCACAACAACAATTGTCATGTCTTATTTGCTAAGCTAATTACGCCATAAAAAATAAATTTTCTTATGTAAAAATTTTAAGGACTAATAATTTTTAGTACAAAAAATATGCACAAGTTTTAGTGAAATAAATTGTCTCTTATAATTTGAAATCTTCAAAATTATACAAATTTTGGAAATGGGAATTCCCACTCCCAGTGTTGAGTAGTTTTTTTAGCCATGTTAAAAAAAGTATTATATATGCATTTTGTAATTTGTTTTAAATTGGCCCGATGGCTTTGAATTACAAGTTGAAATAAATAAATCAAATAAAAAAGGAATTGCAATAGAATGAAAAAAATGATGGGTCAATGAAATTTGTATAAGATTCTGAACTCTGACACGAAACAACAAAACTTTCACAGTCTGGACATACTATTTTTGAAGGATATAAATATTATTTTTTTATATTTTTTTGCTAGTCGTAGGAACACGATATTAGTATCAAATGAAAGCGAAGACTTTGGGTAATCTAAATTTATTTTGTCATTTTAGCAACAAAAAATCGAAAAAATATCTTTTAAATTGTTGTCCTTCATTAGAAAATTTCGGTTTTGCTATGTTTCTTGGTGTCAAAATTTGTGTTGCACGGTATAATAATTTGCTATTATTAAATTATGAGAACATTGGAAATCAGCTGACATTAGCGATTATTAAACGTTTTACAAATTAGGTTCCCTTGTGTGAGTAGTAATTAGTTAATATAACTAATTATTTATATATAACTAAAAAACTTTTTGAAAATACCTAAATCCTGACAATTTATGGAACAAATACAGAAGTTAAGCAGAGAAAACTCCTTGAGATAAATAAAGCACGTCTAATATCAATTGATGTATCCCAAAAAATAATTTTATGGTAACATTTTGTAACTCAGACTATCCCGCGGAGAGCGTCCACAACCGATAATGGGCAATTTACTATTGATACTCTTAAAATTTGGAGCAATAGGATTGTTAAGTAAAATTTTTAATATGTTTAATTGATAAAAATTAACAATATTTTCATAATTAACAAACTTTTCAGAATTTTGTTTGTCGTATCGTATCATAACATTTAAAAAAATTAACAACATTTCACTTTTTAATGAAAACCAACTATTAACATTCTACTGGGGCTCTAAATTGGTTATCATATATTGTCCACTCTCGGTGGTAGATTCCCTCTGCTATCCAACAGAGAAAGCGAGAAAGTTACGATTGAATATGGGCATCTCCCAAAAAAGGTCTACCAAAAAAATGAAATCAGACCACACTAATAGCTTATTTCGACAACTTTTTTATTATGAAACTTGAAGTTAACTTGTTGTCTTTTATTTTTATTAAAAGTTGAAGCGTTATAACAAAAATTACTAATTTTTTTACTACGAGTGGAAATATTTGTCCCGTCCGTTTTGTCGCGTCCGTATTTCTGCTGTGCCTAATTACAAAAATTATGAGACAAATCTCATATCATCTGACTTTCATTTACATATATATAAGGAAAAACAAAGTTCTCAAAAAATCGCTGAACTTTGTATATTTCTATAAGAGCGTCAAAAGTACTTCTGTTTTTTGTCGCGTCCGTTTCGATGTAAAATTGTTTATAATTTTGTACTAATCTGTACTAAATCCTGAGGCTATAGTTTTAAAATGTAGTACTCTTTAAGCGCTTTAGAACACTAAAAAGGCTGATCGACTTTTTCAGTTTCTTTCTTGTTTTTTTTTTTTTTTTGGCGTAGTTCAAGGCGTGCGAATGTCGCGTCCGGGCCACTGGGAGATGCCCATATGCGTTTTTATTTATAGCATACATTTGAAGAACAAATTATTAAAATTCTATCGAGACTAGTTCATTATCTCAGCATCGTATAAGCTTTTCTTGAAAAACTTGATTAGTCTCCAGTTTAAGTGCAAAATTCACTTAAAACAATATCCTCTGATACATACATATAAAACTACTAATTTCAATTAAGTCTTGCTGTTTACGTTTTTTATTTTCGAGATACGTTAAAATCGTCTTCGTCTGTTTGTTATTTGTTGTTGGCTACAATGTGATTTTTTGAGAACAAAATTAATCCATTAAAGTCCAGACAATTTGTTCGCTGTTTAAAACACAAAGTGTTTACGTTTTTTATTTTCGAGATACGTTAAAATCGTCTTCGTCTGTTTGTTATTTGTTGTTGGCTACAATGTGATTTTTTGAGAACAAAATTAATCCATTAAAGTCCAGATAATTTGTTCACTGTTTCTTGCTGTTTACGGTTCGACTAATCGGACACTTGATCAAAATGGATTATTAACTCTATTAAAGTTTTTATCCTCGCCTCTTGTTATCCCGAATTAAAGAGGAAAAACATTTAGACAATATTTTCAGATGTGTTCCCATGGCTTCATTTTGTAGTATTTTGGATATGCTGTCGGATTAGGAGTGCGTTTGTAAATGTAAAAACACTTACCGTTTGCGGTGTTACTTCGAACGAGGTAATATTAGGATCCGTCATGGAAACCAAGGCAGGCGATGTATAAGCTGATGAAAAGCCCACTACCAATGAGCCAAGCGAAACACTAAAAGCTGCCAGCACCTGGAAAAACAGGAACAGAAACATAACATGTTATTGCAATATACATATGTGGGTGGGCTGAAATGATTTGGTCGGTCGTCGATGTGGTATGAATTGTTTGTGGAAATTAACCTGTGTAAAGGTACATTTGGCTGCGGGCACATCATCCGGTAGGTGAAAGGACACATGAGTGTCTGCTCTCATTAAAATTTTCATTTTGATTCTTTTAAGTTTTTCACTCTTCCCGTGGAATGCAAGGGAATGGAATTACCACCACTTTTCACTAAACAACATAGAAAAATAATGCCAAGAATACTGTTTGTATTGCGTATTATATATTGTTTTCATTTGTTTTTTGTTTGTAAATATGTGACAATATGAAAGTAAGGTCACACACAAATGTTTGACTCAAAAACGCATTTACGCCAATTGTTAGCTGCCAGCCGCCGCGCCGATCAACACAAAAATAGTTGATTTTACTTTACTTTCCGTTGTAAATAGTTCGTTCGAATGTTAAACAGGAACTAAATCACAATCAACCATTATTGTTTACAAAATGTACATTTTCGTTATTTTCGTAAAAAGTGTTTGGACAGAAACTAAGAAAAGTGATCTGAAAAATAAGCTTCGACTGCAGTTTGTATAGCTTAGCACAGCGCTTAGGTAAGAGAGAGAATCAAACAAAAGAGATAGAAGCAAATCAATGATCAAAGTGATAAAGCCTAGCCTAGCGATACGTCAATAATTTTCGTTTTTCTAAAACCCCAATAATATTTGTCATATTTTCTAATTGCTTTGCTAACTATCAGTAATCGGTTTGTGAAAATGTTCTTCTTTGTCTTCTTAACAGAATATCACGCTGTGCTCGTATGCATGGATTTCATAAAGCGCACAGCAGCTCACGGAAAAATAACAATACTCGTTAAGAGATAAGATTTTATTCAACAGCGTCGTTTGATTGATGCTGCAGAAATGTTCATAACAAAAGTAGGTACATATTACGGTTTCGTTCCAATTACGCTTGGGTGGAATCTACTAGATGGATGGATGGGTGGTTGGATGGTGGGCGGTGCACTCTCTCACTTTCCACTTAAATTCGGTTGGATTTCGGTTAGAAGCGGATATTTGCACGCAGCCACCGTATGGCTCTGGCTCGAAATGAAAATCTGAAGGATTTCGCTTTTGTTTTTCTTTTGTGTGTGCCTGTGTCTGTAAGTGTGTGCGTGTGTGCTTGTTGTTTTCTGTATGTGGGAAATCAGATGATGATAACACCAGTTAAAAGTTCACACTGACACTGAACTGTAGTTTCGTGGTAATCCACTTGGAAACCCCATCACTTGAGTAGCACCAGCCACAGAAACTTTTGCTATGATTGAATAATAATTCATCACTTGTGATGGATGTATTTATTACTTACTGCCTTATGAGTTTGTTTGACAGGCGCCATAAAATGGGGTTTGCAGCAGTAAATGTGAAAGATACTTTTCTTAATTGAATTAGAGGCCAATTAAATCTAGGTGTGTGCGAGCGTGTGATGAGAGTCTACTTTGTATTGCGCGCCCGCGAGGGATTTTAAATTGCGATTATTAGGTGTTGGGTGGTTGGTTGCTCCAACAAACCTCTAAACTTAGTGTGAGTTACCGAGGAGGAAGGCTCATGCTTGTTATAATAATAGCATGTCTCATTGTTGGAGTTTTATGATTGCACATAAATCTGTCACAAGTTATTGTAGAACATAAAAAAGCCTAACAAGAGAAGTAATGCGCACGTATCTATAGATTATATATGGATTTGCTATTGTTGGGTAGTTGAGTGTGCCAAAGTTCAGTGGGACAATTAAAGTTGACCCTTGTTGGCCAACTTTTAGCACCGGTTAATTTCGCATATAAAGTCATCATGAGGGCAGAAACTTACCTGGGTCCATATGAAAATGGGATTTGTGGTCGGTCTGTACACCTCCAGTTTGGGTTTGCCATCTTCGGTGATCTGTCTAACAAATGGTACGGTGCTGCGAAGATTTTCGCCCTTCTTACGGCCAATTTCATCCATTTCGTAAAACCGTATACTAAAGATTAGGAAAGAAAACAATTATGCTCCAATTCGAGATCGCCTCAAGCCAATAAATTACCTTTTCCTTGAGTCTGTGCTGATGGTACGCTGCTGCTGAAAGTGTTGCCTGGACGTTACGTAATCTTCTTCACTCTCACTTTCCAGATCTTTCAGATCGATGACCAAGGGCTTTGTTATGTCTTTGGGGCGATATATTAAATGTTTGTGCTCAACATCGTCGTTCTCCTCGTCGCTGTCGGTGCTGGAACCCTGTAATACTTTTTCTAGCTTAAAACTAACGCGCGGATCTAAACTCTGATGTTTTCGTCCCTGGAACTCTCGACGGTTCTTGCGAAATTCTTCCTCCGACGAAGATTCTTTGAGCAGGTCTTTTAAATAGCGTGTGCCCTTTAGGTCGAGCGAAACGTGTTTCTTCGATTGGAACTGACGGCGATTGTCATTGGCCAGTATGGTCTTCAGATCCTTAAGTATGCCCCTGTGATCGGCACTACTTAGAGCCTTTTGTTGCTGAAAGCCTGTGCGGCGCTCTTCGAAGCTGTCGTCGTCACTGCTCTCGTTGTCGCCACGTTTCTCGAATGATACCTTGGAACCCTTTAGGGACTGTTTGCTGCGCTGCAGATCCTCGTTGGACACCACACTGCGTGTATGCTGGTCTCTGTGTGAATGGTGTGCGGGTGGCGGTGGCAGGGGCAACGGTAAGGGCTCCTGTGTATTTTTCGCCTTTATACTAACCGGCAGAGGAGGTTCATTTATGTCGTCTGCTTCGATAATGGGGCCAAATTGTAGCGGAAATTCTGCTTCGAAACGTTGACGCTGTTGTTGCTGCTGTGACGGTCTATTCTGTGTCGGAAATAGAAACGGATCCTCGGGGAGTATGGTATCAAGACTGGTAGCTGTGTTCGAGGTTGACAAAGTCCCTTCGTCCAAATTCACCCTGTGATACGGTTGATCATCCTGCAAAGGAAATTGCGTTTAGTTACTGAAGTCCTGTTCAAGAGCAACTTGTTCAAGTCCTAACCGTCACTTAGTCAATGTTAATAAGTTCTTATATTTTCTGCTATTTATTATTAATTAAATGAATTGCATGAATTAACGATTTCGAATTGATAAGACCATCAAACGCAACATGTTCGTTCGTCGTAGCCTGTTCTCCGTCACAAATAAAAGTAGGATTTTTAATCTCATTTCAATGGATTTTTGGTTGCATTTGCATTTTTCAAAGTGAGAGTGGCTCATACTTGTTCAATTTTGTATTGTTTTATTTTCAAGTTTTGTTTTACTTCCACCTACCCTATGTGGAAGCTGTTTGTTTGTTATCTACCACTGAGTCTAGAAGAATATTGGGTTCATTGTAATTTCCGAACGATTTCGTTATCATTGCCAATTTGTCTCGCGGTGATCGGTGACTGAATTGGGAGGTGAAATTCGTTTATTTACGGAAATAAGGAAATTAATCTGTGAATTAAACAGCTGCAAATGATGTCTCATTTGCAAAATAATTTGGTTTTATTTGATTAAATTGTCTATAAAGTAACATTAACGAAATGTTAAGCTATTTTTCTGAAGGAATCGGGAAAATATAAAATTTGTTTTTAAAAATTGTAACGCCCCTGAGGATAAGTAATAAACATACGATATTTAGCAGAAAGCATAAAAACCAAACAGGTGAACTAGACAAAACTAAAATGTAGGACTGTTTTTATAGACATCTAGACTGTAGTCTTCTTACAGCATTTCCCTCGTCCCAAAAGTTCCTATAGGGAAGGAAATACCTTCATAAAATTCTGCATCTCTACTCACAAACAAATGTTTATTCTGTTTTAAATTTGAAGAGGTATGAAAAACTTTTAAATGCTTGCGTTAAACTTAAAAGTTAGCCCTTTTTCGGAACTGTTTAAAATTAATTTGTTTATCTCTTGACCTTTAAAGACGCGAAACAAGAAATCAAGCGGAAGTAGCAGCCGTTTGACCGACTGACAGTAAAAATAGCTTGAAAGTGGAAATTCCGTTTATGGCTTTAATTTACAACCAATTAATCGATTTGTTTATATTTGATTTAAACCCGTTTTTATGCATGTAATTTAAAATTTAAACACAAGAGTTGTTTAGCTAAAGTTTTGTTTAAATTTAATTTGGTAAATATTTCATTTTTCATCATTATTTGTAATTATAACCACAATGGTCGATTTAACATAAATTACAGAATGCATAAATATTTTTTTGTAAAGTGCACAGTAGTTCCAAATCCATTTTTGGGAATTAATTCTGTAGCTTTTGAACGTACACCTTAATTAGTTTAAGAAATTGTATATTGAAATTTCAAGCTTGAGGCCAATTTTAGTTATTTATTTCCAATAGTTCGTCCTTCTTTGAAAGACATCTTCAGGGAACTATAAATAATAGGCCACATAAATTCTTAACTAAAGAAGGAAAATGTTTACTTGACTTCTTACTCACAAAGTGTTTGAACGTGAACCTCAGTTAGTTTAAGAGATATTTAAAAATAAATTTTATATTGAAATTTCAAGCTCGAGGCCAATTTTAGTTATTTATTTCCAATATTTCGTCCTTCTTTGAAGGACATCTTCAGGGAACTATAAATAATAGTTCCATAAAAATATTTATTCCACTTCTTACACACAAAGTGTTACCACACCATTTTAGTAAAAATTCCACATTTTGGAACTCATATTCCCCACTTTGGCAATTTGGCTACTTTGTTGAAAAAATCAAGAACTTGTTAGCGGTTATATTCGGAGACATATTTTCCAAATAATTCCAAAATCTCAATTTTTGCAGATTTTACACAGTATTCCAAAGCAAAATCTCAATTTTTGCAGATTCTACACAGCATTCCCCAACAAGGGATTTTTTCTAAATTGATCCCATTTCTCTATTTATCGCAGGGATGTGGTAATACTTTCTGAGTGAGATGCCAAAATATGAGGCTAATCGGTGTTTTGCGGTTTGAAAATAAAAATTGTTTGTATTGAAAATTTGGCAATTTTGGGGAGGTTCGACTACCAAAATGATTCAAAAAGGGAATTAGACGCATCTGAATTATGTCTTCTTTAAATAATAGAAATTTGCATCTGCAGGAGAAAAAAACAAGGAAAATAATGTTGTGGTCTTTTTGAAAAAAATATAGAATAGGACATATTTAGAATTGTGCAACTTCTTTTTAAAGTAAAAGATTTGTACCAATCATTCCATAAGTTGTATTAGAATTTTATAAAAAATAATCGAACTGTATAAATTAATGGAATACCCAAATAGTTCGGACACCCAAGAATTATGCTGCTTTTAGTATTTTTTGATTCCTTTTGTTTGTCTATCCTTAATAACAGTAATTACTCGTCTGTCTGATATCAACCGAATAAGTAGTTTCGTAGCCACGCGGTAATTATTATAATTATATTTTTTATATTTATATCTCTTTTATATTTTCAAATAAAGATTAATGCAGAGATTTATTCTACGTTAATGACAAGTTCAAAAACGAAGCATAAACCCAATTAGCAATCATAACATAAATAATTCGAAAATAGAGCTAATGGTCTTTAAAAATACGAAACCAACCTGAACAAAAAACATGATTTTTTTGTAATTCAAATATCTCTCAAACTAATAGAATAACACTTAACACTTTAAGCATATTTTTTAGGTATTCTTGAAAATTAGGGAAATCGATTTTTTTTTATGGTGGTCCAAAATCCACTGAAATTTGCTTTAAGATCGCGACATGTTGCATATCTTCAGTGTGTTGCCCGTTTGGTTTTAGCCCTCTTATGATTAAAAAATTAATAAATATTTGTAACTTACCCTTGACAATCGGTCCTTTAATTTGCCCATAGCACCCATGGGCTGGTGCCCGCTGCCACGATTATCTCGACCACTCATCCTGCGTAACTTGGTCTAGTTTGAATGTTTTTGCTTTTCTTTTTTTTTTTTTTTTTTTGAAGATGCAATTAAACTTCAACTTCACTTGGTTGTGATTTATAGTTTGTTTGTTATTTGTTTGATTTCACACAACAAAAAACAACCACTGATTCTGATACTGATTTTCATTAAAATATGAAAGGTTGTTGTCAATGCTAAAAAGAAAGAAACAAAGAAAAGAGAAAGAAAATTATGTAAGGAAAATATGGAAATTTTTTTTAAACTTATTTTTAACGTCAATATAAAGAGTGTTTGTTAATTGCATTGTAGTTGTCTGAACGAACATTCTACTATTTATACTTATACTTTTATTTTTATTGTTATTATTATTATTATTATGATTGTTAAAAATATTGACCCCGTATTGTTATGTTTTTCTTTTCGCCTACATTTGCAAGTTTTCACTTTTACGTGGTGTAAAAATATTGTAAACACAAAGAATTATGTTTGTTTTATATATCAACTACTATAGCATGGAAGAGTATATTTATTCAGTTATATCGTTTGTAACACATTTAGGGTTTGGGGTTTCCCGGACTTTTTTCATTTCCCGGGAAAAAGTAATTTATTTATAGGTATGTCCAATATGGTTTAAAATATCAACATTTAATAACTGATGTGTTTTTTTTCAATACTGTCATATTACAAATTAAAAACGAATGTTATTGTCAAAATATTTTACAAATTATTTTTCATTTTACAAATATTTTACTCTACACCTTTTCAAGGTAATATTCAGAACGTAAAAAATTATATTGAGAAATGTAAATTCATATTGGGTAATTTAAATTTATAATAGGAACATGTTAATTCATAATGAGAAATATAAATTCATAATGAGAATTGTTAATTTATATTGAGAACAATTAATTCATCATAGGAACATATCATTTCATAATGAAATATACAAGTTTGTAATCAGAAAATTCAAATTCATACAGAAAATACGTTTTCATATTCAGAAAATATGAATTCGTAATGAGAAAATATAAAATCATATTGAGAAAATGTAAATTTATAATGAGAACATTGATAAAATATGTGTTTCTACGAAAATATCCATAGAAAAACGTACATACATAGCTTCGATTATAAATTTTACAGTTCCTGATTATGAATTTATATTTTATGAATATATATGAATAAGAATTTATATTTTCCCATTAGCAATTTGGATTTTCTCATTTTGTATTTATATATCTCATTATCAATTTGTATGTTCTTATTATGATTTAACATTTCTCAATATGAATTTACATTTCACATTACGAATTTACAGTGCTGATTGTGAATTATCATGCTCCTATTATGAATTTGCATTTCTCATCATGAACTTACATATTCTGATTATAAATTACATTTTCTTATTATAAACTTGAAAAGATGTAGACTAATCGTCAGAATTGGACATTTATATCGCAGGTAGAAGTGACTGACACCTACACTAGATTCAAAATTGAAATCGATTAAGGAAACAAATAACTCATATGACGGAGAATGTTATGACACATTTAATTTAGAATATTCATTCTGTCTGGAGACAAAAATATTTTATAGAAACAGGGCGGAATATTCTAAACTGTAAAAACAATAGAAACATAAAAAATAATATTAATTTAATAAATTCGTAAAAAATAAAAATATTGAAATAGTCCAGTCATTAATTCTTACAAATGGCCATTGAAATACACCGTAGCATATATTTATATTCCTATTAGATTTCTCTTGAAAATTTCCAGGCGAACAATTTTTATTGTATTCCTATTTTTAGACCATTTCATTCTGGCTACATATGTAAAGTAAATTGTTCTTGAAGAATATGTTCACCTCGATTCTTCTAGAAAAACAAGAAAATTTACATTATGTAAGCCATAGTATTGTCAGCATGATAGCCTCACAAAAAGTTTTTATTCCCCTAGCTGGTTTTCGCATAGAATGGCTATTTAGCGAATTTAAAAAGTTTTGCTTGTAGTAATATAATATAAACAAATACTCAACAATGTCAAATTGTCAGTAATGTAAATACATATATGAATTTGAAATACATCTAAAAATGCCAATGTATATAGTAACATTAAATTATTGATCAACATAATAAATAAATTATTTTTTTAATATTTCCCGTATTCCCGGGAAATTGAAAATTTTTTCCCGGGAATTCCCGTCCAAATTTTTCCGGGAATTCCCGAACCCCAAACCCTAAACACATTGCAAAATACACCGTAGACTCAAGCCAACATACATATATACATATCGTATCCTTTTAATATTCTAAAACGATCTAGCCATGACCGCCCGTGTGTCTATTTTGGTAAAAGCACGCTACCCATTGCATACATCAAGCTAGACAATTATACAGTTGCAAACAAAATAAAATGTACATAATTTTGTCGACAACATTTAAATTTGGAAAATTTGTTTTTTTTTTTTTTTATATTTGACGAAAATTGGAACATACAATTTAAATCTGATGTCAGAAAATAGTAGAAAAAAAAGATAAAAACATGGTTATTACGATTACACTGTGCAACAAAATGAAACTTTTTCGAAAATATTGAATAGATATTGGTGAGTATTACTTAAAACACTACGAGGAACATTTTAACATTCTAGCTCCTCAATGTAGGGGTCTTTTTGGTCACTTTTTTGAAAAAGTTATTTAATAAAACAAGTAAAAAGGCGTTAACCCATTAGAGCCCAACAAATTTTCATTTTTGCTGTTTCTTACTGTTTATTGTTCGATTAATCGAACACTGTGTCAAAATGGGTTAAATTCGGCCTCGCCGAATCTTATATACCCTCCACAACGGAGTGTGTTACAAAGTATTAGCGGCAGATTAGAGGCTGGATGACAATAAAGATAAGATACATTTTAAATAAATTGTGATGTTTCGGTCGCTACCAATGCTATCCCTTTTCCCATTTTGCCTGTAAAAGTACGAATATCAAAAGGTCTATTTATTTTTCGCTTCTATGCAGTCACAGCTACTTGTACGTCGAATTTCAATATTCTAACTCTACATCCGTTTGCCTGGTACTATTTTTATCTTTCTTTTCCCATTGTACCCCTTAAAAGTACGAATTTCGAAATATCCATTTATTTTACAAAATCTCTTAATTTTTCACGCAGTCAGAGAGACATGTATACCAAATTTCAGCCGATTGGACGGTACCATTTTTATCCCTCTTTTCCCATTTTACCTCTTAATTGTGATAATTTCGATATTATTCATTTATTAAACAAGTCTAAGCGGTTAGAGAAATGTGGAAACTGGATTTCATGTTCCTAGCTGTCGTCGTTTGATTGGTACTATTTTTATTGTTTTCGAATTTTTACATTCACCGGTATATTTTATTCACGTTAGGGATGCATGTCTCCTGGGGTATATCAGTATAATTTCAAATTCGAAATTTTTACGGTAAATTGAAACGAAATGTCACATTTATCTATCACAAAGAAGTATAAAATAAATACATATATGCGTGTATGTATGTAAAAATATACATCTATTGTTTGTGCAGACTGATAACAAAGTATAGTTAGATCTACAGATAACGTTCGTCATGAACTTGGGTGGACGTCTGCGAAAAACATGGGCTCAAAGTTAAAGAAGAACTTTATATACATATGAATATATTCAAAATATCGTGTATCTGAATCGTATCAGCCGTGAGAATAAAATTAGAAGAACGAGAAACACCTACAAAAGGGCTTTGTTTTACATTTGCAGTTTTTGCTTGAAATTTCGTGTAATACCCTCCACTATTGTTTAGAGCGTACATTTACTTTGTTATCGAATTTTTAGCACATCGAAATATTCACCAAAGTTAAAGTGAATGTATTTCCTGCTGGTCGTGAAATTTAGATATGCTCGCCAGTCTGTATGTTGTAAAGCCGATATAGATGAGGACTGCTGCAGATGGAGCAAAAAATTTATATTTTGATATTATTCTATTTTGTGTTATCGTTATTCGAAAGACAAGAATTGGAAAGATTAAATCGTGTTCTATTTTATAGGGAATAGATTATATATAGATTATTTCCAATCATCCAAATTATAATTAAGATTTAATGCAGTTCAAAGCGTTTTTCGAATTCATATTTTATATCAATTCTATTTTCTTTTAAAGTTTTATTATTGTTGTAAATGAATGTGAATAGTTGTAATCTTTGCAATAAAATAAGTTATAAAAGTGTGTTCCCGGTTGCGGTTATATCATAATGGTTTTTGTTGCTGGTGGTTGAATGCCACAGTGGTCTAACTTACAAAAACGAAAGAAATATTGTTTAACTTTTGAAATTGTTTGGGTAAAAAATAAAAATTGCGCATATCAACTACAGCCACATATTTAATTTTATTCAGAATGAAATGGACAAAATTAAAATTAAAATAAAAAATTACACGGGAAAAACATGATTTTGGGGTGTTTTCAGGAGCGTTTAGGTAACAGACGTCTTGATCTAGGAACGGAATATTTTGCAAATGATCATTAAACCATTCAAACAGACTGGCGATTACTAAGGCTGTTTTTCTTTATGACTGCATAACTAAGCTGCGATAACAAAAATCTAAATAAAATATTAAAATTTAAGTGAAAAAAGCACTATCTATCAATGTGTGTGTGAAAACAAATTTTGAAAAAATAATTTTGTGTTAAAAATTTTTGACTTAGCCTGGATAATTATCCAGTGTAAGTCAAAATTATAACAACATAAAATATTTTTTTTAAATTTCTTTTGATACATATACAGTGAAATTCCCCTAACTCGAATCGCCTAGGGCACGACAAAACACTTCGAGTTAGGGAAAATTCGAGTTATGGAAATTAAACATTTTTTAAAACTCTCTTACTCATGTTGTCGACTGAAGCGCTACCGATTCACTAAAATTCACAGCTCTAAAAACTCGCATATCAATTTTGTAACTGTAATTCTCAATTTTTAGCCGTCATATTGTCGCCACCTACGGTTGAGAAATTAAAGCAGTGATGGGCACACGCATACTATCATATTTTAAGCAGCAGAGAACAAAACGCGGCTTACGCCCGAAAAATATTCCATGTTTCAAAAGTATAACAAGCAATTAAATGAAAGTAACACATAAAACATGTTGATTTGAGTGTACACACAAAACTACGCAGCGAACGAAGCCACACGATGTGTACATGTGTCTCTCCGTGACAGAAGCAGCATTTTCATTCCTATGCACTGTCATAGGAAAAGAGAGCGGTGCCCATCACTGAATTAAAGGCTTCGCAAAGAAGTGTTAACGAGAAAACGAGAAAACAATATTAAAATTAGCAAAACAAAAAATTCGAGTTACGGGAATAAACTCAAATAGTAAGTGTCACAAATTGTATCAGTTTTTAATTCGACTTACAGAAAAGTTCGAGTTAGGGGAAATTCGACATACGGAGAAAAACACATAAGAAAAAGCTATTGAGAATCCAAGATTCGTACATAACAGTTCGAGTTAGGGAAAAATTCGAATTAGGGGAATATCACTGTATTTATATTGTAGTTGGCGACAATGTGAAAAAAAAATTTTTTATTTTGAGCAAAAAATTAAATTTTTATTAACGTTTTTGTTATCACAGCTCGTTATCCCGGCTTAAAGAAAAACAGCCCTACTATGTTATATGTTTTTATTGAACTAAAAAGCCCTCTTTGATTTGAATTATTTTTCACTAGAAGTATTTACTTTCAATTCCAAAAGTATATATGGGATATCACACGAATCGAATGTTATAGAAAACCCATAAGACCATATTCAAATAAATATATTTTTTATGCTCTCAAAAAAACAATTTTTTTCTTTGGATAGTTTTGCAAAGAATCCAACATGTCTATTTTCCCATTAAAAGTAGAAATTTTGAAAAAAAAAAAAAACAATAATCAGGATTGCAGCTGTAATATTTTTATCCATTTTTCCCGGTTCCCCCTTAAAGTACTAATTTCGAAAAAACTATTAATTTTTTGCATCTACATATTCAAAACAATGTAAATACTAAAGTTAACGATTCTACACCAAAACGAATTTTCCTTCATAATATTTATGAAGCTATTTCATAAAAAGTTTTTCATAAATTTAGTTAATTTTTTTCTTAATATTTATAAAAAAAGTCATAAATAAAATGAAATGAAACACACTTTTTTTCATAAACATTTCATAAAACAAAATTGTTAAATTAGTAAAACTTAGTTTCATAAGATCAAAGAAAGATTTCATTGTATTAAATAAACAATTCTTAAAGATTATGAAATATGTCATAACCAATAAAATATTTGTGTTATGAAATGACTTCATAAATATAATGAAGATTTCATAGTTTTTATTGTTTCATAACTTACAACTACATTTGTCGACTTTGAATGCTAGCAATTCTCATTTCTCCTCTGTTAACTCTGACAAGTATGTACCACGGTGGCAAATCATGGGATTCGATATCGATAAGTTACGATCGAAATCAATCTTTAATTTCTATGAAAGAAGTGGAAATTTCCAACAAAACAAAATAGGATGTCGAGATTAAGACTATGTTGGAGATAATCTAATTAGATTTTGTATAATTTTAGTTCATTGCCTTTTACAAAAAATAAAAGCACTTTTCGATCGTAACATAACTTTTCATAATCTTGATTTAGGTCAAAGACCTATTCATTGCAAAGACTCCCGCAATGATGGGGTGTCAACAAGTCAGACCTTTTTTTGTTTATATTGGAAACTTCAGTATAAACTATGAATATTTATGAAACATTTTCATAAAATGAATGAAGTTTCTTTATAAAATCTATGAACATTTTCATAAATCATATTTTAAAAAGTAATGAAATTGTATGACACATGTTCATCGAAACAAGAACTGCATTTCATAGTTTCTAAGACATTTTTCTGAAATTCTATGACATATGTTTCATAGATTTTATTTCTTTCCTTGGCGACTTTTTAATGAAAATTTTCACTGAGGTTAAGACAAAATCATGAATATTATGAGGATAATTCTTTCAGTGTAGCCTGGTTGGTGTCATTTTGATCCCTTTCATCCCATAACAGTACAAACAGTCGGAAAATCACCTTAGCGCGATTACCTAGTCTGATTAATCACGATCCTACACTCAGTAAAAAAGCATTCCTAAATCTGAGTAAAATCCATACTACAATTCAGTTTGACAATTTTACTCCAGTTCAGTAAAAATTTCCTTAAAAGTAGGAAAATTAACTAAGTATGATTAATGATTCCTTCTTTCAAAGCCGTAGCAAACAGTTCATTTACTAGAAATAGGGTACTAAATTTTTTTAAAAAATTTCTTTGGTTCTAATAAAAAATGCTTTTAATTGAGGTTTTAGGTAAGAAAAAATTTAGAAATTTTTTATATGGGAAAAATTCTATTTAGGAAATTTTCACCAAAAATGAGTTTTTTTTAGTAGTTTTGCACACTCTGAAGCAAAACAATTTGTCTGAATTTTTAGGTAATTAGTTATTAAGTTAACTTTTTTACTTGTATGAAGTAAAATTGTCCTCAGTTTAAGTAACATTTTACTTGGTTTGAGTAAAAATTTACTTAGTTTCAGGAAAATTTTACTTAAATTTAGTAAAAAACAAGTAAAAACGGCGTTAAGTTCGGCCGGCCCGAACTTTATATACCCTCCACCATGGATTGCAATCCACAGAGGCTGTCGATTTTCGCAGGAGTGTAGTAATGTTACAGGAAAATATAATTTTTTGTTAATATAGCCAAACCAAAGCAAATACAAATATTGAAAAAATTATTTTATAAATAAATATAATATTTTAATTATTTCAAACCATTATTTATTTCAAATCAAACAATAAGTATTCTTATATTTATATTTTCAAAAAGCTTAAATACCATAAATATTGGTAGATAGTGGGTGCTACAGTTGGTTGTATTTCTATTCTATTTTAATTCCAAAAGTACAAATTTTGAAAATCCACTATCTGACGTACATAGTATTTTGCGTGTCTATGCAGTCAGAGGAGTGTATACACCGAATTCCATGATTCCAGCTGCGGCCATTTGGTTGGTACCATTATTACCCCCTTGACGTTTCTACGCAATTAGAATTTCATCATTCTAGTTGTAGTCGTTTAGTTGGTACTATTTTTATCCCTCTGTACCATTGTATCCCTTGAAAGTACGAATTTCGAAAAATCCGTATATTTTCCGTGTCTACGCAGTCAGAGGAGTGTATACTCCGAATTGCATAACTCTTGCTGCGGTCATTTGGTTGGTACTATTTGTATCCCTTTTTCCATTTTAACCCCAAAAAGTAAGAATTTCGAAAAATTCGTCTATTTTCCGTGTCTACGCAATCAGAGGAATATATACACCGAATTTCATTATTCCAGGTGTAGCCGTTTGGAAGGTACCATTTTTATCCCTCCGTACCCATTGTATCCCTTGAAAGTACGAATTTTGCAAAAAAAAAACTTTTAATTTTCATGTCTACGTAGTCAAAGGAATGTATACTCCGAATTTCAAGACTCTAGCTGCGGTCATTTGGTTGGTACTATTTTTATCCCCTTTTTCTATTTTGACCCCAAAAAGTACGAATTTTGAAAAATCAGTTTATTTTCCGTGTCTACACAGTAAGAGGAATGTATACTCCGAATTACATGGCTCTAGCATTTGTTGATTGGTACTATTTTTATCCCCTTTTTTCATTTTAACCCCAAAAAGTACGAATTTTGAAAAATCCGTATATTTTACTTGTCTATGCAATCAGAGGAATGAATACACCGAATTTCATTATTCTAGGTACAGCCGTTTGGTTGGTACCATTTTTATCCCTCTATTCCCATTTTACCCCTTAAAAGTACGAATTTGGAAAAAATACTTTTATATTAAGTATCTACTCGATTAGAGGAATGTACACTAGAGCGTACCAGGTTACAAGTAAAAAAAAAAAAGTTCGCCGTACACCTTCGAATATGAAGTATTATTGAAAGGTAGTTTCAAAAAAATTTTTTTTATTTTTTTATGCCGAACGTAGGGGTCGCGCTTTTACATTTTTCTATATAACTTCTGCATTTATAAACGGATTTTAAAGTGTGATACATCGATGTTTTTGTCCGATTTTTTTGTCTTTGAAGTCATTGAGCTCAAACATGATTCATGATTTTATGCGAGCTTTAATTTTCGATTATTAGAGTGGTACATTAGGGTAGTAGCAACTGAGAAATGATGGGTAAAGTACCAGAAGGGGGTGCTTGAGCTCAATGACTTCAAAGACAAAAAAATCGGCCTCGTCGAGACAAAAACATCGATGTATCACACTTTAAAATCCGTTTATAAATACAAGTTATATAGAAAAATGTAAAAGCGCGACCCCTACGTTCGGCATAAAAAAATAAAAAATTTTTTTTTGAAACTACCTTTCAATAATACTTCATATTCGAAGGTGTACGGCGAACTTTTTTTTTGAGGTACGCCCTAATGTACACACCGAATTTCGTGATTCTAGCACTACTTTCAAGGAAAAGTTTGAACTTGATATGAGGAAATATTGCTTTAGCGCTATACAAAGTTTAATTTTCCTAAATTTTAGTACATTTTAACTCATTATAGCATTCACTTTTTTCTGAGTGTAGCTGCAATACTTTTATTGGTATTATTTTTATCCCTTTTCGTCCCGCTTCCTTCCTAAATATATGGGTGCATATAAAGTCAGTCTTTAACCGAATAGTTTTTATTTAATTAATTTTTGATGAGATTTCAAACCATTCTAAAAAATAAATTCGACGAAAAATAATTTGTTTTTCGAATTCGGTTTCAAAAGGGCGTCCTTCAATTTTAAAATTTTATTAAAAAAACATAAATGCTGCGGTTTGAAACCAACGTGGAAGTCATCAAATGGTTGTTTAATTTTCAGCTGATCGTACATTCTGAAGTAAATAAAGTAAATTTTTGTTTTTTAAATAACAGGAATGACGTTTATTTTCGCAATATTTCTTGGACTTTCATTTTTGGAAAACACGTTTCTTAATTAACCTCTCCCCGTGTGTGATAAAATGAGCTGATGCTGATTAATTCGCTTCATTTGTCGCAGTGGCCAACGAGGCAGTTGGCAGTTTAACTTGCAACTTGACCGGCCGTGGGCCGAGTGAACCAGCAAATTGAATGTTCCCTCGTAGGGAGGGTATATAATATTCGGCCTGGCCGAACTTGACGCCGCTTTTTCTTGTATTTTTGTTTCTTTTTATTTTCAAGTCATGGCGGTGGTGTCGTCGTGTCGTATTGTATCGTATCGTTGTGTTGTATTTATTTTTGTTTTATTAGCTGAATAATGCATTTCGGTTTGCTTTAGTTTTGCAAAAAATCATACACTCGAACATACATACATAAGTATATGTATGTACAAATAGCAAATTGTTTCTTGTACATGCTTCTTTGTATTCATGTAGTTTGTATTTTCGATTTTGAAAACCGCTAAAAGTTTAGAAGAAGAACACACAGACACACATCGATCGCGGCACCTCACCAGTCAGTTTGTCACTTGCGTTCTATTTTTATTTTATTTTATTGGTGCAACAATTCACGGTCTTGTCACACGATCTTTTGTTTTTCGCCATCACGTTTGAAGCCTTTACAAACTACTGCAGCAATTAGTTTTGTTTTTCGGTTTTTTATTTTTGAAAACATTTTATTTCTATCCGATGTGACATTGCGAATGTCTTAAGCTAAACATTTTCAGTTCAGTTCGTTTCAATTTCATTTTCGTTTTGTTTTCTTTTTTGCATTGCACGTTACGTAAATTGCATTTTCAAAAAATATATATATATTCAAACACCTTTTATACGTTCTATAATTTTTCTATAGATTTAATTTATTTGTTTTTTATCGTTTTATGGCTGCGCGCTGCCATGTAAACTGCAAGCAGCTCTACAAGCACCACCAGCAGCAGACAACACCTTTAAAAATTGCTCATTTTAAAATTCTAAACCAGATTTTCCAAACTTATTAACATTATTTATTTATTTTTTTTTGTTTCCATATGAATTGCTTTGGAATTCATCACAGCTCAGACTGCTGAATATTGTGTGTGGCCAAGTCAAAGGTATTACGGAACTGGAAATATTTGAAAAAATTCACGTTTCATTTGAACTCGGCGGCTGACAGCCGACCTTTTTCTTTAGCTCCGACAAGTTTACACCACTAGCTTTGCTTATATGAATTTGCGAGTTTGTTTTATGTTTAAGAAGTTATTCACATTTACTCGTATATCACCGTTTAACCACAATCGAGCGAGCGGCCCTTATCGTCACGATTATTGCCACTATTTTGTTTTAGTCATCATATGTTAGCAATGCGTTAACTATGTTGATACACTCTGCTTATTGCATTTCACGTAAACTTTGGTTGGTATTTTTGCATTGCACCGATTTTTTAAATTTTGAATTTTTTCTTATTATTTTCGGTAGATTTTTAGAGCTGCCCAAGCATATTTTACCTTTTGTTTATTGATTATATCCAAAGGGGAACTAAAGCAAGAGATGTGAATGTCAGTTGTTTATATAGTAAACGGTTGGCCAACGTTGTCCGTCTGTCCTCCCCAAAACCGTAGAACTCGATTTCTTGTTACACACAAACACACAGACAGACAGAGAGACTCACCATTACATTGAGCACTTTTTGTTAGTGGTCTGTCTGCGGCGACTTAGGAGATCCGCTCTTTGCTAAATTGCCACAAAATGCATTTTCTCGCTTAGAGTTGCCATCAACGAGGAATATAAAAAAATGATTATTCGAACTACAGAAGCCCGTCATCACATGATCTATATTACAGATTTCTCCAGCATACAATGTATGTTGAAATTTTAACCATTAGCCAAAGATGTGCTGGAAATCAAAACACAATAGAGGGTAAAAACTTGTCTAAAAATACTTTTCGATGTCATAAGCATTCGAACTTAACAGATTTACTTCTTATGAAAGAATACGAAAGTGCAATTTTGGGACAAAGTTCAGAAAAGTTTTTGTACCCTTAAGTGACAACAATGGCTTATTTTTTATATCAGAATTCACATGAAACTGGGAACTAAATATTGTGAATGACAACAAACATTCACATATCGTCACCTTAAATATCCAAAGACGTAACCCTTTCATAATTTTACAGTGTTAAAAAGTTCTATATTTTTCTATAATTTTGTGAGTTTATGTAGTTCAGTCATATGCAAATATAAAAATATATTTAAACTAGCTGAACCCCGCCCGCTTCGCCAGGCAAAAAAAAAACAAATTGTAAAATTAAAATCAGGTTTCATATTGATATTATCGTGGTTTGTAATATATACGTTCCGTTTTTCAGCCTTCTATTTAAAAAACACTATAGCCACGCCCACTAAACGAAAATCCAAATTTCGGCATCAAATTGATCTTTCTCGTGGCCAGTAATATATATGTACCAATTTTCAGCCTACTACCTCTAAAAAACACTTTTGCCATGCTCCCACCGCCCACGAAACGAAAATCCAAATTTCGGCATCAAATTGATATTTATTGTGGTCAGTAGTATATATGCACCAATTTTCAGTCTACTACCTCCCAAAAACAAAAAACACTTTTTCCACGCCCACTCCGCCCACAAAATGAAAATCCAAATTTCTTCATCATATTTATCATTCTCGTGGTCAGTAATATATACGTTCCAATTTTCAGCCTTCTAGCTCAAAAAAAAAAACACTATTGCCACGCCCACTCCGCCCACAAAATGAAAATCCAAATTTCGGCATCATATTTATCATTCTCGTGGTCAGTAATATATATGTACCAATTTTCAGCCTTCTAGCTCTCAAAAACACTATTGCCACGCACCCTCCGCCCATAGAGCAAATTTTTAAAAATTCTATAGCCTATAGTTCCTTCCAGACCTACAAACGGAACAAACAAACAGACAGACAGACTTACACTAAGGTTTTATAATATTAATAGGGATAGGGATAATAGGGATGTAAATGTAATTGTAGGAGACAAAATATCGCTATGAAATAACATATTTGTAGATATTTGTCATAAAATCGTTGTTTTGGGCGTGGAGGTATTACGATTTTTTAGCCTGCTGTACCATAACACCATGCGACAGTATTTCTGAACAAGACCATATGCACATGAAACTAGAGATAATACGAAGAAAAACTGCGTTCTCAATTTTTCATTTGCTGATCTTTTCTCCTTTTTACAGGACTTTTAATTTATGTCCTTTGGAAATTGATTTGTCTTAATAATTTATTTTCATACTTTCGAGAGCCATACACATGCGATGTGGTTATCAAATGAAGGAGACAAATGTCCTTTAAAAATACTAAATATTCCATGTCTCTATCTGTATTAGTTTAGCATTAACAAGCATTTCAATTTTTCCCCTTAAATAGTAAAAGAGAAATAAACTAAATAAATAAGGGGGAAAAGTTGAAATTATTGTTAACACTATACAGATAGAAGCAATATATTTAAAGTATTTTTAATAGATATTCTTTTCATTTGATCAAAAATTATCAATCAAAATAAATTATTTAAACATCTATATCCTTTGGAAATTAAAAGTCCTGTAAAAAGGTTGAAATGATCACGAAATGACAAATTTTGTACACAGTTTTTCTACATACGATCTCTATTTTCACAAGTATATTGCCTTGCATCAGGTTCAATAAAATAAATGTAAAATTGACACACGATTTTTTAGTTTTTGAGGATTACGCCCTTGAACATTTTAACTGACGATATTCGTATATAAATAGGCTCGTCATAGAAATGACGTTTGCTTTTATATGTACATTTGGATGTGTCACGAAAATAAATTGCATCCCCCAAAAATTGAAGATTGGATTGCTTAATAATGATCTGCAAAATATTTCGTCGCTGGGTCAAATTGTCTGCTTGTAAACTCTTCTGAAAACACCTCTAAAAATTATGTTTCCCGTATATATTTTTATGTTGCTTTTTTGTCAATTTTGTTTTTCTTGAATTAATAGATCCTTGAAAGCACTTTAAATAAGAATTATTCTTGGCCTAGAATAACTTATTGGACGTTTGGAGTGAGTTTCTGTGGTTTTTCAAAGTGACAGCTAGAACTCATATTTCATGGAAACATTTTGTAAAAGGTGTTAGAAGGAATCAATCAATACCTTCCGAATGAGGCCTAAATAATAAATATCGGAAGAAAAATAACGCCATCGACTCCATTTTTGTGAAATAATTTAGTACAGGGGATGGATTTTCAGTGCCAAGCGTTGCGTAAATCCGATGTTCATCATTTAGGTATAAGTCGAAAGGTATTGACTGCAGCTATTTATTTTTATAAAATATAAAATACGAAAATGTTTTCAGTGTAATTATGAAAAAAAAAAATACTATAAAGGTCCAATAATTCGACCAATAAGTTACTGTAAGACAATAATCAAAATTTATATTTAATAGGCATTCAAGGGTCTATCAATTCGGAAAAAAATTTGACAAAAATGCAACATTACAATACATTGCCCAATATTTCATAATTCCATTTTTAGGCGATTGGTGCTAGCTAGGCTATGGACAAAAATGGATTAGGGAGTAACTCCTTTTTCGTTGAGCTTCATTATTACCATCCGTTACCGTCCATAATAACTTTGAATCACGTTTTATCTTGAAGCCAAATTATGTCTAATGTTTTGCTATCATATCCTCATTTTTAGTTACTTAAAAAACTGATTTGAACAGTGATATTGCCCCGGCTCCAGACCTTTTTGATCTATATTTTATAGACTGTAAATTTATTTACAAATGGCTTGCCGACATTTATTACTTGACTGCACACTGCCTTTTTCATAACTTCTGGTCCGTGGTGACCATCTTCAGAAACGATTAAAAAATACAAAAACAATTTCCAGTCACCCCATGATTGTTTAATGATTATTTGCAAAATATTGCCTAGACCAAACCATATGTTTTTTTCCGTGTAATTTTTATTGTTGAATTTTTGTCCATTTTTTTTCTGAATTAATAGATCCTTGAAAGCACTTTAAATATAAATTTTGATTCTTGTCTTAGAGAAACTTATTGGTCGATTTATTGGGCGTTTATTGCTATTGTTTTGTGTGTGTGTTTTTTTCATAGTGACAACTGAACTTTTTTAGTATTTTATAAAAAATAAATAGCTGCAGTCAATACCTTTCGAATGATGAACATCGGAAAGAAATTGACGCTCATTTTTTAAAAGAGTTTGAAGAATATGAAATTTTGGCACAAAAATGTTATCGTCACTGATTAATTTTTTCATTCCATATTCATCATTATTTATTTTTCATGACACCTCTTACAAAATGTTTCGAAGCAATGTGGGTTTTTCACTTTAAGAAACCACAAAAAATCTATCTAGAACGATCAATGAGTTATTCTAAAACAAGAATACAAATATACATTTAAAGTGTTCCCAAGGGTTTATTAATTCAGAAAATTTGTTGGACAAAAGTGCAAAATAAAAAAAAAATGTTTTAGGAGCGCTTAGCTCATAGACGGCTTGAACAAGCAACGAAATAGTTTGCAGATCATCATTAAACAATCCAATATTCAGCAATTTATTTACGCGACCCATCCTAGTGTATACCGCCGGCGTAATAATTTACACGGTTCGCGCCAAATGAATGACGGTTTCTTCCATTATATAAATAATTACAACAGCAAAATAGTAAATACACCACTTGCTTTTTGCTTTGGATATGAATATCAATTATTATTATTATTATTATTAGAGTATACGTAATTTTCAATTTCCATTACATTTGTGGCAACCCTAATACTTGAATGCACCCGATTACAATTGAAGAGAGCCACCTTTTAATAAACGAATTCTAATGGGGGAACGTCAGAGAGTTCCCCAGAAAGAGAACTGAGCAATGTACGTGATCCACTTGTTGTACCACAGCAACTGCTACTCATAGAAAGAGAATAATAAACATACATACATCCATCCACACGTAGGTAGGTAGGTATGAAATGAAACCAAAAAAAAAGAGTAAAGAAATGTTAAATAAAACTGAATGAAATTTGTCGGTTGAATGAGTTGCTCATATTTTTTGTCGTTTGGGCAGTATATCTGACTGTCGTATAGATATTTCATTTGTATATCTTTACAATCTCAAGGGCAAAAAAATAACAAATAAATTTGTAAGATGTGAAATGCAAAAAGTTGTTTTTATTATAATATGTGCTCGCGCATCCATATGTGTCTGTGTGTGATTGTTTTTTATGGACAATCACATGTTACAAATCAAAGAGGATAATTATTACAAAAAAAAAAACAAAAATCGGGAAAATAAAATATTGCCTTGCCAAGTTGAGAATTTAAAAGTGGTGGGAGTTGATCTCCAGTGCGGAGAATGATGCTTGTTATGAGTTTCCAATAAAAAAAACTGTTTTGCTTTCATTGACCTTTAAACGGAAAATATACTTATTTATACGCTTTTATTTTTAACGATTTTCAAATGTTGACTTTCTCATCACAAGTCCATATTTTGTTTATTTTACATGCTAGACATTGACACAGATGTTGCTTTTAGCCTACAGTGTGAGACCAAAAATGATGGTCATTTAAGGATAGCCGCTTGAAATCTTTTTTGGTTTGAAATTAAATAGAAGGATTTGAAATCCCCGTTACAGACGGAAATTCAATATTTCAAAATTGGATTTATTCTTCTGGGTATATGATAATTTCGCATTATTCTATGAAGTGCCGATAATAAATATAGAATAAAATCTATTTACAACGCCTCCATATTACTTGATTATTTTTTTCTTTCAATTGAATTCGCCTTGTGGATCTTGAATACCAAAAATCCAGTACAGATCTAAAACAACCACCGGAAGAAATAATAGAAAACATACCTTGTTAGTAGTTTGAAAGAATTTGAAATTTTAAAATGAACAATTTGTGTATTTTTAAGTCTTTAGCTGACAGCTGTCTTCCATTTAGAAATGAAACGATACAAATGTCAAATATTTGTTATAAAATTTATTAAAATGTTGTCAGACTGATATGACTACATTTACAAATAGTTTATATATTTTTGCCACCCACTGTAATTTATATGGTGTTAATTTGTTAATTTCGAGGATAGAGTGAAAAGTCATCACCCCTTTAGAAAAGAATGGTGTGTTTTTTGCTGTTCAAATGCCAGTTGAAAATGCATATAATAAACTGGACACTTATGAATTTACAAGATCTTCCCACAAAATTTATGAAATTAAAATTGATAAAAATATCCATGGCATAAATTAATAAATTATAAACACGTCGGTGGCGTATAAGCTATGTTTATTAAGGATAATAATACTCATACGCTTAATTATCGAAATTAAGCATTTTTGGCGAGGGGAATCGCATTATTTCTCTCCCACATTAAACTTTACACTTATCACACAATAATTGGGCTGTTTTTCTTTAAGCTGCGATAACAAAAACATTAACAAAAATTTAATTTTTTGCTCAAAATAAAAAATATTTTTTTCAAATTGTCGTCAACTACAATATAAATATATGTGTCGACTTTATTGGACTTAGCCTCGATATCCATCATTTTGGCTTACACTGGATAAATATCCAGGTTAAGTCAAAAACGTTTAACACAAAATTATTTTTTCAAAATTAGTTTTCACACACACATTGATATTGTTTTTGGCGACAATTTTAAAAAAGAATAAAAAATTCGTTGAGTGAATTTTTAACATTTTATTTAGATTTTTGTTATCGCAGCTTAGTTATCCAGTCTTAAAGAAAAGCAGCCATAATAATGCAAAATTAAAAAATAAAATAAAAAATAAATAATTTTAATTTTTGCTCCATTTATTTCTCAAAACTTCTCAATCCTAACTAGCTATTGCTCTCTATTATATATTAATTATATATGGTGATGATGAGTTAATATCTTCGTAATCGTGTGGTTTAGTTTATACTATGCAACTTTAAACGTGATCTGACATTTTTTGACACATAGCGCAACTCAATCGCATGATGTAAATATCGCTTTGTCGGCGTTACATCTCTTACTTATTCGATGTTATTTCGTATTTATGTATTCCAAATGGTCGAAATATTTCAAATACAAGAGTTAACATCAAAAAGGACAGTGTATAGGTTTAATGTGATTATAAAATCATTTTCAAATATCAAATTGCAGCTGATGTCGACTATCTGTATGAACGTTATATTGGTATTATTTTAACCATAGGTTTTGACCACTTGTGCTTTTAGAAGCACATGCCATCTTCACGTATGACTAAGTCAATTTAAGAAAAAACTTCGTAAACAAGTACTTAAGCGTCAGTTGGCTAAATTGACTTATAAAGGGTGTTTTTTATTGGGGTATAGAACTTTAAGTTGGCATCACTTTTTTAACTGGCGGCCATTTTGTCAGCTGTCAAGTGATTAATATTTAGTTTGGTTTGCCATTTCATCATGAACAGGTTGACAAAAGAACAACGCTTGCAAATCGTGCAAATTTATTTCGAAAGTAATGGTTCAGTTCGCGAAGTTCACCATTTTATGGTCGACATAATCGTCCATCAGAGCAATTAATTCGGTTAACCATGGATCGTTTTCGCACTACGTTTACTCTATGTGATAATACGCATCCGCAGAGACGTCGAACAGTGCGCACCGAAGAAACAATTGCCGCTGTAGAGCAAAGTGTTGAAGAGGACCCGAATGAATCGATTCGCCACCGTGCACAGCAATTGGAGTGGTTGAAAATTGGACCTGTAGAATTGGCTATATTCGAGCCAGCCACGGCGGCCACATGCCCGAAATCATATTTAAACATTAATGGCATAAAATTATCCTTCCAATAAAGCCAAATTGATGGACATTAAAACGATTTTCTTGTGTTTTATTTCAATTCGAAGTTCTATACCTCAATAAAAAACACCCTATACATACCCTCACTCTCAGAGAAAATATGTATGTAGGGACTTACATTTTAATTAGGGCCGGATGATTTGACTGGAAGGTACTAGGAGGTTCGTGCCACATGGTCCCAGCTTCCACATTTAGAAAACAATTGTAAAAAAATGATCAAATATCAAGTCATAGTGGATTCCATGCACCTGTATAGAAGTTATGAAGGATTTAATATTACCTAGGATAGCGACATTTGTGTGGGAGGTACTAGAAGGGGCGTGACAAAAGCGTAAATATTTTTTAGGTTTAAAGTGATTATAAAAACATTTTTAAATATCAAATTGTAAATGATTTTGACTACGCGTATGGACGCGTATTATTTTGTGTGGGAGGTACCAGAAGGGCGGGAATTCCGCCCATCTTCGAACTTAAACTAAGTTTGGGAAAAATATTACTATGTGTAAAGTTTGAATTGAATCCTTATATCCTTTCGAGAGTTATCGTGTACACCAGCCAGCCGGACGGACGAACGGACATAACTGAAACATACATTTCTGTCCCAAATGATATATACCCTCCTACTCTGTAGAATGAGGGTATAAAAATGACATACGATTTTATTGAAATTCCCTTCAACACAGGCCTTGCTCTCTTCGCATTATCCCATCTATTTAAGAATAAAATATTATGATACCTAATATCGCACTATTTAACCAAAATCTTGATTTTTATAGCCTCCACCTACAGGATGGGGGCATACAAACTTTGTCATTCCGTTTGTAACACCTTGAAATATCGACCTGAGACCCTATAATGTATATATATTCTTGATCGTTATAAAATTCTAAGACGATCTAGAATCGTCTGTTGAAAGCACGCTATCATCTAAACGAAAGGAGCTAGCACGCAGCTAGAAACACGAAATTCGGTGTGTACATTCCTCTAATTGAGTAGATACATAATCTGAAAGTATTTTTTCCAAATTCGTACTTTTAAGGGGCAAAATAGGAATAGAGGGATAAAAATGGTACCAACCAAACGGCTGCATCTAGAATACTGAAATTCGGTGTATACATTCCTCTGATTGCATAGACACGTAAAATAAACAGATTTTTCGAAAATCGTATTTTTTGGTTAAAATGGAAAAAGGGTATAAAAATAGTACCAAACAATGAGCGCAGCTAGAGTCATGAAATTCGGAGTATGCATTAGTCTGACTGAAAAATAAAAGGATTTTTTCAAATTTGTACTTTCATGGGATACAATTGGTACAGAGGGACAAAAATAGTACCAATTAAAGGACCATCTCTAATTGCGTAGACACGTAAAATAAAGAGATTTTAGATTTTTTAAAGTCGTACTCTTAATGGGGTAAATAGGAAAAAGGGGATAAAAATGGTACCAACCAAATGGCCGCAGCTAGAATCTTTGAATTCGGTGTATATATTCCTCTGACAGCATAGACACACAAAATAAAAACAAAGAATAAAGATTTTTCCAATTGGTTGAATCATGAACTTAGGTTATTTTGCACTATGTACTTGAGATAATGGATTTTCAAAAATTGTACTTTTGGAATTAAAATAGAATGGAAATACAACCAACTGTAGCACCCACTATCTACAAATATTTATGGTATTTCAGCTTTTTGAAAATATAAATATAAGAATATTTATTTTTTGAATTGACTTCAAGTATTACTTTGATATTCCTAGCCTTGCCTTATAAGCGTGATTTGAAATAATAAAATATATTTATTTATAAAATTATTTTTTTCAATATTTGCATTTTTGTTTTGGTTTGTTTAAAAGCATTTATATTTTCCTGTAATATTGCTGCACTTCTACGAAAATCAGCAGCCTCTGTGGAATACAATCCATGGTGGAGGGTATATACAGTTCGGCCCGGCCAAACTTAACGCCCCTTTTTACTTGTTTTAATCTGTTGAGTTTACAAAGAAGGTCATAAATTCTACATTTATTCATATATCTTTTACATATAGAGAATTAGAATTTTAGCTATTAAAAAATAAAACTATATATATTTTATTTTTGTCTTTTCTTTATGAGTTTTTTCATGCCAGCCAAAAATGATTTTTTTCTTCCAAAAAAAAATGTTTTCTCAATTTTTGAAATTGTGAAATTGATATTCGCAACATTTGTAGCCATCATAATTATCTAACTAGAGATGATGAAAATGGGGATCAATATGATGTATAGTATATTTTTTGATTTGTAAGAGCATGATTTATTTTATATAAATGTAATTTGATTTGAACTCGGATACCCTCATTGTGGCTCAAGGCCTCAATTTTGGCGTCTATATTTTAATTGAATGCAAATTTATTTTATTTAAAAAAAAAACAAATAAAACACGTTTTTGCTCTATTTTATATTTTTAAAATACTCTCCGTTTGATACCTGTATTCCCTTAAAGGAATACGCTAAAGTAAAGGATATTCCGTAAAATATTTAGCGCCCGAGACAGGAAAACTTTTCGTTGTGCCTTCGTATGTTTTTCGTAAATATTTTGTTATTTGACATGTTGTTCTTGTGGTCGATGTGAATCGGTGCTTCTAAAAATAGAAATTAATATTTTCTTGATGCATGCTTTTTGTTTAGTGTATTTGTGTGTGTGTATTTGCAATTTGAAATGCGCAAAAGTCTTTTCACATGCAACACAAAATATTCCATCAGCCTTTCGGCCTGATGCCGTTCTGTCGTCCGTTGTTGTCCGTCCACCCGACCGTCCGTCCGACTGGCTCACCAAATTTATGTGTTCACTTCACAGCATCGGCAAAAACAAGAGTTGTTTGTGTGTTGATAAGCATCCATCCTTCCTGTTGCCATAACACAATAAGAGGCTGCTAAATTGATTAACATTGTTTACCAAATTTTTAAGCATTAATGTTACATTTCAGAAATTAACAATATGCAATTTCAACTAAATTTCTTCTTTATTAGCATCAGTCACTAGCGTGTGTTGTGTGTGTGTGTCTGTGCTTTTTCTCTGGAAGTGCGCAAAGCTTAATGGGCCTGGCCCCACCGAGAAACCTGTTAACACATCGTGACGACAATTGTCATGTGTTTTAAAAGTTGCATGTCGATGTCAAGTGTTTGTTTTCTTGTTGTTGTTGTGGTTATTCTCACTCTCTCGCTTATTTTTAAAACTTCCTTCTGCAGATGATGATGATGGGCGGATTGGTCTTGCGAAATCAACGGTGTTTCTTGGCATTTAGTGCCAATGCTTATATTTAGTTACCTCTAGTCACCAACTACTCTCTCACACACACACTCGCTCATTTAAAATGGGGGTCTGTCATCGTCTTACACACATGTACACACCCATACACAGACATCAAGAGAGACGAGCCTCCAAACAACTACAACGTAGCCACAGACCGCGCACCGCGGTACAGCAACAACAGTAATCAACTGTTGCTGTAGTCGTATCGTACTTAGCCGCAATTGTGAACGTACATACATACATACGTGTGTATGGATGTAGAAATATTTTGATTCAGACAAACATACACACATACGTGGTATGAGTAGAAACTGAAACAGACAGATAGATAAACGCAGATAGCAAACAAAATATAAGTTGCATGACAAGCTTCAAGTTCGTATTGACTGTCATTATATGTACATATGTATGTGCATATAAATATAGAATTGCATTGCATGTGTGTAGATGGCGTATGTTGGTGTATAATTTTCTTTTCTTTTTTGCAAGTGTTTGTTAATATGCGCGATGTTACACGTTTGTCCGCTTGATTGTGTGCCTCGGCAGCACTTTAAAGCGTAGTTGGAATGTAGGTTAAAAGGGAGTGACTAATGATCGGAAAAGTGATTAAATTCAGATTCATAGTAGACTGATTTAAGTGGCTTAGCGCCTATCCGGGCGAATCGAGAATCAAGAATTCAGCAAAATTCTATATTAAATGAGAATAAATAGTATTGCAATCACTGTACCCACCATTAAACTGGTTCACGGGCCATACAATTAAAAAATAAATTAAATCACCCCACGGAAATAATGTTTGGATTATGTAATAATATTTCGTGGGAAGGACAAGCTGACTGTGAGCTAAACGCACATGCAAATAGCCCTAAAAATCATGTTTTTCCGGTGTAATTTTTTAATGTTGCACTTTTGTATAATTTGAAAGCACTTTAAATTTAATTTTATACAAAAATTTGCCGAAGTGAGGTGTATAACCATTTCTGATGTATTTTGGCTTTCTAAATACGAAAACGATATTGAAAACATTTTTATGGATACATTTCTTATTAAAATTCCAATTTTCGCCGAAGGTACCTTTAATATTTGTACACTCACTTTGGAAATATAAGTCCGATGTTTAAGTAAAGGCACTTATGATGGATAAAAATGTTGCAAATTTAAAAGTCTTCAAAAAATTAATTATCTTTTTTCGAAAAAATGGAAGACAAATATTTTTTATATTTTAATAGTTAACATTCTAACAAAGAAACCAATGTCTATATGTAAAAGATCTATGGACAAAATATAGAAGTTATGACACTCTCTGTAGACGCAAAGGAATTTATTTACTAAAACGTTTTTTTTTAATTTTTATTTAAACGGCGGGGAAATTAGATAAAATAGTGTTTATATATTTATTTTTAAATGGCTGGCATCTAAACGAAGAAAACAAGGACTACTTGAAGATCTATGGATCTATGAAAATCTATGGATAAATGTAGAAGTTATGACCCTTCATGCAGAAGTACATGTGGTCTTCACGCATAACTAACTAAATTTAAGCAAAATCTTGTTGAAAAATTACACAATTAATTTTAAAATATTCGCATAAAAATTAATAATTTATTTTTTTTGTTGCATATAGTTTTTGTGGATGTACACAGTATTTTTTACTGACGACAAATAAATAGTCACAATATATACCATGAAGTCAAAAAGATGAAAAACGGAGGCAAATAGACGCCGCAACGCTCATTTTTGTAAAAATGGTTTAAAAATTAGATTTCAAAATGTTTTCAAGAAATACGAGTTTTTATACCATCACTCTACAGAGTAGGAGGGTATATATCATTTGGGACAGAAAAAAGTGTAACGCATTGAAGCAGTGACTTAAGACCCTAAGTATGTTAGGACCTAATTCGTTTCACGACTTTTTAAGGTGTTTGAGACATGTCCGTCCGTCAGTCTGTCTTGCTGGCTGGTGTACACGTTAACTCTCGAAAGGAGTTAAGGAATCGATTCAAACTTTACACATGGTAATATTTTTCACAAACTTAGTTTAAGTTCAAAGAAGGACGAAATTGCCACACCCCTTCAGGTACCTTCCACACAAATCGCCCATATTCCAATGATAAATTAAAACCCATATAACTCCCACACGCATAATCGGAATGAGCTATATTTTGGTATTTGATAATGTTTTTTATAATCACTTTAAATGTACTAAATATGACAGGTTTTACCTTCCAGCACCTCCCACACAAATCACGCAAAACTACATAAAATTAAAGCTGTTATAATTTCTATACTGATGATCGGGATACTATGAAAATTGATATTTAGCAATAATAGTGGTTACATTCGCATGGAATATGGGCGAAATTATCACACCCCTTCTAATACCTCCCACACAAAGTGGCATAAACTTTGGTTACAATAAAACCGATATAACATCCATACGGACAGTCAACATCATTTGCAATTTGATATTTAAAAATGTTTTTATAATCACTTTAAGCCTAAAGAATATTTACGCTTTAGCCACGTCCCTTCTTGTGCCTCCCACACAATTGTCTCTATTTTAGGTAATATTAAAACCTTAATAACTTCTATACTGGTGCATGGAATCCACTATGACTTGATATTTGATCATGTTTTTACAACTGTTTTACAAATGTGGAAGCTGGGACCATGTGGCACGAACCTCCTAGCATCTTCCACACAAATTATCCTGCCCTACATACAATTTTATTCCTTATAACTTCCGTAAATATGTTCTCTGAGAGTGAGGGTATATATAGTGGGTTTAGTCGACTGAAGTTTACTTACTTGTTAGTTGTCACTTTGGAAAATTACATAAATTTATATTTTATGTGGTTCCAAGAGCCTATCAATTCAGAAAAAATGCATCGTTTATTTCACCGATTGCTTGATGCTGGGACGACATATTTTCCAAATCATCATTAAACAATGGGAAAATTTTATTTAAATTATTAATACTTGGCATATTCTTTAAAATATACGGTGGTTGATGGATGCTACTGAATACTTCTGTTGAAGTCGATTTTCTTTGCAGAACTGCGCTGAAAGGAAACACTGAATGATTTCAACAAGATGGTACAATTTGTCACATAGCAAAAGGCAAAGATGAATTAATTTATATGAGTTAAGAAATGACCTGAGTTTCATCAACGACCTTTTTATCTTCTTGCTAATGTACAGTATATAAAGTGTTAAAAGGTTTGCTGATTATTTAATATTAACACTGTTCTAGGGCAAACATTTAACAAACAGGGTCTATTTCGCTGAATACAATGGTACTAGTCATTTTTCTAATTTAATTATTTTGTTTTCGAGATTTTTGCTATTATATATTGTGGTTTTAGGACAACAAATTTATCGAGATTAAATTGATCCATATCGATTGAATGTTTTTAAAATTGTTTAATTTTGCTGCCACAGTATCGGTGGCGTATGATTTATGTTTATTAAGGATAATATCACACATACGCTCAATTATGACAGCACCAGCATTGTAATTTTTGTGATTTTCTGTGCCTTTGAGGTCTCCGTTAATGGTGCTATTCGCATCTGTTCACAGTTCCTTCGAATAACACAAGTATGCACAGAGGAACTAAAAGTAATTTCTAAGGCTATTGATAATAATAAAATATTTTTCCTATTTTTTTAATATTATTCCTAAGGATATTGGGGCGCTGAATTCAAATATGCACTTCGGGTCTTTAAGATGTATAAAATATTTTTTTATATTTTTGACAGTTAATGCCTATTTTATTCTATAAAAATGATAATTTAAAAATGAAGAGCAGTTGAACTGAGTCGTTTGTTTTTTCCAGAAATTTTAAACATTTGTAACTTTCTTTTCTGCATATTAACGTTAATGTCGCAAGGAATTTTATTTTAATTTAATTTCTATCTAAATAGTTTATTAAATATCGAAAATATATGTTGTTGAAAATAGTAATAGCTCCCATGAATATTAGGATGGGTCACGAAAATAAATTGCAGCGGTCACCTCCCAGAAATGAAGATTGGATTGTTTAATGATGATTCGCAAAATATTTCATCGCTGGGTCAAGCCATCTGTGAGCTAAACGCTCCTCAAAACACCTTTAAAAATCATGTTTTTTCCCGTGTAATTTTTTATGTAGGATTTTAAATACAAACTTCTATTCTTGTCTTAGAATAACTAATTGGTCGTATTATTGGACGTTTATATTGATTTTTTGTGGATTTCAAGGTGACATTTAAAAAACTCATATATCCTGGAAACATTTTGTAAGAGGTGTTATGACAAATAAATAGAAGGAATCAATACCGTTCGAATGATCCTAAATGATGAATATCGGCCGAAAAATGACGTCACTAACTCCATGATTGTAAAATAATTTAATGCAGGAAATGGATTTTCAGAGCCAAAATTTTCAAACTCTTTTTACAATACGTCAATTTCCTTTAGGGATCATTCGAAAGGTTTTAACAGCCGTTATTTTTTTTATAAAACATCAATTATGAAAAATGTTTTATTATCACTATGAAAAAACACAAAAAATTACTATGCATTCTATAAAATATATATGCAAAAAGGTCTTGATCCAGGAGAATTTCCCAGTTGAAATCGAGTATTGATTACAGACCAAATATTTTTAATATACATTTTAACAGCAAATTGATTTAATAAATATGAATTGTTTTGTAAATACACTTGGAACTAACACAATTTTTCCAACATTCCTACAAAAGTTATGTAGTTATGTAATTATGTATGTTATGTTATGAAGAAAACAAATCTTGAAATATAAATGTCGTTTAAAATCATATTTTTAATTATTTACCCGCATGTTTTTCGCGAAATTCCTCGCCCTATTTTAAATGAATGTGGCATTGTGTTTTGATACCATCATCAATCATAAAGCCACGTCTCTGCTTTGGCATGTGATGATGGAGTATGTGTGCCAGTCCCAGCCAGCCAGCTCTTGTTCAAGCGACACATGTGATAGGTTTCACGTATCATCATTTAGTTTCATTTCAAATCA